>CM071959.1:27705000-27790000 GCA_036784905.1 Acrossocheilus fasciatus | reverse complement strand
TTTAACAACACAGGTTTTTGCTATTTATCAGAAAAGTAACAGAGGTGAAATTTGTAAGAGAGAGAGGCGGGGGACCCGCTGACCCCACGACACAAACGTGTTCATTATGTTGGAACATAATGTTGGGTACAAACTATTTTACTCCTTTGAAAATACAATGTAAAAACAAAATCAAAAACACAGGTGTTATGTCATCGTAGACAGGTATGCGTGCGTCTTATTAATTTCTCATCCGCAGGTTGAAACGTTAACAGAATTGATTTAGAATTCAAACGTGACACACACACACACATACACACCTTTGTTTGTCTAATACTGCCGCTCTGACACACCAAAGCCTCTCGTGTTTTTACTTGCAAATCAGGATTACACAGTGAATGAAGATTTCTAATGGTGAGAAGGCAGAATTACAGTTAATGTTCCGCCAGACCAGCGGCAGATTTACAGGTTTCCTCAAATCCATTAAGAGTTCACTTTACAGGAATAGTTAAGCATGAAAATGAAATTTACGCACTGTTACTATTTGAAATTAATAAGATCATTTTTGAAGACTTATTACGCAGCTCTTTTCCATACAAGAACAGTTAATAGTGACCATAAACATACACTGTAAAAGTTATTTTTCAAAGATTATTAGAGTTTTATACATAATATACATAATATATTTTGCATAATATAATTTTCAGGCTGTCTACAAAAAAAAAAAAAAAAAAAAAAAAAAAAATATATATATATATATATATATATCTGTGTGTGTGTGTGTGTGTGTGTGTGTGTGTGTGTGTGTTTGTGTTTAATTCAATGTGTTCCTCGCTGTATTTGTGAAATTTACTAGCAATTTCTAAGAGAAAATTACTTAAAATCCTACACAGTAATATATAAGATAGCTTTATAAGAGGAAATATTTTTGTACATTCGTTTTTTATTCTATTCTTTTCTTTTCTCTAAAAGATCTAAAATCTCTTTGCTTCTACTCTGTAAATTGTTGCAAATAAAACAAAGTATTCAATAAAAGTTTTAAATAAACAAGATTAGTTGACCACATTTAAAGAAAATACTATTTCAGTCTTTTTTCTTAAAAATAAATAAATAAATAAATAAAAATAAATAAATAAAATAAAATAATAATAATAATAACAATAATGTAATATGTTACTTACTGTTTATTTCTATTTGTGAAATTTACTACCAATTCCTAAGTGAAAATTATTTCAAAGTAAAATCTACACATTTGTTTGTTTGTTTGTTTCAGTGTAATCAGTATAAGTCACACAAAAGCTTTGTTTGAGGAAAATGTTTGTTGTTCATTATTTGTTTGTTTGTTTGTTTGTTTATTTGTTGAATAATTATGCTCCATCGGCCAAAGCTTTGAAACCTCTTTGCTTCTACTCAGTAAAAATAAATAAAAATAAAATAAAAATAAATGAATAAATACATGCATACATAAAAATACAAAATAATAATAATAATAAATATTCAAGTTGTAAATAAAACTAAGTTAGTGAACTACATTTTACAAGAAAATACTATTTCAGTGTTTCTACTTTAAAATCTAATGTTTATTTCAGTGTGTTACTTTCCATATCTCAGTAATTGTTAGCGAAATTCACTAGCAATTTCTGAGTGAAAAATTGTCTTTTTTTTCTCCCCAGTGCATGTTTAGACTAAAAAGACTTTTATGCACTTTTCATGTTTTTTTTTTTTTTTTTTGTCATTATTGGAGCTTGACATATTCATGCACTTGCAAACTTGCATAATAACAGCATACGGGATTGAAGCGACACAAGGGTTGATAAATAATGGCAGAATTTGTTTGTGCGATTAAATGCAGATTTGAATAACAATAAGGGGTCATCTTTACAATATATCAAGCATTTTAATACTTGAGGTATAACAATATCACAGCAGCAACCCTGTAGACCAAGAGACCTACCCAGACCTGATTGACTCATGCCGTCGCAATGTTTACCAGTTGCATTCATTCCTGTTCTTTTTTTCTAAGCAATTAGAAACAAGAGATGGCCGCTATAGGAGTGCCAGGGCTGTGCAGTTTCCGCTCATGTCGTTTGTAAAGGGCTTAACCCTACTCGGACCTGTTTATTTGCATCCCTCTGTGAGTTTCGCCCATCCACGACGAAGCCTCACACTACTGTACCCCAATAAACCCAGAAAACACAGTCAGAGATGGCATGAACTGACTCTGAAGGACGGGTATTGTGGATGCTGCCAGTGCCCAACAAGCCCTCTTTATGATGGCAGGAATTATGATGGCCATGTTGGATATGTGAGATCGCTGGTGGCGAGCAAGATAAGTCGAGTAATTGTCACTTACTGTAACAGCGGCTCCCATTCATTAAGAGCCCGTGTCTAATAAACTACTGGAGGAAAGGAGGCCAGCTGTACTGTGAAGCCTCACACAAGGCGACTCTTTCTCTGCGGCCCCAAACTTTGTCAAAAGGCGAAACTGTCTACGAGGCGCTCTGTGATTCAACAGAGATTCCAATAGAGGTTTGTCTTGGGGGAGCAAACAAGGGCTTCATTTTGACTAAATAATGAAAAATAGGCTGTTCAAGAGGGACAGCAAAACTTATATAGCTTCTTTTTTAGACTAGTTCCAGTTATGTCAACTGGAAAACAAACAATTAAAGTGTTGTTGTGATACTTCACATTTTGCCTAAAAGTCAGGCTGCAATAGTTGATCATAAAGCTGACCAAACGTGTAAATGATATTGTACACAAAGACATATTTCCTTTACAAAAAAAAAAGATTCATTTATTTTCATTTACATTACAATTTCCTGCCAAAAATGTTGCTGCTGTAATGCTAAAATAAGGATTATAAAATTATACAAATTTGAACAATTATTTGTTTTACTTAATTATCCATAATTATTTAAATTGTACATTTTTATAAACCATGACAGTATTTGTTTCATTGCCTTCAATTTATGCTGATTGTTTTTTAAATGGCCTGTCGTTAATTTTCATGTAATTGTCAAATAATGGCAAGAATGGAAACTTATAACAATATCAATAAAGAAAATAGAATAAATAGACTTTATTCTATTAATGCTATATACTGTGTGTGTGTGTGTGTGTGTCTACACACAGACACACACACACACACACACACACACACACAATAATATGTATTGTGCATTTACACAATACATTTAAGTTTGGGGTAAGTAAGAGATATATATAATTCGGTAAGGATGCATCAAATTGAACAAAAGTGACAGTAATGACATTTATAATGTTGCAAAAATGCAAATGCTGGTCTTTTAAACTTTGTTCATCAGAGACTGTGGAGGAAATACAAAATAATAATAATAATAACCGTATATAATCAGAAATATTTCTTGAGCAGCAAATCTTAGAATGATTTCTGATGGTTCATGTGACACTGAAGACTGGAGTAATGATGCTGAAAATGTAGCTTTGCATAACAGGAATAAATTACATTTTACAATATATTCACAAAGAAAACAGTTGTTTTACATTTGTTGTTTTGGCCACTCTTTATATTAGGTGGCTTTAATTACTATGTACTTACATCAAAAAATAAGTACAATGTACTTATTGTGGTCCTATTTTATTGCAAAACACTTCTGCTGCTATTGAGGTGGGATACAGGTAAGGTTAGGGACAGGTTTGGTGGTCTGGGTAGGTTTAAGGGTCGGTTAAGGTGTAAGGGATGGTCAACAGTGTAATTTGAATTTAATTGCAGAAATTAATTACAGATGTAATTACATATAGGTATTTTTAAAAATATAAGTACAATGTAAAAACATGTATGTACACAATAAGTGCATTGTATCAAATGATTAATTTAAATGTAAGTACATAGTAGTTAAGGCCACCTAATTGTTTACAGCGAACAAAGACTTTGTTCAAAAACATGGAGAAACTTATTGTCCCCAAACTTCTGAATTGTTTTGTGTATATATTATTTTGTGAGATTCACCTTATAAGGCCAAAGGGAGGTGACCAAAAGAAGCAATTTGATCAGCCAGTGGATATGGAAAAGCTATCTTTCTATCAAAACCTTATGGTTGTCAGACTCGTTAGTTTACCCATAATCGTAGTGGTTAGTACTTTCCTGTTCTCGTATCTAACTCACACCTACATTACAATGGCCTCCTCATCACTGAATTCTTACATTTTCTCCTCTAGAGCCTCACAAACCAGTCGCATTGAGGAATCCATGAATAGAAGCCCTCCAATTCCTCAACCCCAAATTTTTCAACAGTTGAGTGAATTTTTCGTACAGTTGAGTGAATTCCAGAGGTGCTTCAAGAGGAACACATGTCCTTGAGTATGCTGACATTTGAATGCATTTCTAGGGTGACGGCTGTAGGAACCCTGTCGGTTTGGGGAGTCTTTACTGGATCATGGTGGGCCATTGTGAGTCCTTCTCAACTTCCTGTCAGTAACTGTCTGAGGGGGGCAAGTACTAACTTCTTGGAATGTGACAAGTTCTTGTGAACTACTTCCTTTCTTTTTCAACCACTGTTTGTTGCTTTATAAAGTTCCTTTTTATAACCTTTAAACTGATGGAGTATTGACAGTGTTATTGGTAAATATTCCCTAGGAACAATGTCATTCTACAAAATGGGTATTTTGGGAATCTGCTGCCAAGCAACCCACTGTCACTTTATAAAATATTCATTTTTAGCAACTTTACTTGCTATAGCCAAGCAGCTAAACCTCATCTGGAGAGACGTGGGTTCATATTTGCAGAGCTATACCAATTTTGCAGGGACTCAAACAAGAACTCCCATAAGGATATTTGCTGTCATTAACTGAGCTCATGGCGGTTTAGCACAGACCAATTAAGACTCATATTTGCTTATACAGTTGTTAAGTTTCTCCAAGGACCATTGTGATTGGGGCCATACATCCCATTGTTTTCTGATAATTAATGATACTTTGGTTTACTTTGGACTATACGGGGATATGAGTATAAGACAGCTAAAAGAATGGGAGAGATATATAGTAAGCCACAATTCAAACACACAAGGCTCTGATGACAAATGACTAACTTCAGAAGGTCAGAATAAAAGTCAACACGAGAGAGCAGCTTCACTCCTGAATCCCATCCAAAGATCCATTGAGGAATAAGTTCGAGGGAAGAGTTTTAGGAGAAAGTTGGATTATTGAATCCAAGGGGGAAGTGGGATTGACTCCATCTGTCGAGAGGGTCTTCCAGCCGACTTTAGCCCACATGCTGGATGCTGGCTCAGGAAGCTCTCTCACACTTCCTCCCGCAGTCCTCGACATGATCCTCGAAGGGGGAGTGTACCAAAAGGCATAGCCTCTATCTAAGGGTCTTTGTCCCTACGGGGGGCGAACAGTGGGATCCTACAGGGAAGGAAACACACACACACCCTCCTTCAACAACAGCAGGAGGAGAAAGAAAGCACATTACATGCTTGAAAATCAGCCCGCTGCCATTATTTTAGTTACCAAACCAGTGGGGGGACACTGTCGCTTTCAGACGTGCTCTACAGGTCGTGAGTCGGGAGATGGGGATGAGATTTTCCTTGGCTCACATCACGGATTTCGTGAATGCACCTGCGATTGTGGCTCCCTGCATTGTTGTGGTGTTTTGTTGAGTGTCACATATCAGTAATGGAAATGAAGCAATAAAATGAAAGGGAAGTTGGTATCAATTTCACCTGTACACAAAAGTGTGCCACAAGCGTGGTATTTAAAGGAAAGTTGGTTTACTCAATGCACAGATCAGAAAAACTTGTTAGCTGCTCGATTACCAGACTAGCCATTCATAAATTACGGCAAGCATGTAAATATACAATAAAAGATTTCAAAACAACTGTAAGACATGCCTCTTCAGTAATACTACTTCACATGCATACTTGGCAAAGTTGAATAACAGTAGATGTTTAACTTGATTTTTCCCTCCTCTTTTTTTTTCTAGTGTTTTTTTCTACTCAAGCATGGCGGTGATAATTGGATTGTGTGGACACCTGTATGAGTGCAGTATATCCAGGGGATTAGAGAACGGGATGGGTGAGTCAACTCAAATTATTGTCACGTTAACCCGTACAACTGGCAGCCGCCGCCCCCTACTACTCGCTAAAATAAGGTCCCGGTGGCCACAGAACCTGTCCAACTTCTGAGCTACCTCTAGAGTCAGACAGGTGATTTTCTAAATCTGGTGCATTAAATAGGTGGTTCTCAACTGGTTTTGCTTCAAAAGCCACTAAGTTCCAACATTGTTTATTATACAAAAGTAACCTGTTGATTTCTACTTTCTCAGAAAAAGGGGTACAACAGCTTGTCCCTTGTCCCAGTACCCTTATAAGCACATATTTGTACCTTATATACTCCTATAAGGCTCATAGTAGCACTGTAAGGGTGCATATAACTAGTCTAATGAACTAATATGCACATTTTTGTGGTAAATAAGGTACAAAGTTGCCCTTTTAAGGGTTCTTCTCCAGTGACAAGCTGTTGTTCCCCTAAATGTACACATTTAGCTTTTTTTCTGACAGTGTAAATGTCACATGAATTTAGATTTCATCATACGGATTGCAGCATATCATCCTCCACTCAACAAATTTTGGTCAGCACAAACCATATATTTATCATTTTTTAACCCATTTTTAATTTAGTATGGGTTGTGCTGTATTCTCATGCTGGCATTGAGGTCAATGACATGACTAAATGTTTTTCCAATCTATTAAAAAAAAAAATACATTAAACATGCAATTCATACATATAATGTCTTAGTATAAAGTAAAATAAGGTGATAGATATTCCTGTTAAAATAAAATAAAATAAAATAAAATTAAATTAAATTAAAACTTACTATTGAAATATCTTATTAAGTAGTTTGGCCTAATCATTTATTATTATTTCTTAGAAAAAAGTGAACCAACAACCAACATACAGAAACAACCACAACAACAACAACATTAATCAGGAAGTTATATAATAGAAATAAGCCCTTCATAAATCTCTTACTTTTTACCTTGGAAAATATAATTTAAAATATTTAGAAAATAATGACTAATATCTGTACACTGTGTTTATTCAAGATGTAAAGAAAATGTTATTACTTTTTATTTGATAGTTGCACTACATGACATTTTAGAGTTATTAGACTGTAATGCTTTCTTGCAAATAATATAATTTTGGTTAAAATAGAATGACATGAAACCAAAATATATACAGTACATTTGAAAAAGCATGGCACATGCATTTGAAACTAGATGTTTAAAACGTTTTCTTTATCATGGACACCGTTGTACGTCATTGATCCATTACTGACCCAATAACCTCACAAATCTTTTATTTATCTTAACCACACACAATTACGTAGCTAGATGTAATTTATTATTTGCATTTAGCATTGTTTTCCCCTTCTGTCTGCCATCACAACACACTTGTGACCCATTTTAAAGTCCCAACCATCCAGTGAGAGCCACTGCTGTAGATAAGCCGGTAGATGAGCTTTTACGCAAGATTAACTTTTATCTGTTAAGAAAGTCTAAGGAATATTGTATCCTTTAGTGTTTGATATCACATTCGGTCTAGGTGCACGAAGGATAAATGTCGGACACTACTGCCAACAGGCCTTGTATAAGCTCGTCAGGGCGGCCATCGTTAGCAGGAGTTTGTAAACAGAGCGTAGAGTGTGTGGAAGGGGGGCAGAGGTGCTGAAAGACGAGACGGCAATAGTGAAACTCAAGCTGGTCGGAGCAGGGGAAGGAGGGGGTGCTTGTTTGACCACCGGGATGAGCGATGGGTCGACGCTCCCATCAGAAAGCACTGCCACGGCAACTGCGCGGATTCACTAGGTGTCGTCTAGGCAAGGTAATTCATCAGCCCATGCCGGGGCTGGGCCTCCGAAAACTTCCCATGGTCACTTCTGAGTGCGAATACGTAATGAGCTGGAGGGCTCCACATTTGCCACGGCTGATTAGACGAGAACAATGAGCCCAAACAGAACTGGCAGTCCTCACAATGGGGACTGGAAAGCCTCAAGACATTGCCTCCATATTTCTAGAGGAGGAAGAGAGAGAGAAAAGTGAACAAAACTGTAGTTTATAACTGTCTTCTCTCTTTTGGATGGCTGTTGTACATGTACGATACTTTGTCACTAGACTTCCGAGAGTGTGTATGTGCGGTAAGGTTGTGCTCAAAGCCTAAAGAATGATGGGAAACAGTGTTTTGTCGTATTTTAACTAGCAGACAGAGAAATATATATATATATATATTTTTTTTTTAAATCTAAATGAGAATTTGGATCAGGATAATTGTAAACTAAAACAAAAACTAATATATACTAATATTAACTAACTAACTAACTAACTAACTAACTATATATATATATACATACATATATATATATATATATATATATATATATATTAATATAATTTATATTATATATTTAAATATATTTAATATATAAACATAACATATTTTTCTGAAATATATGCATGTGTGTGTATTTATATATATATATATATATATATATATATATATATATATATATATATATATATATATACATAATAAATATACACATCACACATACATATAATATGTAAACAAAAACATTTACTTTGCATGCACGATTAATCGCTTGACAGCATTAATATATATATATATATTGCTTGAAATAAAATAATTCTTAATTTAAAATAAATGGTAACACTTTACAATAAGGTTCATTAGTTAACATTAGTTAACATGAACTAAGAATGAACAATAATTCTACAGCATTTCTTAATCTTAGTTAATGTTAATTTCAGCATTTACTAATGCATTATTAAATCACAAGTTGTGTTTGCTAACATTAGTTAATGCAATGTGAACTAACATGAACAACTCTATTTTTATTAACTAACGTTAACAAAGATGAATAAATAGTGCAATAAATGTATTGATCATTGTTTGTTCATGTTAGTTAATACATGAACTAATGTTAACAAATGACACCTTATTGTAAAGTGTTACCAAATAAATATAATAAAAAAAACGTATTTTATTTCAACTATTTATAAATTTTCATTTAGTTAACTTGACATTTAATTAACTAAAACAAACATTTGTGTAAAATAATAAATATATTTTAAAAAGAAACATAAAAATTTATAAAAATACAGACATTTAAAATAAATAAATACATTTAAAAAAATACTAAAACTTTAAATTAAATTTAAAACATAGAATTAATTAAAAAAAAAAAAAAAAAATGGAGCCTAATTGTAAAAATATATAATTTTATCAAAACTTTAATAGTATTTTATATTTAATATGTTTTATATTGATAGTAAATATGAGTGTGAGACCAACTCCTTACTGTCATACTAGGGTGTTGTTAGTTGTTGCTAGGTCATTTCTTATGTGGTTGCTATGTTATGAGTGGTTATTACTGCAGTTGCTAGGGTGTTTTGACTGTTTGCTCTGAGTTTGACAAGTTTTGGGATAGGCGGTTATTTACTAGTCCAAGTCAGAAGAACCTACCGCAAGGTTTCTAGATACGGAATTCTTCACCTCTAGATGAAAATGAACTCAGCAAGCCGATTGCTGTGACGTATCATTCATGTCTGTTGCAGGATGAGTTAAGTTGAAGATAGAACCCTGTGTAATATGTATAGATATATGCATACTTTAGCAAACTCCAGTAATAACAGAATAAAAATGTCTTGACTGTCATTTAATTCCTATGAAATTATGACATTCTTTTCTCACTGACTATTTGTGTGCAATATTAACATACTGTTTATAGCTACACTGAAATTAAAAGTCCTTTTCTGACCAACCAAAAATGTGGTAATCTTAACTAAGCAATTTGGCCTGGAAAGAGATCAACGTCATTAGCGTCTTTTGTTTGACAAAGAGGAACTGGCTCGTGGAGAGCGTTCAATCTCCGCAGCAGGCGTATCTCTTTGAACACGCTCTATGAAATGAGTTTCTCTATCAGTTGGAGACCGTTTCGCTCTCCACTTTAAAAATAGAGATGATGGGAGGGAAGCCCTTGGAATATTTATTGGGAGGGGGGAATAAATCCACAATCCACCAGTAATTTTCCCTTCTCGGTCACATGTTCTTCCTGGCCATGACTGTTTTTTTTTTTTTTTTTTTCCAATTACTTAACGGTATTTACATATTATTTCAACGTAGTGCAGCAGATACGCGCCATGCCGCAGCCCAGCAATGAGACGCTGAAAGAATTCACGCTTAATTGTATTTCATAAATCATATTGGGAGCCCCTTCAGAATAAGCTCCCTGTAACAAAATGATAAAATGGCCAATTATGAGAAAATTCCAGGCTCTGTAATTTACTAAACACACTCCAGAGAGAGTATTTTGAGGGGAAAGATTCCCGGTTGAATTGTTTTCCATTAGAGTGGCTTTAAGTTATATTACTAAATAAATGATAATTGTTTGTGATCGTTTACACAGACAACATCCGTCACTTTGACCAACTGACCCCCCCCCCCCCCCCCCCCCCCCTCCATCAGGAAGATTGGCCCCAAACTAGTATTTGCAGTCAAACTATAGCCTTTTAAATGCAAATAACTGAGGTGATAGGTAGAGATAGTAGCTCCATCACTCTCAGAGCTGCTCAAATTCCTAATCACAGTATTTGTTTTAGCTTTTGCAGGTTCTGTCCAAACCTGTGGGATGAATTCTCCTGATTCGTCGTCTCGTGGAGGACCGGATCTGGGGACATTGGTGTCAGCAAACTTAGAGCATCAACTTTGACCTCTCAGTAAATTCATATGCTGGATCCATGCTACAATTATTGTGTATATGGAATTTACTAATGTCACTGTATTCTGCGCAACTCATTTCACCAAAAGAAACTCCAATCCATTATGATACATATGATATTTTAATGCAAGATAACTGAATGACTAGTAATTTCTCTCTTTGATGCCATACAATATTGTTCTATATTTGATACATCAATGTAAGAATCATTTTGAAATGTGTGTAGATTGCTTTATTTGGTTTTTGAGATATATTTAATGTATATATATATATATATATATATATATATATATATATATATATATATATATATATATATATATATATATATATATATATATGAAGAGTTCAGATGCAAAAGCCTCTAAATGCCAACTGAAATAGATATTATATTTTATACTATATTTTACAGAGCAAAGTTGAAGATACAGAAGCTTTCAACTACATCTTTTGCAACAAAAATCACGGACAGATTCTAATGAGTCAGTGAATCATTTATTTGAACTGATTAATTGAAATGAAACAACCAAATGAACTGATTCACTCAAATCAACTGCACTTTTAAGCCAGTTTAAGAGAGTCTTTGATTAGCTCATGTGTCTGTGAAGCTTTGCATGTGAAACAATGTGATTTGTCACGCTACTGGTTGAAAATTAATTTGTTACTTTGTTAGTAATACTCATATGAAAAAATGTATTGCTGTGAGTCAGTAGGTCAGTGATTTATGTTCAGTGATAGGAAATAAATTCAATGTCAATTCATTCATTTTTTTTTTGTTTTTCTTTAAATTTTCTTAATCTTTGCAAATATCGATATATGCAATTAATTATGGCATATAATGTAAGTAATTACATTAAAATGCATTATACAAATTGAAAAATTATTTTAAGAATCTACTTTTTGCATGTATGTTGGTTTTACAAAGCTTTGCAAACTTGTATACAAAGAAATGTTTAAATGTAATGATTCTAAAAAAAAAATAATAATAATGTGGTATGACCATTAAGTAAAAAAGTATTATATTTTTATTACCCCTTCTGAGTACATGTGAATATACAGACATATGTATATTTTTTAGTTCTACTTTTTGAGGTAAGTTCCCCCACGAAATATCATGAACTAATAATAAATGTCATTACATTTTTTTGGGGAAATCACACCATATGACATTTTGGAACCTGAATAAACCTGTCTTATCCTAAAATTACCAAATTATCTGTTATTTTGAAAGATTTGCATAATTTGGTTTTATATATTTTTTTTTCCCTACATATGTTGGTTGCACCACATGGCAGAAGTTTTCAATTATTAATAAGCAGTAAAGCATTCTTGTCAATTTTTTTCTAAGAAAAATAAATAAATAAATAATGTGAAATGAATTAAGCAGGGTTTGCTTTGATGAATTTATGATATAAGGAGAACAGTTGCATCACCCTGACATTTTTAACATTTCCAACCAAAAAAATAAAAATAAATAAATAAAAGAGGAAGATAACCTTTGACTGAGAAAATTAAAACACGTTTATTATAGTGAAGGTGTATTCAAGTAATTGTATGCATGAATCACATTTTAAATGTATTTTTAAATAAATGACTACATGCAAAAAGTTTAAGAATCTTAAAATTCAAGTCATTAAAACCCTTTATTGGTAGACAACTTCTGAATAATGCAGAGGAAGTGTATACGCCTAAATATGTTCCACTGCACTGTATGTAAATGAGTATATGAGTCATAATTAATCTTAGCGTAGGGCGTCCCATTGGAATACAATACAGTAAGGGAAGGTGTAACTGTAGAACTCTTATGCAGTATCAATGTAGTAGCCCTGCGGTGCTGAAACTCTGTCACATTACTGTCTCTCTCGCTCTCGAAGCTCCCAGGCCAGCACTGTGCTCTCCGCATTCAACAGTCTCTTTATTTAAACACAAAGTACTGTGACACGCTGCTCTCCATCAGCTTCCACTGCTTCCTTTTACCTCTACCTGCATTTATATTTGGGCACATTCTGGTGTTTGCGGTCACTTCTCAAGTACTATTGGCGAAAAAGAATATTACCTCACGTAATTGATGGCTTTTGAGCAAGCACCGAGAGTCCATTTGTGACAGAGTGGAGAAGGTCCTGACAAACCTGAGCTCCATCCGTGTTTAGACCGTATTGGACTCTATGTTTTCTCAGGTTAACACTGAATGTTATTAAAGCAAGTTGACCGCAGGGTCAGCGCGAGAGCGGCCCATGAAAACAAACAATTAATTTGGCATGGAGGTGTAATGGGATGATCTCCCGGCAGGGCCGGATCCATTGTTCGGCTGGAATTAACCGTGGCAGGTCATGTGTCACTGGGCGCTGACCTCGGTCCATTCACTAGCCCACACTTGCATTAGCCATGGCCCGGCAAGGGGTCAAACACAGTTACAAGCCAGCCAAACACCCCTCCCAACACACAAAACACAAAACACACACTGCCTTCCAGTTCCTGGCCACTTCTGACTGCGGAAGTACTTGCCAAACAAAGGCATACCGTTACCAGGAAGGGAAATGTATTGCTGTGATGACATTTCTGCAAAATAAGAAATTACGTTGCTTCTTGCACATTTCACGACAGCATTTTATTATGTTAGCTATTGTATGTATCGCGGCAGTTCGGAAATAAAATGTCCAGTGAGTGGCGCTAAAAGCATGTTCAGATTTATCCGAAAAGACAAACGTGAATCTGACAATGTTTTAGTATATTGACTGTTGTATTGTAGCAATTTGGAAATTATATTCAGTTAGTGGCACTAAAAGTGCGTTTAGTGTTATGCGAAGCAGATGGATGCTAATCTGGCAGCGTTTTATTGCATTGGTTGTTGTACAAATCACAGCAGTTTAGAAATAAAATGTCCAGTGGGTGGCGCTAAAAGTGTATTCGGTTTTATCCGAAGCAGATGAATGCAAATCTGGAAAAGTTCAATTATGTTGCTTGTTGTAGGTATCGCGGAAGTTTATAAATTAAACGTCTGGTGAGTGGTGCTAAAAGCACGTTCAGATTTATTTGAAACAGATGTGAATCTGCCAGTATTTTATTACATTGATTGTTGTTTGCAAATTAAATATCCAGTGTGTGGCGCTAAAAGTGTGTTTGGTTTTACCTAAAGAAGTTAAATTATGTTGGTTGCTGTACGCATTGCGGGAGTTCGAAAATGAAATATCTCATGCGTAATGCTAAAAGCACATTCAGATTCATCCGAAACTGACAAACATGATTCTGCCAGCATTTTATTATGTTGGTTCTTCTATTTATCACAACTGTACAGAAATTAAATGTCCAATGGCACTAAAATCACCTTCAGATTTATCTGAAACAGATAAAAGTGAATCTGTCATTGATTTATTACGTTGATTGTTGCATTGCCGCAGTTGAGAAATTCAATGTTTGGTAAGTGCTAAAAGGTTTTATCTGAAGCAGGTGAACAGATGGCAGGGTTTTATTGCATTGGTTGTCGTACGTATGGCAGTAGTTAGGAAGTGAAATGACCGGTGAGTGGCGCTAAAAGCACATTCAGATTTATTCTAAACAGATGAATGTGAATCTATCAAATGTTAATTATGTTGGTTGCTGTATGTATTGCAACAGTTCGGAAATAAAAATGTCCAGTAGGTGGCACTAAAAATGTGTTCAGATTTATCCAAAACAGATGAGCATGAATCTAACAACATTTAATTTAATTTATTTTATTTAAGTATTGTAATGAATCGGACATGAAATTCTTGGTGATTGGCCCTAAAAGTGTGTTCGGTTTTATCCGAAGCAGATGCATGTGAATCTAGAAATAATTTATTGCTTTGGTTGTATGTCTTGCCACAGTTGTGATGCTAAAAAGCTAATGCTCTGTCATGTTTGAAAATCACTTAACTAAACCGATAGTGTTAACAAAAGCTGGTAATGTTAACCTGATAATGCTGTATCAGGTGCACTACTGAGCAAGTTTACTATGTCACAAAAGTTATAAATATTGAGCAAGGAACTTAATGAAAATAAGTGTTTATTAATCAGTAACCTTGCCCTATAATCCTGATTTATGTAAACATAAATAAAAGTTACTTTTACTGCCTCCAGTGTTCATTTCAGCTGGAAACTGCAGTGAATTTTATGTATAGGTAAGTTTTTTTTTTTTTTTTTTTTTTTTTTCCAAAAAGCATACTGTAGGTTGTCATCTCTTCCTGTGAAATTGATGATGCCAATATGTACGTGACACCTTTAAGTGAATCACACCTCTGAAGGTACATTTATTCAAGTCAAAGTCATCTAGCGTTCAGAGAAGAGCAGCGTTCGCTCTGACATATCCGCCACAGGCCACCCATCATGTTGGCTTTATGTTGTCCGTATGTTATGTTGCTGTTATTTTGCCATCTCCCTCAGGCACAGCTCGAAGTTGCTGACTTCATTTACCATCAGTCACCCGAGGCGCGAATTGCTCCGGCACATGTGGGGGATAGTCAGAGGTGGTTAGCGCGCTAGTACACCTGACAGATGCGCAGTGCAACTGCGGTATGTCGAAAAACATCTGATCCCATAGCCTCGGGCCACAGATACCACAGAAAAGTGTTGTGTGGATGACGGACAGTTATGCAAAATGATATTCGTGCTGCTAATCCCACTTAGCATACATCTGTGATGTGACTGTGAGTGTTTGTTATCTACAGCGTTTCACAGGTATATCATCCATATTTAAACACAAGCAAACAACAGCTGGAAGCTGACGGTAAATGTTGTCCGTTGTGACGGGCAGACTTCAGGAGACAGGGCTCCGTTAATTGATTGGGTGTTGAGCGGGCGGAAAAGGCAGGGCTGAAGCCCCAAAGCGCAGCGCCTGAATTAAAACTTCAATCCCCCATGTAAGACTCAATTTCATCCGTGACCCGACATTATACAAATGAGCAGGGAACTGATAGGTACCTTCTCCGTAGATGGAGTCCCTGAGCTGTAGGCCTGCGATGGGGGAAGGGGATTGACCCTGCTGTTCATCTCGTCTCTTTCAACGTGAGAACAGCAGAGAGTTTTGAAGGATACCTTGAAACACTTTTTGTATGGCGTCAACAAGACGGCAGGAGTTAAATTATCTCCTGCGCAGAAGGTTTGAAGGAAAGAACCTTGCAGGAACAGCCAGTGAACAAGTTTATTTCTCAGATAGCTTAGGAGACTTTGTTCTTAAGCTTGGACTATTTTCACTCTTCATCCAACCCTGAATGTGATTCATAGACTCTCAGAAATAAAGGTGCAAAAGCTGTCACTGGGCCAGTACTCTTTCCAAATGTACTAGGTACTAATATGTACCTTCAAGGTACTAATATGCTATTTGTAGGGGCAGGGACGTGCACAGGGGGGTTGCTCAGGTTGCCCGGGCAACTGCCCATATACCCTTCTCGACTCACGTTGCCCTTCCGAGGTGGAAAAAAAAATAAATAAAAAAATCGTACAATGGATGCAGAATTTCACGTAAGCCTAGATAAAAAAAAAAAAAAAAAAAAAAAACGCAAAGCCTCATTCACTTCCATATTCGGGAAAGTGAAAGTCAGTAGGGGAAGGGCAAACTCTGCACGCGACCGGCACCTGAGCTGAGCCTGCATGAGCGGCACTAGATTGTCGCGGTTGTCGGGTGAGACGATTTAACATTGTCGGAAAGGTATAAATAACGGACGATCATCATTAAGATTTATGAAATTTTTTTTTGGGGGGGGGGGGGGGGTGGTTGGTAGGCGAGTGCCCTTTTTTTAGGTCAAAATTTACCCCTCAAAATTCCTGTGCACGTCCCTGTGTAGGGGTACATATGGTACAAAGGTAAAAAGGTACTGCCTCAGCGACAGCTTTTGTAGTTTATTATTTGATTCCATACCAATGCACAATTGTGTTATTAATGTGAATATTACTGGCAGATGTTTACTACTGTTACTAGGTAACGACTCATGTGGAGAAGATGCCAGCTTACACGTTTTTTCTTTTTGGATTCATTAGAACATGCACAGAAATCATTGCATTTGTCATCTTTAACATGACTTACAGCAAGGGAAATGCATGATATTATAATAGGCAAATTACATGTCATTAATAATGGTTCATTTGCACAATTTACCTTGGATTGCTTTCAAACCACACTAGAGTTTTGCGAATAGACCCCAAAAAATCGCTAGCATTTTAATTAAATATACTGAATTGGCAGTTATATGTTTACGTGTATTAAACTCCTTTTATACCGTTTGAGGAATTAAGTGTGATATTTTAAAGACAACACAATTAAATAATTGTAAATTTTGATTTAGGCAAATTACTTAAATGAAATTGTACTAAAATGTGTGTTATTTTATGTATATTTATATGCATGTAACATAATATTGTAAAATTGTAAATTTTGTAATATTTTGAAATATTATTACAATTTAAAAATGTTGTTTTCTATGCGAATATATAGTCAAATTTAATTTATTCCTGTAATCAAAGCTGAGTTTTCAGCATCATTACTCCAGTCTTCAGTGTCACACGATCTTTCAGAAATCATTCTAATATGCTGATTTGCTGCTCAAGAAACATTTCTGATTATTATCAATGTTTGAAACAGTTGTGCTGCCTCATGTTAACAAGAGTTAATGTACCCTGAACTAACATGAACATTTTAATTAACTAAGGTTGTAAATGCTGCAAAAAATATATTGTTCAATGTTAGTTCATGTTAGTTAATGCATTAACTAATTTTATCAAATGAAACCATATTTTTTTAATAATAATAATAAGAAGAAGACTTTTCACGCACACACACACACACACACACACACACACACACACACACATTTCAGATATATATATATGCATAGTTATTAACATATATAGTTACAGTTTGTTAGTAAAACTGAAAGCAAAAGCAAAACCACGAGTGAAACACTGAATCCCACTAACTGACTGAAGAATAACTGATCATATGATCACTTTCTTGATTGCAGGACAAACAAACAAACACATCATCCCGCAGCAGTGGCCCCAGTGCCATTTCAACGGCACGAAGGGGCCGCTATGAACCGATTCAGTGGCGTGATGACTGGGCATATTCTTATGGCCACCGTGGGGTAGGACGACGTGAACAGTGCAGACTTCATAAGAGCCCACACAAGATGACTGTCTGCTCTTGACTGAGGAATTGTTCATTCTATGAAAACTCTCACAGCAGCGAACTGTAATATCACTGCCAGCCGAGATTTGATTTGTTGTTTGGAAACACTAATGCTTTTGCCTTTGACAGTAATGAATGTCTCTTTTAGGTTCTGGTGGTGGACACGGGCAGTTTTGATTGTTTGTGTTTAAATGTTCATAAAATTTCAAATACAAAACTCACGGAAATGAAGCCCGTGTTGGTAGGTCAAGGTATCGTTCTCTCAGTATTGGCATTGTGTCGTCCTCCCTGGAGACAGTTAAATCGGTCGCTTAGAGAGAGTCATGTCACAGGAATCTTTGTAGTCGCTAGATGATATCTGGGCTGCAGAGAACTACTTGCCTTCTGGCCTGGCCATACAAACTGTATGAATGGAGGATGTCTGGACTCTGATCCAGTAATTTGAACTCCAAATGGACAACAGCAACAAGTCATTCAGAAACTCTGCTTGTGCCCCTGAAAACTATGGTGGGCATGTAACTACTAACAAGTAGCCACACTTTAACTAGAGCCGTGAATCGATTAAAAAATATAACCAGTTTAATAAATTAAATGATATGCCAATATCCAATGCCAGTTGAATTAAACACAATTAATTGCATACATTTGCAGAGAAATACACCCAAATTATCCAATAAAATTCAATAAAACAAACTATATATTCACAATATATTCTGTAATATTTTTTTTAAAAGATTACGATATTAAATCATTGGTTTTTACACTGTCACTGTATTAAAACAAATGATTTAGTGAATTATTGTTTAATTTTTAGTAAAATAACACAATTAATTGCATACATCAAAATTTGCACGGAAAAGCACCCAAATGATTATAATTCAATATAATGAACTATATATTCTCAAAATATTTAGTGACATGAAATATTTTACAAGATTAAATCATTGATTTTAGACTGTCACTCTATTAAAACAATTATATTTTAATTATTATTTAATAAAATATATTTACTTTTTACTTAAGTTGACAGAATATGATTAAAATGTATTATAATTACAATGAATTCTTGTGTGTGTGTGTGTGTGTGTGTGTGTGTGTGGGTGTGTATGTTTGATTTTTTTTTTTTATTCACAATCTTATATGCATAATATGCATAATGAAGTAAAACAGTAATTTTCTCATATTTTAAAGTATTTCTACATAATGCATTTAGCATTTTTATTTTATTTTATTTAGTTTAAAATGCAAAAACAGCATTTTTACTCTAAAATTGTACAATGAAAATATTCATTAGTAGTAATGAGAATAATCAGTAAAAAAATAAATAAATAAATAAATAACTGATAAGTACTACAATACCAGATGCATTACTTTAATGAGAATTTGCTTTATTGTCATTTTATTTATGCATTTTTTCCCTTTTTGGAGGTGATTTTGTACCTTTGAGTGACTTGGACTTTTTGGCATTTCGCACCGTAAACACTATATTTTTTAAGACACTTGGTCTGTTGATGTGTCTAATTCAGAAATTCAGAAAGAAATTCAGAAAGAAAGAAAGGAGATGTTTATCTTCTACTAACAGTTAAACAGGCTGACCAGCCATCTTAAACTGTATTTACCTGCATTAGAAATTCACAAATGGTCTTCTCTCTCTCTCTCTCTCTCTCTCTCTCTCTTTTTTTTAAGCTATCATGTTTCAGATTATACAGACCTAACACTGTTTGCAAGTAAAATATAATAAAATTATACTTTGTATTTTGAGCACCTTGAGGAAGGTCATATTAGCCAGTACTGGGTTTGCTCCATATTTCTGTTTGATTTCCCAGTTGGAGTCAAAGCTCTTTTTGTAAATACAGAGAGAGCAAAAAAAAAAAAAAAAAACAAGAGCCAAGTTTTCACATTTTGGAAACATAAGGATTGGCTTCAGTGTGATCAAGCCAAGCTCTCAAAGAGAGTCATGGGAGTGATTCAGCAAACATATGGCCACACAACCATATCCAGCATCTGCAATTCTCATCCCATTCAATCCCAGAATCACATGGGATTATATTCTTGGAACAACAATAAATATACTGGAAAAAGTTGTTTCTTTTTGGTCGTGTAACAGGCACCCCCTTTAATTTGATCACTGACTTGGTGCCAAAAACAACAGCAGGTGTAATGTTATGGCAAGTCATAAAATGTATCATCCATAACAATGGCTTCTGCAGTCTGAAAGTACACTAGACCTTGGGAAGACAGTGAATGTGTTCAAATTAACGAAGCTGTAAAGAATTAAATGCACTTCATATAGAAATGACTACCTAAAGTGTCAGCTTACCTTGACATTTTTTTATTTGGCTAGTTAGCATGGCCAGATAGCAGTTAGCTTGTAGACAAAAAGGCTCTTTCTCCAAAATTCAAAATTAGAAGTGTATTCTGACAGAATAGCATATTTTGCAAGCATCAAATAAATGATGAGTCATGTGCCAGCCAAGCAACTGCCACTGAAATCAATCTAACTCTTAACACATAGCGTTAGCATCAGTTTCCTTGATGTGCAACCTGAGTACTTTTAAACAGAAATCATCTGAAAGTCAGATGATTTCAATCATTATTTTCAATCAATCATTATTTTCATTTTGTCAAACTTTTAAGGCATTTTTATATTGGGCAGGACACAAAGTAAGATATTTTGAATTATGGGGTCCAAAACTTAGGAAAGATGAAGGAACTCAAAAAGATAGCATTGATTTAATCCATTTAATTTATTTACTTGAAGAAAAGACTGAAATTTAAGCCTTTATTTACACAGATACACAGATCTACACACTTCAAATATGGTGACACAAAACTCAAGCAACAACTAATGTTAAACCTCAGTTAAGAATGGCATAAAGATGAATAAATAAAGACAGCATTTTTATTTTTGGGCAAACAAAAACCATGAGCGAGAAAACAAACATGACATTTCTTCATGTTTTAAGCCTTGCATGCATTGACTTGATCACCATGACGGTCAAACTGGGTCGGCTCGACCCCAAACAGAACTTTTAGGTCCATTAGAGAAGAATGTGGCTATGAGTTCCTGTGATATAAACCATGCAGGGAACAACGCTCACCATCCTTGCCTGTCATTCACCCACGCCATCCTTGAGCTCCCATTCATGGAATCTCTCTAATGAGAGTGGAAATGTCAGCTATGATACACTCGGAGAGAAGAAGAGAAACAGGGCATTGTACAAAGAGCTTTTATACGGCCTGCCTTGTGTTTCCTCCACACTTGTATTCTAGCCGCTTTGTGACTTGATTAGTGGATCCTCTCACACATTCTCAGATGTGAAAAAGAGCACAATTTGCTCGGGGATTATTTTTAGTAAAGCCCAGTCGGCCTGCATTGTTTGTTGTGTGGCGGAGTGGTGTGTTGCCCTGAAATGCGACGGGGACTGGGCTGGGTATTGGAATAGTGTCAAACTATTTAGGAAAACAGACAAGCATGTGCCAAAACCTGTTCGTAAAACCTGAAGGTCTATACTGCATGTACAATGGTATCGTCTTTAAAGAAAAAAGATTATATTGTCATCATACATTTCCAAAATACTACAAGTACCATGGCTTTTTTTCTAGTGTAACTGGTCCTACTCAAACTGCTCCAAATGGGATTCGAACCAGATATAGCTTGTTAGGCATCCTAACAAGCTAAAGACCGCAGCCACTAGCATTAATCATTAGTGCGCCTCTTGAAGCCAGAGGAGTGAAGTTTTACCTGCTCAGCTACTACTAGCTTTGTTAAACTTTCTCCCCTAAACCGCACTACCTTCCGGGTCACGGCACCAACGTCACTGGTCCTACTTGCACTACTGAGAGTGGAATTGTTTAACCAGTGTCAACCAGTAGGAGAGGCAGATGCACTAACAAGGATGCAGCCTATGGCATCAGTCGATAATGCACCACTTGAGATAAGGGGAAAGAAATTTCCCTGCACTGCTCTTAGTAGCTTGTCTCCTTCATGCTCACTCCTCTAAGCTCATGCCACCTAACTGGTCCTACTCAAATTACTCCAAATGAAATTCAAACCAGGTCAGCTGGCATGGGGTATGTTTTAACAAGCTAAAGATAACAACTATAGCATTAATCAATAATGCACCTTTTGAGGCAAGGGGAAGTAAATTTTACATACTCCGTTCCTACTATCTCCTTTACACTTAACCCCCTTAACTGCACTACCTTCAGGGTCACGGCACCAATGTAACTGGTCCTACTTGCATCACTCCAAGAGGAATTCAAACCAGCATCAAATGACTGCGTTAAAATGGATACTAAATATTGCAGCCTCTAGTGTCGATAATGCACCTCTTGAGGCCAGGGGAGTATGGTTTACCTGCACAACTTTTACTAGCTGACCTCTATTACACTCCCTTAAAACTCCATCTGGGTCATGGCACCAATCTAACAGGTCCTACTTACACCGCTCAGAGCAGGATTCGAAAGATCACAGTCAGTCAATAATATGCCATTTGTTGCTAGGGTTTCTTTTGAGGGCAGAAGAGTGAGGTTTACCTGTACAGCTCGTACTAGTTGGGATTAGTTACACTCACCCCCTAAACCCCACTACCAACTGGGTCACAGCACCAATGTAACTGATCCTACTCATACCACTCTGAGAGGGATTCGAACCAGCGTCAACCACTATGGAAGGTGGGCGCACTAACAAGGGCACTAGAGATTGCACCCTCTAGTATCAGTGCACCTCTTAAGGGAAGGGGATTGAGGTGTACCTGCACAGCTCTTACCAGCTAGCTTCCATTACCAACACCTCTAAAACTCACTACCATTTGGGTCACGGCACCAGTGTGACTGGTCAGAATTGCTCAGAGTGATATTCAAACCAGAGAGTAAAGCCACTGAAGAGAGTAACAAAGATGCACCCTCTGTTGTTTGTCACTAGTCCCCCTTACCTGCCTTGGCTACACTCAGCCCCCTACAGCTCACTACTATTCAGATCACAACACCAGTTTAACAGGTCCAACTTGTACTGCTCTGAGTGGGATTCAAACCAATGTCAACTTCTATGGCCAGCAAGAATTTTTCACTTGCAGCCAAGGGATGGTTCACAGTTTTTGGATTTCATTTTTGGATGAACTTTCCCTTTAACCTTATACTGCTACAGAAAATGCTTAAGCCTTAAAACTACATCAATGGACTGGCTGTACACATGGGTTACATTGTTAATTAAGAAACCTCAACTCTAAATCCGTTAAGTATGATCAAATTACTCCCTCTAGAGACTCGGGAAATAAAACTATAAGATAACAAACCACTAAATCCAGTGTAAAAATTACCAAAATAGCAGACCTGTCAAAATGAAATCTCACGAGTAGTATTAAATAAATGAACCTTCTAGTGACAGCCATGATGCACACCGCTCGAGTCCATGTGAAGCTCACTGTATGGGGCTCATTGTTTGAGAGTGATGAGTGAATGCTGGTAATGGAATCTGCTTCCAGTGATTTCTCAACTACAAAGAAGGAGAGGTGATCTTAGGTGTGACACTGGACATGATCAATCACACACAGACAGTTCCCTCAGGACAGAATAGAAAGGTCCATCCACCTGTCTCAGTCATCAAGATACGGATACGGAGTATAGGACAGATTTTACACCCAACTGCTATTCCTCATCACGATAGAAGAATACAATACTTATCTATATGCAACATAAAATGTTAAAGGAATATTCTGGGATGAAAACAAAACAAAATAAAATAAAATAATAACTTACCATATACCATTTAAAACAACCATCTTCGGTTTCACTTTATTTTGATGGTCCTTTTAACACATTCTATTGACACTAAGTAATGTTGCACCTACATTTCTACTGACTCTCATTAGAGTGTTAGTAGTGTATTAGTTGACTGGTAGGGTTAGGGTTAGAATAAGTTGACACATTCTTGCAAAGTTACTTATAGTCAGTAGAATATCTGTTGGGAGACCAACACAATAAGGAGTGAGTAGATTTGAAGCAGACAGTCTACTAATACTCTTATGAGAGTTTGTTGACATGTAGTTGCAACATTACTTAGTGTCAACAAAATGTTCAAAAGGGACCATCAAAATAAAGTGTTACCCCATCTTCTATTTGAATTTATTCAAATAGAATCAAAGCTGAATTTTCAGCATCATTACCCCAGTCTTCAGTGTCACATGATCCTTCAGAAATCATTCTAATATACCGATTTCTGCTCAAGAAACACTTCTTATTGTTATCAGTTGAAAAGAGTTATTCTGCATTATAGTTTTGTTGAAACGATTACACATTTGAAATGGAAATCTTTTGTAAATGTGTTTACTGTCACTTTTGATCAATTTAATGTACCCTTTAAAAAATAAATCTTACTGACTCCCAACATTTGAATGGTAGTGTATGCATTTACATGTTTATATATTGTAGAGTATGCAGCTTCATAAAATATCTATTTGAATAGAGAACAATAGTATGTGAATAGAAGCAATCAGTTCAGCATATCAGGACAGATCTCACAAGAAGCATATTTTTTATGTGGTATGTCTGTTATGATGTTATTATGATTGCGGTTAGGCTAGTTTAAGCCTCAGACGGCACGCCTACAATTCATTCTCTGATTGAAAAATCATTGCGTGATCATTTTCGTCAACTAGATCGCTAATATGATTGACTGATTGCCCTTACGCAACTTTGAGTGATGTCTGCAAAATAATACGTGTTTACAACTTTGGATGGAGAGTGGAGTTAGGCTATATAAGAAGCGCATATGCTTTTATATAGCTTGTTATATATATATATATATATATATATATATATATATATATATATATATATATATATAAATATACACATACATACATATATACATACTCGTCTTCTTTTGTTGTTTTTCCCAGTAAGCTGGAGGTGAAAAGGTGTTCTGTTTTGGAAGTGAGACTCAGTCTGAGTCTGAGTAAGTGGCTGGATTTTCAACACAATCAGTCCCACGATAGTGTTTCATGCTCACCCGGTTCACCTGTGCTGATGGATAAGCGTGGAAACAGGCCAGGTTGAGCGAGCGAGCGAGCGAGCAAGAGAGAGAGAGAGAGAGAGAGAGAGAGAGAGAGAGAAGAAAGAAAGAAAGAAAGAGAGAGAGAGAGAGAGAGAGAGAGAGAAGACACATGGGGGAGAGGAGGGGAAAGTTCACCTGTTCTCTCACCTATCGCATTTGACTTCATCTGCCGCCCACTCTCGGCCTCCCGCTGCTCAGTATGACATGCTATTGTAACATTTAGTGCTACTCGTGCTATTCCTACAATATATAGTATTCATGCTACACACAGTATGCACATTTTTTGTTTACCAAAATGCGCAGATTGGAACAATCAGAAAAACAATATCCCATAATGCAGTGCAGTGTGTTCAAGTGTAACAAACAAACCAAAACTTTTTTTTCAATTAAATTTGTTAACAAAATTTTATTTAAAACAACAAAATCAACTGATTCACATACTAACTCACATACAAAACAGCAAGCGGCCTACAGTATGTACTAGTATACTAGTACAAGAATAACTTTTTAATTATAATAAACTAATTTTAATTTACTAACAAATAAATCCTGGTAGAACAATTTTGGTATACATGTATTTTTGGTATAAACATATTATTGGTGTATATATAGTTTCATAGGGCACTTTAAATTGTAAAATAACTGTACTATCTTTGTTTTTGAAGGTGCATTCACCCTTTCAGAGCAAAGATATCTGGGAGATAGTTTCAGAAGTTTTTACATAACCTCTGCACAAATCTCAAGACTGACCGACAGCCAATAAATGTAAAGAGATGAGCTCTTAACATCATAACACAACAAATAACTAACAATAGTAACAAAACAACAACAAAAGTCAGCAGACTGTGAAAATAAATGGTGTGTGTGTGTGTGTGTGTGTGTGTGTGTGTGTGCGTGTGCGTGTGCGTGTGTGTGTGTGTGTAAAACAAAAAAATCAACTGATTCACAAACTATTTTTTTCCAATCAGTAAGCAGCATACAGAGTATACTGTATAATATAGTATGTTGGACGTGGTAAAAGGGAAAGTAAAAAATGTGGGGAAAAAAAGCAAAATCAGATTCATTCATTCATTCATTCATTCATCTGTTGTTTGTTTGTTTTCAACTCATTCAGCTCAGAGACAGCTACATAATTCTTACTTAGCAAATTGTCAATAAGTAAAACAATAAACTGACCTCAAGAACAGCAAACAATCAAAAAATCTAAGAAGAAGAGCTCTCAACATCACACCACAACAAATACCTATAAATAATGACAAAACAACAACAGTTTAGCAAAAGTCAAACAGCAAAACCATAATCCTTTAACAGTAACCACATAATTTATTCATGCTGCAATGCATGCTGGGAACTTCAGTTTCAAATTCTTTGTTCAGACAGCTGTGTTTGACTAGCCGGTCTATCATGGGTTTTTCATGCACTTTCAAGTAATTCACATTTCCTAGTATGTGTATTTTTTTTACTGTATATTCTATTTCAACACTTTTCTCTTTTGGATGCTCAATGAACCCTGGCCTAAACCTGTCTGTCTGACAAACATCACGGCAGGACTGACCAAGCCACCTGAAAACCTGCACGGGGTGTTTTGGAAAGCTCTAGGCCTCTCATGCCTGTTGTTACCTGTTTCGGATAAACAAACCCCATGGCAGGCTGAGCGGGAGTTCGCCGCTGTGCACCGCGCTCGCACACTAAGCAAACTATCACCAGGTGTGCACGCATAGAGCCGATCTTCCGTCAGCGTCCTGTCATGCAGAAGATGTTTATCCAATTTGTCAAGATAATCTTTCCTCAAACAAGGCCTGGGCCGAGGCCTCCCAGCACACACACACACACACACACACACAGTGCAAGACTGAAATGCAAGCCGTCTCCTTCAACTTCACTTCAGAACTAAAAGTAATTATATGTTTCTTAACGGAATTATCCGGCATTCCCCTTCGCTTTCCCTGCTTTCTCCACCATATTTTGGATCCGTTTCATCCGTCCTCAGATAGATCATCCGGCATTTTACACAAATGTAGACTCTTAATGGAGTTGCGATCTGTTTATTTTTTTCCCTCTGGATTACCGCTTTATTAATGATGTCAGTTCTACTAAAATCTAAAAAGGCATGCAAATTAGTATAAATAACACACGAGTCGCACACGCTGACACACACTTAAATTACAGCGTAAGCAAAAAATCCTCAAGCTGATGATTTTATAATGGATCTTTTCATTTGCCATGGTGTGGATTATTTTAAACGGATTTCAGTGGAATATTTACGTGTTTCGTGATTCACAAACTTTATATTTAGCAAGGGGTTTATTTATCAACGGCAATCATCTTAAATAATAAGCGTTATAGTACAAGCCTCTTAAATGATGTGTACTATAATTACACAGCTGTGGCACATATGCGCTTTAACTTTGTGACAAGATCTATGAACTTCATGTAGAGTATTTTAAAACTTGACAGAAGAAAAAAATTACTCGGAAGTGAAGTGATCCAAGAGACTTCTGTAGTTTGTTATGTTGTGCTCTTGAGCAGAGCGGTGGGAAAAATTAAATAAAAAAATCCAAAATTATTCATAATTTAAGGCACCATGGCATGCAAACAGCCTGAAAACAATATGAAAAAATAGTCCTTTACGCTATGAGGTGGATAAAAAAAAATAAAAAATCAAGAACAAATTGAACATGAGCAGTGATAAGAATCCAATGAGTCAATACAGACAATGGTGATGATTAAATATATAAATAAATAAGACAGAAAGAAAGAAAAAGAAAGACTGGAAATGACTTTTTTCTCGCAATTCTGACATTTTTTCTTAGAATTTAGAGTTTCCATCTTCCAATTCTGTTTTTTTTTCAGTGGGACTTTTTATCTTACAATATATTTTTCTTGCAATTAAATTTTTTTTCCACAATTTTCTCAAATTCAATTTTTTTTCTCGCAATTCAGAATTGCAAGATGCTTTTTCTCACAATTGCAAGATATAATTTCACAATTCTGAGAAGAAAAGTATACTGTGAGATTAATACGCAATTGCGAGAAAAAAAGTCAGAATTGTGAGACAAAAGTCAATTTTTTTTCTTGGCGGGAACAAAAAAAAAACTTAATTGTGAGACGTAAACTGCGAATTGTGAGTATTAATTAGTATTAAAGTATTAGCTTATTTATTTATTTATTTTTAATTTTTGTTTTTTGTTTTTTTAATCCTATGGCTGAACAACATGATTTACTTAGCTTACTTTACTTATTTAAGGGTGGAACTTCAAGCTTACTCTTTTCGTACGTTTCCAATTTTCAATTTCCAAGTTTCAAATTCATACAAAATCACCCCCTCGTACAATTGTTACATTTTCTCAAGAGATCAGGCAGATTTGTACATTTTTCAGGTAAATCAATCAACAAACGGCTTACATGCAGTTGACTGCATACTGCAGTGTGATGGGGGAAATTAATGCACTTACAATAGAAGTCTATGGAGCAACACAGTACACATGAATACACATTTAAACGCATAGCCACAATACTTAAAAAACTAGACATCACTGTGATAAAACCTTGTCTGTGCAAAGTTCTGAAGTAATATTTCAAGTCTACAAGGGAACTTCCACAAAATACATGTGAAGAAACCAGAAAGGGGCTGTTTACATAAGGAAATATCCAAGAAATACATTGATGTAAATAAACTAATCCATAGTCAAATGATAAATGTTTTCCACTCACTAATTCACAAAAAAATGATGAGTTTTACATTTATGCTTTTAAACCAATGCATGCCACATAGACTATCATAGTTATTGTCCATGCTAACTGACATAATGCCACAAATGATGTCCCTTTAACTCATCTTGAACCTGGAACATTCCTTTAAGTAAACCTTCGAATATGAGGTAATGAGAAATGCATTAGCTAACAGCATTCTTTGTAATGTGTCTGGGGTCAAAAGGTGCAGGTATCTGCTCCCCGCAGCAGAAACACACGTCTGCATGTGTGTTCTCCCCTCACCTGCCGTCTGAGACCACGTCTGTCCAGGCGTGCACACACACACACACACACACACACACACACACACACACACACACACACACACACACACACACACACACACACACACACACACACACATACACCTGTGGATCTGGCTGACTGGAAAGGTAACGCCCCAGGACTGCTGTGTGGGGACATAGCAAACTTTCTGTGGCTTTCCAGCATGTTGCCGCCCAGAAGAATGCAGCCGAGCTCTTCTAAATTCCTTCTACATCACTTATCAAATGCTTAATTGAGGTCAAAACATGGACAGGGATTTCCTCTGCTGTTCGTTTTATGCTTTATGATGCAGGCAGCTGGAAGCTGGATCTGTCCCTCTGCAGACGCACACACACTAACCGTCCCTTATCTTCAGCTGCTGTTTTGTGAGCCATCGGATGTTTTTCCCAGGGTCTTGCGAACACCCTCATGGAGGGCACCGCTGCAGACCGCGGAGCGACTGGTCGAGCCAGTCGACTACACTAGCTTTACCAACAGACCAGGACTAAACAAGAGAACACCCACTAACTCCTAGCCTTTTATCGCAGGCTTTGGCAACCGGGAATGTTTTTGCATATGCAATCACTTCAATCTAAGAACCACCTTGCTGGATGGAGGTGCGGAAAGCCAAACTAATGACAAGATGCTACTTGATGCATGTGGGACGATTGCATGACTGTATGATCATTCTCAGGAATAAAGCTGATGCGTATCGTTTTTATTGGATTTTAAAATACTTTCTCATATTCCAGTTTGATAGGCTTAGTCAATCAAAAGTTAGTCTTTCGTAGGCTGAATCTCAAGAAAAAATGTTAGGTAAACACTGTGGCAATGCCGTTTCTTATGCAATATCATCTTCAGCAAAATCACCTCCCGTAAGTGTCTCACACGATTGTGTTCCCAAACACTGGGCATCCAAATGCAAGATAACATGGCAACATTTGTTATTGCGTCATTTATTATCAGTGTTGGGGAGGAACTAGTTACAATGGTGTTACATAATTTAATTACAAAATAAATGTGACTGTGACAGGAGTTTAGGACAACAACAAAACAGTATCATAGCTATTAAACTATATCTTGTTATGATTTTAAATCAGTATTTAACCTCAGAACTATCTCGAAGTAAAAAGAGGTGCTAAAGTCTGATTTTGTGGAGGCTGAGCTTTAAAATTCAATTCTTATAATCTTTAAGTGACAAAGGATTTTGAGAATCTGACAGTAATCAGTAATCAATCAATCAATCAATCAATCAATCAATCAATCAATCAATCAATCAATCAATCAATCAGTCAATCAGTTAAACAGTCAATCAATCAATTCTGGGATCCACTCATGTCAATTTCACATGAAGTGAAGACCTTAAAATATACTGATCAGAAAGCTCTGTTAAAGATGACTGATAAGGTGTTGACACATGTAAATCTAACGCTTAAAACTCGTCATGCGAAACACAGACAGCGTTAAACAAGGGATTTATCTACAAAATTTCAGAAGACTGACAGTAAATGTCATGCCGTGTGACAGCTGCGACACTTATCTGCCGTTTACACATTTATGTGCAGTTTTAGTCCAAGATTCTTGTCATGTCAAAATAATATATAAGAAACAAGAGTAACTTTGTGATAATGTTTCATATGCGTTGCTGAAATCTGTACTGGCTGGTAAAACTCTGAACCTCAGGGCTCCAGTCAATCTGGCCTCATTTCCCACAGTCACACAACTAATAATTATCTTGATGTTAATCGCTGTAAGATGGCCACAAGGGATTGGCCTTTCACCTTGCCTTAATTCTGGTGAAGATCTTATCTGTTTGACAGGCTCTGTCAGATGTACGCGGATGTGTCCTGCTACCTAATTGGCTGGAAAGTGGACAGGAGGTATTGGATGTGTTAGGAGGAAACTAAATCCACTGATGAAGGTGCCAGAAACACAAGACGGTACTAAACAAGAACAGGAAATGTGGGTGTTTCTGAAATCTTGATCTTATCTGTGGGATTTAACGTTGAAGTTGGTTAGATTCAAAAATGTTTAAAAAAAATATTTGTTGTAAAGGCACAGTTGTACCTGGAGGAATAATTCTATTAGCCTACAAACTGTACACTTTAACTTCAGGCTAAGTTGTTTTATATGTAACACACGTTCAAAGTTTTTAAAATTCGGCACTGAGGTGGCACACAAACAAACATGAGATATTCAACTTGAGTTTGATGTTAGCATGTTGCTAAGCTAACAATGTGATAGGCTACTGTAAAAAGCACAAAAATGCAACGTACACACATTTTGGGAAATATTGTTCTCAAAATATGATTTTATATCTCGCAACATGATTTTTTTATCTTTAAATTGTGACTTCACGTAACTGACTTTATTTCTCGCAATTGCAACTTGTATGTATCATAAATGGAGCTTCATGTCTTCCAAAATGACTATATCTCGCAATTACAACTTTTAAATCCACCCTTACGAAAATTAACCATGGTTTTACTATAGTAAAAGTGTAGTAACCATGTTTTTGGTGGGGCATATTGACTACCATTTGTATAACTACAGTTTTACTACAAATATCATAGTTAAACTATAGTTAGTGTACCAAAACCATGGTTAATTTGTGGTTACCATTGTTTAATGATAGTAACCATATATATATTGCTTTTATTTGTAGTAAAACCATGGTTAATTTTCATAAGGGACAGATGCAGGTGCCAGAAACCTGCAGTTTTAAAGAAGAATAGGAAATTTGGCTGTTGTCTGTGGTAAAGCTAGTTTCTTGATGTTAGCTGCATACAACTTGTACGCTTTACCTTTAAGTCATATCACACATAACATATATGTTCAAATTTGACTCTACAGTGGCACACAAAAAAATCATGTTTGATGTTAGCATGTTGCTAAGCTAACAATGTAGTACTGTAAAAATAACAAAATATTCACAACACACATTTTGGGTAACATTTTTTTGTTAGATTTAACTGTTATAAATAGCATGTGTACTGAGTGACATTGCGTGCATTTATAATAAACATTTTAATCTTGCTTAATTTTAGGAGCTTATCACAGTGCATTATGGAATTTGCACCTTTTCAGTGAACACTTATAACACTGCCATAAAATCTGACCACAAAAAAATGGATAAACGTGGATAAAAGTGTGTGCTTTATACATAATTGTACATGCGTTACATTTAATTTTCATACTTTGCATCCCTACTAATATCGCATATGTTACTCAAAAAGACAGCATGCAAAAAGATTTGAATAATAGTTAACTGAATAAAACTAAAAGTTAAACGGGTTAAACAAAGTTGATGGGTGGCACACTTCCCACGGTGCAGACGGGCGAGCAAATGCCTAACGAGCGACCGCAGACGTGTGATTCCAGCTGTAACGTGACTGGCGTGGGCATGGGCGAACCTTCTCCCCTGCTCAGGCAGAGCAGCTGTCAGCGCACACGAGGGGGCTGAGGGCTTCTGACAGGCTGCGCTGGTGACACGCTCACACGCAGATGCCCAGTGACAGCTCTCTGCTGGGGTGCAGCTGCTCCCACCCCCATCCCGTCCCATCCACTTACCACAGCTGTATCCAGACACACCGTGAGATGTGGCGGTTAGAGGGACGTTCCGGTGGAGATGTTGCTCGGGGGGCCTGGGGGATCCGGGGAATGCCTTCAGCCGCTGGACTTTAACCCTGTTGATTACATCAGCCAGTGGTGCAAGCTTGGGAGGGCTGGGGAGATTTTCTACCTTCTCGCTGCTGTTTAGATTTAGAACTTTTGTTACTGCACCTTTAAAAGACTTCTTTATGTAAATGATCTCTGAGAAGATTTAAATCTTTGTTACTGTACCTTTTAAGACTTCTAGATTTAAATCTGATATGATTGGTTAAGTGTGTTGGTCATCATTTACTGAATAGGTGCTATTGTAAATGATAATGCGTTCATGGTTATAACATTATAACCACGAAGTTTTCAAAACAAAGAGAAAAAGTTCATTACGACTTTGTTTCTGAATTGCGACTTTATATACCACAAAATGACTCAATATCTTTTATTTCACATAACTGACTTTATTTCACACAATTTCAACTTTGACAGTTACAACTATGTTTCTCATAACTGAGACTTTCTCACAATGTTACTTTATAACTTGCAAAAGCAACTATGTTTAACGTAATTGAGATTTTATATCTCGCAATTGCAATTTTGTGTATCGCAATTGCAGATTTTCATCTTCCAGGTGAATTTATATCTCTCAGTTATGGCTTAGTTTTCCGTAATTAGGACTTTGTTTCACAGTGATACTTTATAACTTACAACTGTGAATTTTTCTTTTTACATAATTTCTTACGATTGCAACTTTTTGTTTCGTAATTGCAGCTTTGTATCCTTCAGGCGACTTTTATGTCTTGCAGTAAAATCCTGTTCGAGTACTGCAGGTTTTTGGAGATGTAAGCAGTTCTTGCAGCTCGCTGTTCTAAATGAAAGGATTTGGATGATGACCGGTGATCCTTTATATGTTAATGACATTAATTATGAGTCGTCTACAAGGGAGAGCGTTGAAATCATTCAGTTGTGTACTTGTTCAAGATCATTTGCAATTCATAGATTTCACATCTGAAAGAGAGGGGTACGTGTGTTTTCTGTGCATATGTTTATTCTATGAATCACACGCATGCATATTTCAAGAATGATCGTAAATTCAAATTTAGGATGGTTTCTGTGCAACATTTTATAAATGAGGTCCTATATCTTGCAATGTTACTTTTGCTACTTTATTTCACGCAATTGCGACTTTTATTTCTCACAATTTCAAGTTTATGTATAGTAACTGGAAGCTTTGTATCTTGCAAAGTGACTTTATATCTTAAAATCACAACTTTGTGTCTCGTAATTGAGACTTTGCCCCTCAATGTTACTTTATAAATTGCAATTGCAACTTTTTTCTTATAATTATGACTATATTTCACAATGCTACAATATAACTTGTAATTACGACCTTATTTCACATAATTGCAACTTTACCTTCATCTTTTTATTTTAAACTTTATCTCACAATTATTTTGTACAATTTCTACTCTGAGGCGGAAACAACTTTCCATAAAAAAAATCTGTCTGGTTTGACCAGGGAGGAAGTTCAGATTTCTAAAAGTATTTCCTTACAGCTCTTTTATTTCAAATAAGCAAGGAAAATCCATGCTCACGTAAAGACAAATCATCTTAGCTTACAACATTTCATTGCCAACAATTACAACATGCTGTGCGCATTTGATAAATAAACCTTGACATAACTTGAAAATCCTGTTTTCTGTGAAATGTCTCCCCTTCAAGTTTAACACACAATATGAATTGCTCCAAATTCAAATATTCCTCATAAGTCCACTAACACAATAATCTCAGTTTGTTCCTTTGCCCTGCAGAGCAAAAACCGGTGAGGTCAGAGTTTGTGGAGACATGGAGGTTTCAGTTACACAATCAGCATCATCTCTTATCATACTACATCTTCTGTTTGGGTTTCCACGAGCTACACATCACTGCTGCTTGTGTATCCCATTTGATTGCCATTCATGCTGCCACAATGACTGCATCTGCCTGTTTTTGGGGACAAAGTGTGTCTTTTGACAACATTCCTAGGAGAAAATCTTAAAATAACACAAAACAATGGCATAATAAATATAATAATCTGAAACTCACGATTCCCATCAGTAATGCAGCTCAATCATATTATACAAAATTGAACTCAAAACTTTGAAGTGCTGCTTGAGAAAGTGAAACTGGACGTTTAGATGTTGCTGGATCAACATCCCACCAAAATCGGGTACAGTTGGGTGTCTATTTGTGATCACATATACCTCTTTGTATACTGGTACCAGAGATGGTTGTTGGCCAGGCAAACTGGAGCTTTTCACAAACCGACTTGAGACACAAACGATGAAGTAATGCTGCTTTGTGTTGTTTACCTGACTGTAACCAATGTAAAAACAAACTGCATGTCCTATTGTTTGTGCAAGCAGTGTAGCACTTATATTTAGTTTTTTACAGTTCCAGAGTGATTTCAGCATTCAAGATCTGCAAGAGTCAGAGTTGAACCAATCTTCTCGGACAAAAACCTGATTTCATGGGGTGGAATCACACTGAGAGGTTCAGGAATTGGGACTAGCTCAGAACCGGCACCCCAACCACATCTGTGGAAAACTGCCTTCAGGGCACCACTACTGTTATTGCACCCCCATTGGGTCACAGTTATACCTTAAGGCAGGGATGTCCAAACTTGATCCTGTCCTGCAGAGTTTAACTTCAACTTGTCTCAACACACTTGCCTGGAAGTTTCTAGTATGTCTAGCAAGACCTTGATTAGCTGGTTCAAATGGGTTTAATTGGGGTTGGAGCTAAACTCTGAAGACCTGTATGAACTGGTTCAGGTGTGTTTGATTAGGGTTGAAGCTAAACTCTGCAGGACAACGGGTCTCCAGGAGCACGGTTTAAGACCTAGGTGTTAACTCGGATCCTGGAGGCCAACTGTCCTGCAAAATTTAGCTCCAACCAACTCAAAAACACCTGCCTGGAAGTTTCTAGTGAGTCTGAAGACCTTGATTAGCTGGTTCAGGTGTGTTTAAGTAGGGTTGGAGCTAAACGTTGGCCCTCCAGGAGCTGAGTTTGACACCCCTGACCTAGGTGGTACAAATAAACATCTTAAAAGGTACAGCAGGTATACGTTTACGGCCACAGCCCCAGTGACAAGCTGTTGTACTGCTGCAGGTACAAATTTTGCACATATTTTTTTCTGACAGTGTAGAACAGCACTGCAATCAACCAATCAGATTGTAGGTTTAGTTTTAATTTTGGTGACATGCCAATAATGCCGCTCTGATTTCAGGGGTACACTACAGTGTTTGGGACCACTTTGGACATGCCTTTTTTGAGGATGATGTTTCAGGTTTCCACTGTCAAATTTGGTGCCTGAAGCAAAACCAGCTGAGAACCACTACCTAACAGCACAAGTCAGGTGAAACTCTGGGAACTCTCGGTAAGATCCCAGGCTAACAAAAGTAACCCATACATGCTAATTAGACCCAGAACTCAGGTGTTAAACTTCCACCTCCAAATCCAGCTTACGTAACAGCCTCAAAGTTGGCCCACTTCAACCACAGCTGTAATTATTGAATTAGCAGAGAAGTTCAAGAGGTTCCTCGGATTTCAGATTGTTATTTAGCATCCTGATGAAATCTAAATCCCAGTCAGCGCAGTTGCGTGTGTTTCCCTCGCTCGTCGTACGCACACCTGTGCGAGGGTTTGTTCAGGGAGTTGGAAGAACGTTCTGTTACCTGGAGAAAGGAATGCTGAAGAGGTTTTCATATCCAGCCGTATCTGAATGCTAACAGGCTAAGATGCCTTTGCAAATATGGAATCACTTGAAATGCATTTTGGAATTATGACATACTGCAAGGGGATTTCAATGCTTTTGCATTTGCTCCTAAGAGTTTTGTTTTTCCATCTGAAACTTTGCATTCTCTCGCAAAGAGTTTTGTATTCTATGAGAATATTTTGCATTCACTCTAAAATTTGTGCATCCTCTTGTCATTGAGATATGACAAGTAGTACTTCTGGTTTAATTCCTTGCTGGCACTTGGCAAACATTGGCCCTCGCTTATTTGAGATTTTTGACCTTAACTGCTTGTCATAAATGAAATTAGCAATGAAATAGGGCAGTTAAATATCTTCAGTGCAAAATTTGATTTTTGCAAACGCAGTCAATATCTTGAGTCTGACTCAAAAGTTCACAGAAAGGGCAGCAATTTGACCACCCGTAGAGGAAACAGGAGAACTAATACCTTTGCTCCACCTAGTATTTGAACCTACAGCCTAACTGCTCCAAATACACAGCCATCAATATCTGAAACAAATGAAGGTATGTCAACAATTGGTACAATAAATCGATCACTTATCAACAATAAAAACAGCTCAGTGCATCATTCTTTGAACATATGATTTGGAAATACAATGTGTGAGAATGCTGGCAAATTGAATTCAGATCAAGTATTTTACTAAATTCCTACATTTACTTATTTTTATTTTTTTCCCACTTTAATTATTAGAGAGTAGAGTAGATATTGTTACAAATGCGGATTGTTATATGAGGGTTGCCTATATACATTGACTCATTTTTAAAAGTTTGGGATTAGTAATGCATTTATGAAATACATACAGTATCTCATACTTACCAAAGCTATAATTATTTGATCAAAAAATACAGTAAAAACAGTAATGTTGGTAATTTTTACAATGTTTTCTATGTAAATATGATAAATGTAATTTATTCCTGTCAGTGCCGATCCTAGACTTCTGGGGGCCCTACGCAAAACTTTGTCGTGGGGGGTCTGGTGGGGGATGGGGGATGGGGGGGAAAGAATGGATGAAACGCTTTTGTGTTTCACTCCATCTTGAATCGTGCTCACGGAAAGCGTTCGAGAAACAGTATCTCGTCCGCTGCTCGGTACGCTTTCAAAACGTTTTTTTTTTTCTTTTTAGTAAAAGCATGAGGCTGTACGACATTCACGTTACATGATTTGGTTGATTTTTACGTAGAGAGTGTGACAGCGCACCGCATTAAAATGAATGATAATTAATGTTTCCATAACCGCTGGACAAATTCAAAAACATTAAAACATCTTTGAGAGCAAGGGGGCCCCCTGGTGTTTCGGTATTCTGTGTATAGGGAGGATCGGCTCTGATTCCTGTGATCAAAGCTGAATTTCCAGCACAGCATTATTACTCCAGTCTTAATGCTGCTCATTATCAATCTGTCTAAACAGTTGCTCTATAATATGTTTGTATAACCATGATACTTTGTTAGGAATTTATTTTTATTATTTTTTAAATTTTTTTAGCAATGTCTTTACTCTCACCTTTAATTAATTTATTGCATCCTTGCAGAATAAAAGCAATTATTTCTTTAAAAAAATGTGCTGTCTCTAAACTTTTGAAAAGTAGTCTAGTTTAAAGATTATAAAAGTTTAAATGACTGTTTTCTATTGTTTCAAAAGTGTTTTCAAGTACATTCTAGCATCGTATTTACTGTAAAAGTGCTACAGCACAGCAAGGTCTCACTTGTTGTCTAATATCTCTGCCAATCTAAATTTTTCACAACAAACTTGAAGTGAGTGTTTACATGTGCAACAAAATGCTGATAACTATCAGCTCATTAAAAACCCGACAAAGCAAGAAAATCGTGTTTACATGAGATTTTGAAATCATTGACGCACAGAACATGCACGCATTGAATAGATACCAATACAACTGAGGGAATTAATCATATTAGTCAAAATATAGCATGACTAGGTGAAAGTCTCTCACGCACAGCTGCCTTTATTGATGAAAAGCTAAAGATGAAGGGGCATTTCTCATTGACAATGACAAGCAAACAGCAGCCAGACACAGAAAACCAGTTTGGGTGTACCTGGAGAAGGCAGGTGGTGATCGAGGTGTTGGCCGTGGGTCATGACAAACGGATGGCTGTGGATGTATTGACATACTCTCTGCTGAGGCCGGGCCAAGTCTACCCTGATTCCTGTGACGTGAGGTCCGGGAGTGGAAACAATGTAGGGAGTGTTGTCCCTCACGTCATTGTAGAGATGGAGGGGTGGGGGGTGAACTATAGACACACATATCTCATATATATATATATATATATACATGAGGTGCCAAACAGGAAATAATAAAAATCTGAATATATAGTTATAAGTCTGGACATATAAATGTAAAATGTGAATATATAGTTATAATTCTGAATATATAAATGTAAATTGTAAATATATAGAAGAAAATCTGAATATATAGTTATAAATCTGAATATATAGTTAAAGTCTGAATGAATAGAGGTAAATCTGAAAATATAGTTTGAATATATAAATGTATAATATATAAATGTAAATTGTGAATTCATATTTATTATTCTAATTATATAAAAGCAAATCACAATGTATGTTTATAAATGTTGAGTATATAAATGCAAATCTGAATATAGTCTACATTTCAACATAAATATATATTTACTATTAGGCATGTCAATAGGTAGATGTTCTTGCTTTTTTAATGAAAACGGTATGCCTATGTATCCTGTACATGCATCAATTCAGATATTGTACTATATTAATTATTTTAATTATTACTGTCTATCCCATGCTGCTGCAATTCACTCCAATAACTATTTGTAAACATATGATGCTGTTGGCAATTTCCCTAGCCCTCTCAGCCATGTTGAACTGTGTAGAAAAGATGGGTATTAGCATTGCCACTGACTGTGAAGACCTTTTGGCACCACAGCCAGCCTTTTTTAAAGTATATAGAAAATAATCCTTTTGGTTTAGATTAGTGAGATGCACTTACAATAATTAATATAGTGACATATTTGAATGGATAACTATATACAGTATGTACAGGTTTAATAATAAGTCTATTGATATAATAAACATATAGTTATATTGAGATGTGTGTGTGTGTGTGTATATATATATATATATATATGTATATATGTATTAGTGCTGTCAATCGATTAAAAAATTTAATCGCGTTAATCACAGTCGTGGACTGTGATTAACCATGATTAATCACACATTTAAAATACTAGGATTTACCTGTAAATGTGTTGAAATAAAGAAATGCAACAATGACAAACTAGTTTAAGGAAACAGAACCTTTCACACTTCCGCCAGGTATGAGACATAATCCTTATTATTCTTTTATCATTATTCTTTTGTTTTTATTCAGCTATTATCAGCCTTTAAACTGGCAATGAAACCAAGCCACATCACTTCAATCCCAGGATACATTTACCCAACTATTATCAAAAGTATTTCTAAACAAATACAACAAGATTTTCTTGTGACCTTACGTGAAGTATTATGACAAAATGCATTATGAAGAAGAATTGGACCTGTACTGCAGCTGCATTAGAGCTAATATTAGCATCATGCTTCATAAGACAATTTATGAGATTAATAGTACACTTTTACTCAGAGCTCACTTCAAACCACCATCGAGTGTTTGTAATAACTTCCTTTTGCGAATACATGTGGAATTTGGATGTTTACTGTTGTTAAAATATGCTATTTATAGCCTTTCATATCGCTGCACAAATTAGCATTTCAGATGTACACATTCATGTCAAGAAAATCACATACAAATATCCTAACGTAATCGTGTGTTTATTATCTTATATAATCTATAGTGGCTGTTGTCATGTTTATTTCTGCTGTGTAAAAGCCTTAACATGTATGCGATGCTGAAACTCACATTGTTTGTGATACAACCGCCTCTCCGTTCTTAAGTTGCCATGTATACATTCCAAGTATAATACACATTAGTAAAAGGATCTATTTTAGGCCAAAAAACCCACAGCTCTGTAATTGTTCCTGTGACTGTATTTTCAAAAAATAAATAAATAAATATATACATATTTGCATTTATACAGTATATTCAGGATTTATACATATTTTCAGATTCCATGATATGCATTTATATCAATGATTTACATTTATATATTAAGACTTATATAATTAATTATTTACAAATTCTAACTATTTATTCAGATTCACTTCTGTATATTCAGACTTACAGCTATATATTCAGATTCACTTCTAAATATTCACAATTTACATATTCAGAATTATAACTATATATATATATATATATATATATATATATATATATATATATACTTATGAAGAGTTAATTTGCATAAACCGATAAAAGCCACTTTAAAAAAAGAGCTGATTTCCATGCATCCATTTCCATTAATAATTCGTGATCCAGCTTCACCTCCAGAAAAAGTGAGTACAAGGTTTTTTTAAATGAGTCTTTGCAAATTGCCTTCCCTAATAAAGTGCTAATTAGCAAGTTTCAGGATGAATGCGGCTAAAGTAAATAGTCCCTCAGAGAGCAGCTCAGAAGAGAGGGGCGGAGTCAGCAGAGCTCATTAACATTTAAAGGAGAATGACACAATACCACTTACTCTGACATGAGCTGTTTTTGACAGGGTGGAAAAAGGTGTTTTTTTACACTACCAATGAGAAATTTTAACCAAACTATGTTACAGACTTTTCATTAAGACCCTAAAGAATAATATCAACTTGTGGAAAATGGGCATTATATGACACCTTTAAAGGAAAATAAAAGCTGAAACGTTTTCATGGAGTCTTGCAAAAGCACAGCGTTGCAATGGTGAGAGAAAAGCTCTGTGTATGTGGAATCACATCCAAGCAGTTTATGATCACTACAACAACAACAGCAACGTTTGTCAGGCATCTACATTGTCATCTGAGGAGATTACAACAATTCTGTTTTTTTTTAACTCTAAAACATGAAATGTGGGGTTATCTGCTTTTGCCAAAAAAAAAACAAAAAAAAAACAACTGTTGGAGTTATCTGCTTTTGCTATAAAACAAACTTTTAATATGTAAAAAAAAAAAAAAAATATTTCAATTAACTTTAATTTAGTAAATTACCTGAATTTGTTTAAGTTATTATTACTTAATCAAAACAACGTTAATCAAAATATATCTTAATCAAAACCGTTTTATTGATATTACTTGGAATGCACAATTAAAAAAAACGTGATTTCTGGAAAAATAAAATAAAAATGAGTTATCAGTTTTTGCAAATAAACTTTTCATATATATATATATATATATATATATATATATATATATATATATATATATAATAACTCTCTCACACACACAGTATGTATACTGTATATAGTATGCATATTGTGTGTGTGTGTGTGTGTGTGTGTGTGTATATATATATATATATATTAGTGCTGTATATATTTAATATATAAACATAATTTATTTTTTTCTGAAATGTATACATGCATGTGTGTGTGTATTTACATATAACTAATAAATACACACACACACACACACACACATATATATATATATATATATATATATATATATATGGGTGATTCTTCAATTGGGGGCTATTTTGCCATCTTACATTTTGATGAATTAAATTTGGTTGAATTTTGTTAGAATTATGTCAAGACAATGTTTACATCCTTTGATGTAAAGATATAATAATGGCCACGACTGAGCTTAAATATAATTTGAGTATTTTATATCTATTTGCCAACTGGCACTGCAAAACGTCATTCCCATCACAACATCAAAAAGTCTCATAATGCAAAGAATTTATCAAGGAGATCATTTAAACTCATTTATCTTGCAAACATTGTTAACCTTCAACAATACGTATAAAAAACAAAATGTTTCCATTCAGCGAATTACATATATTTTCTTGTTCTTACCATCAAAATGTGTTTTTCTGTGTTCATCAAAGCACACATTTGTTTAATTTCTGGAAAATTAATTTTAGATGTTTTTTCTTTGAATAGGTGGATGAGTATTTCATTAGGCTTTTCATGTAGCACCTCAAGATTGAACATAAAACAGTTTTAAAGGTATGTTTGCTGTAAATTAAGCAACGTGGCGGTAATGACATACTGTTCTGGTAATGACATAGTGTTTTGGTAATGACATAAATGAAAAGTGCACTGATACATAAAGCAAATTTAAAGGCTTAAATAATGACTTCTGGTGAGTGTTGTTGAAAGAAATGGACAGATGTGAGGAGATGTATATAAATATGACACAACCATCAACTTGAACATGTTTATTTCAATCATGCAGAAACCATACAATATTTTCTAGAGAATCAATTGCCACAATGGGATAAACAGCATAAACATATCCTTCATAAACATTTCATAACTATGAATATTACCATTAGGTGAAATATTATATGTTTGGGTTAATAACGCATAAAAGTTGCACACTAGTTGACCAAACATGAACATCCAGAACTATATATCTCCAAGGACCGCCCTCTTGACAGATCTCTTATAAGTGGGAGAACAATTTCTCCCAGACATCTACTGGCAGCATCATGTGCCTTTTCGTCACTGGCTGAGGTGGTGGGATAAGACCCAGAAAATCATGCGGCTGATACCACAGAATATTTTTCTATAATCTCTAGACCTTTCAGTTGATTTCTTGGGAGCCATTCTGGTTAAAAAATAAGAAAAAATAGTTTTAGGAAGAAAGGCATCTCACTTAAGTTTCATTGCAAAATCACACTATTATGCTTCTTTAACTTAATTTATAAACACATAATATGATATAGATAGTGACACAGAACATGTCATTACCACCATCACTTGTCATTACCATCACAACAAGTTGTGTGTTGGTAATGACGTGTTGCGGTAATGACATTTTAATTTTTTTCAGGAAAAAAGATGCTAGGTCATGGTTTTGCTAACATCACTCAACAGCTAATACAAAAAGAACTTTAAATACACATAAATCATGTGAATATATATATATATATTTATCAAAATATTGCTGCTACAGCATTTATGGTAATGACGCTGAATAAGTCTACTCCATGATCAGAAGGAATTCATGATTAAATTACTTACTTTTTCAGACATCAAATATCACTGTTCTTCCATGGCTGACATGTGCTCCTCTGCTAGTCTTCATTTCCATGGTTACGGCATAAACAAGTCTTACCCTCAAAAATATCCTTGTTGTAATCATAGACTGTTGCGGTAATGACAGTATTGTTGTGGACAATACTAAATTGTTAAAAATATTCACAAATTGCACAGATATGAACCCGAATTATGCATCAAGTGCCTTTTTAAGTTACTGTTTAAACATATATTGTGATTTTTTTAATGAACTGATAACATTTTATCACATTTTCAGAGCAGATAAGTTTTAAAGTCTGGGTTGGGGACAAGGCCTGAGTAGCCAAATATTAGTGATGAAAACATTTTTAAAAATGGAAATCATACTGATTTTAGTGTATAACATTTTTTGGTGGTGCAATAAATATTATTTGAATTAACTAAACTATTTATTTTATAATATAATATTTTTAACATTAATGTATAACCTGGGGACATAAAAGTTCCCCCAATTGAAGAATCACCCATATATGTGTGTGTGTGTGTGTGTATATTTATTAGTTATATGTAAATACACACACACATGCATGTATACATTTCAGAAAAAAATAAATTATGTTTATATATATATATATATATATATATCAATGTGTCTGTCAGACATATATATATATATATATATATTTAAACAAAAACTTATTTTGGATGTGATTAATCGTTATTATCTATCTATCTATCTATCTATCTATCTATCTATCTATCTATCTATCTATCTATCTATCTATCTATCTATCTATCTATCTATCTATCTATCTATCTATCTATCTGAGTAATACTGTTTTGCACTTTTTTTAACCCTTGTGTCACTTTGTGCGCAGACTGACAGGAATGCATCAGAACTTGAAGAGGCCATGAACCGTTGCGGCTCTGCCTCACACGTGATAGATTAGCTTGTGAAAACAGAATAAAAAAAAGAAAACATGTTTAGTGTGTGTGGCAAAAAAAAAAAAAAAAAATTCTTCAAATGTCTGACAGACACATTGATCACCTGACATTTGCAAATGAGATGTTTACCAAGTAATCTAGAAACTGAAACCAGTTCTCTAAATAACCTCTATGGGAGAAAAAAAAAAAAAAAAGGTTTACAGTTAATATAGTTAAGCTGACATTTGGTGTAGGTTGGGTTGATCAATGCAGATGCTACATTTCAGTGCATTTCACGAATGGATTTTATTGTTTTAAGGTTGTTGATGTATGATCCATTATAGTATGATCCATTATAAAATATTAATTATTACATTTTTAAAACTATAATCTAAACTATTACTACAAGTATGTGAAAACTGTGAAAAAAATATTTCATTATGTCATGTAAAAATAAAGAAAAATCAGCTATGCAAAAACTGCTAAAATACTATTTAATTGCATCAAGAAAAAATAACACTAAAAATTACTACAGGTATGCAAAAACTGTGAAAATAATATTTCATTATGTCATGAAAAAATAAAGAAAAATCAAGATAAATATTACTACAATTATGTGAAAACTGTGAAATTAATATTTAATTCCATCCAGAACAATCAAGAAAAAATAAGAAAAAATATTACTACAATTATACAAAAACTATGAAAATAATATAGAAAATTTGAAATAAATATTACTATAATTATGCCAAAACTGTAAAATTAATATTTAATTATGTGTATTTAAGATATATATAAAATGACAGCTATGAAACTAACTTTAGAAGAACAAAACTTTGCAGAACCTTTGCCAAAATGCCATTAATCGGGAGATTTGGGGAAAAATTCCTTTCGTTTTTGAAGTTGTAAATAAAGATTATTGAAGCATGTTTTAAAAGAAAATTTAGTCTTTCTACTTCAAAATTTCATGCTTAATTCAATGTTTCTTTGTAATTGTTTTTAAAATTACTAGTAATTAATGAGAAAAGATAAATCCTGCACTGTTGTTTTTTTTTTGTTTGTTTTGTCTTTTTAAACTAGAGTTGGTGCATGGGGAAGGGAAGATTTTGAGGCATATAGGGAGGATGTCCATGACCCCATTCTGGAGAATCTTGCGTAACTGCTGTTTGCTGTTGATTTGGACCCGTTCATTTGCATGGGGGCCTCGATCTGTCTCTAAATGAAAATGACAGAAACTCCACTGTGGGTTCTAGATGGAGCCATAACCTCCGAGACGGGGCAACATCATTAGGGGGCCAACCAAACCCCAAACTACCAAACATTTCTCCTTGTATCAACACTGCACATCCATCCAGTAATGAGGCATTTCATTTGCTGGCACCGTTACTGTGGTTGATTCGCGATCGGTTGACGTAACTGGAGATGGTGGTCGTAAGGTCCATAACCAAAGCAACAGTGGTGATCTGTGTATGACAGGCATCTGTCTGAGTGGACGGGCCGCGTAATGAGAGAGCTCTGTGCGCATGGTGATAAAGCCTTTGTGCTAATGACAGACTCCAGCTTTAATCTACCACTCTCACCTGTAAGAGAAGCTCGCTGAAACCCAAGAACTCACATGCAGCGATCGACAGGACTCGCAGAGAGCTTTACATGTGACAGAAAATTATGTCATCACATAGAATGTGTCAAACATACTGACTATTATCACTGGTTGGGAAACAACCATTACATTATATTAAATTAAAGAGATAGTTCGCACAAAAATTTTAATTTGCTGTTAATTTACTCCCCCTCAGGACTGTTTTCTTTGGTAGAATAGTAAAGAAAAATTTAGCTGATTCATAAAATGCTAGTCAACAGCTACCAGCACTTTTAGAGTCAAAAAAAGTGCATACAGGCAACACAAAATTAGTCCCCGTGGCACCTGACAATATATTGAAGTCTTATGAATCGAAATGATCAGTCTGTGCAAGAAACTGAACATTATTACCTGTAATCCAGAACCTCTTTGAGAGATGTCCGGTTCACAAATGAATCATTCTTTTGAACCAGTTAACTAGTTGAATCAGTTCATCAAATCAGACTGAAGCGTCTGAAACAGCGAGCAGCACAGATCTACAAGTTATTCAATCAAAACTCACTTTCAGATTCCTGACAGTTACTGAGACTCAAAATGAACCAAACTAGTGGTGTATCTGATCCTATAATGATTCAGTCCTCCAACAGTCACTAAACTGAGCAAACAGTTTGAAACTCAGACTGAAGACCGATGAGCCACTGATATGTGAAGAGAGCACTTTAATGAAGGGGTGAAATGTATGTTTTTTTATGGTTTCTCGTGGTTTATGAAGAAAGGAAAGCTGATTAAGACAACTGGCTTCAGACATGTAAAATAGTTCATTGAGATGTATTGTTTGAAAGAACTAGATCATGAAAAATAATCCAATTTCCCTGCTTGTTGAGGCTAAATAATGTTCAGTTTCTTGCACAGACTGATCATTTCGCTTCATAAGACCTCAATGTATTGTCAAAAGCCACGGATATAATTTTTTATTTTTTATTCCTTGATTTGCTTGTTTATTTTTTTCTTACTGTTCTACTGAAAAAAAAAAAATGCCTCAAACATCTTCAATGGACTGATGGTGAGTAAATAAAAAAAAAAAAAAAAAAAAAAAAAAAAATATATATATATATATTTTTTTTTTTTTTTAATGAACTGTCCCTTTTAAACATTGTCATTCTTTTCTGCACAAACACACCCTTTTAGTCAGTTTTGTCAGTTTATTATATTTTGCACCTTAAATTGTGAATAACAGCGTTATAACATATCTATTTAGACTTTGCTTTGCGATCAAGCACACCTTTTGTATTTTAGAGAGCCAATTAAAATTTTTGGATCCCAGTAAGCATGCCAGATTGTGGTAGTCTGTTGCATCCACCACAACCTAAATGTTTTTAATTTTAGATTATGAACACAGTCAAATCAGTAACATTAGGAATTATAATTCTAAGTTTAAAATAACTGTTGTAACATGATCCTTCAGAAATCCTTCTTTGCTGATTTGTAGCTCAAGAAATCACATTCTAATCATATTATGACTAACACCTATTCAGGAAAGCAGTTAGTACTTGTATTTCAAAAAAGCAGGTTGGTTATCTATTTTGTAGTATTTCGACGTCTAATGCTGCGTTCTTTTCACAGTCAGTTGTGGGATGGCTAGTGAGTTGTTGTTTTTTTTAATATCTCAGACTTCTGAACATCTAAATATGTTTCATTGCCTGATGCCCAGACCATGATGTACAAGGGAACAAACTGACTATGTATGAGATTATTTATGCATTGCATTTGATAAATAGTAAATCAAAATTGATGGGAATTCATGTTGGGAAAGCGAAATTCAAGAGTCAAAATAAATAGCAAGGAAAAACACTCTCAGTCATTTTATTATAATCATTTCTGCATAAGTGCAACTATTTAACCATCTATTTGTTTTGTTGTTGTTTGTTTGTTTTTGTCTTATGTAGGTTTGCAGAGATTCTGGAGCCTAGAGTCCAGTCGGATGACCAGTCTCCTAGTACTAACCAGGCCAAACCTTGCCTAGCTTTCAAGTTCAGACGTGCAGTACAAATGAGTTTTTTTTTTTTTTTTGTAATTTAAAACCAAGGTAACACACAATCTAGTGTTAAAAATGTACATTAACAGCTGTGCAAACATGTCATCACAGTGTGTGAAAAGGATTTATTGATTGGTGATTTTCTGAATGACAGTGACTTTTGCTTTTCAGTGTGAAACTTGCCATCTGTACACCTGTTAATTCTGTAAACCTAAAAAGAATAACATGGACACAGTTGCACTGTATTTCTCCAGGTATATTGGATTTCCTCAAGTTATTTTCTGTTGTGCGTTGCGTTTAATTGTGTCCTTGAGCAGCACGCGACAAACGCAAAAACTCCAACCGCACAATAACATCTCAATCACCATCTATCAACTTTGTCACTTCCAAACTGTCAAAACAGGAAGACGACAATTCCTTTTCACACGGCGTAACCCTGAGCATTCATTGACAGCCTACGACGACATTGTTCGAATCGACTTTAATATCTCTCCAAACGCCTCATTCCTCTGTCAGTGAGGGAATTCACTCAAACACAATTAAAAGATTAGGCTGCGTGCCAAAGCGGGGAACACAAGGTGACAGCGCATGAATCACACTGTCTGCCCTGAGGATGTTTGTTATCCGCATCGAGAGCTGCTAAAAAGACCAAGATGAGAGAAGTTTGAGTTGGAGCCATTACGGTTAATCCGCATGTTCAGTCAAACTCACGCACCCCCCGCCCACAGCCTCATTTGACTTCATCAAGCCCCGCCCACCACATTAGTCCCACCCTCCCCACCTCAGCTTTATCAGCACCGAAACGACACGTCTGAAACAACAGGCTACTGATTTGGTTTGATTTTAGCTAGTTGCAATTTAGAAATCTAATTTTTCAACAGCTAAAGTAGGCATTGCTGCCTTACTAAGGTGAAATGCAATAATTAAGCCATCTTTTTATTTATTTTATTTTATTTTATTTTTTATTTTTTGGCCACTAACTCAATTCTACTCATTAAACCTTTTGACAAATTATATATATTATTTGAATTCCCAAATTAACCTGATTATGTTGAGTTACACAATTAAATTAATTTGAGGCAAATTAAGTATATAACAAGTAACACATAAGAATGAAATACAATAAAACACATGAGCACGTCCAAATTTCATAAGTAAAAATTTGATACCATATTTATATACTGTCTCTGTGGTTGCAACTATTATCAAAAAGTGTACTTTAATAAAAAAAAAAAAATAAAAAAAAAAAAAAAATCTATTATACTATACTGTCTCTGTGGTTGATATTATTATCCAAAAGTATACTTTAAACTTAAAAAAAAAAAAAAGTTATGCAATGTTATGTAAGAATCCATGTCATAATAATAATAATAATAATAATAATAATAATAATAATTTTATGCAATGCGACATACTATAATGCATCTCACAAAATTTCATGAGTAATATTGTGTTGTGATTTTAGTTTAGTTTAGTTTAGTTTAGTTTAGTTTATTTCAGTTTAGTTTAGTTTAGTTTAGTTCTAGCAATGACTAGCCAAATACCACAAGTATCTCTGATTGGAATTTTTATCAAAATGTGTAGTTAAAAACTTTTTTTTTTTTTTTTCATTATATCATCTGTTATGTATGTATGAATGAATGAATGAATGAATGAATGAATATATAGATATAAATATATACACACACAGTGTGTGTGTGTGTGTGTGTGTGTGTGTGTGTGTGTGTGTGTGTGTGTATATATATATATATATTAGTAGCAATGAATAGCCAAGTTTCATATCTACTGTACAAATGTGGTTGCAATTTTTATCAAAATGTGTAAATGAAATTAAAACTTAAAAAAATATATAATTTATCAAACTATTTTAAACAGAATGTTGCTGTTTGGAAATTCATTTGTAATTAATTTGTATGCAGTTTTACATTTAAAGTTTGAATTTTCATATTAAAATGTATTTATTTACCTACTTACTTACCTACCTACCTACCTACACGACTGTTTGAAATGAACTATTGACAGGTAAACAGTAAATGATTTTCACATAAAAAAAAAAGGTCTATGAACACATTGCATGTCCCAATTATGTACTTATTATTATTAATATACATTTAAATTAGTGACAAAAGTGCTACTTGTCATAGTGTTTTTATACTTGCTATAAAAATAAAATACTCCAGGAACAGCAGTATTCATACAGCTGATTTGCTGTTCTGCTATGAGGTCATTTTTTCCAGATATAAGTATATAGCGCTGGTGTACTGGGTGCCGTCCAGCTCTGCAGATTAACTCCACTTGTCTATCAGTATGGTCTACTGATCACATATTGAACCTGCACGCTCAATTATTCATACTGGGATGTTTTTTGAAAACTCGAACTGGTCCAATCGGTGTCAAATTCAAAATTTGTTCCTCTTGCATAATTGATGGGGCAGAGCGGCTGGGGTAATGAGAGGAAATGAGCAGGGTAAAGCTCCACAGAGTCAGCAGAGCTACACAAACAAAACTACAGCGGCCAGTCAATTACAATCACTAATATACAACATATAAATATAGAAGTGGGAAAACGTGTAAAACATACTCCTGAAAAGTAAAACAAACAAACAAACAAAATAATTGGTGTGGAATTTACTTTAAAGTAGGACCACAAAACGATTAATCGCGATTAATCACATTCAAAATAAATTATGTATGTTTACATACTATACGTGTATGTACTGTGTATATTTATTATGTATATATAAATACACACATATATGTATATATTAAAAATAGAAATTTGTATTATACATATATTTATACTTGTATGTAATTCATATTATTTATAAATATAAATATTGTATATATAAATGTAACATTTTCTTAATATATACATGTATGTGTGTGTATTTATATATACATAATGAATTTATACAGTACAAACACATATAGTATGTAAACATACATACAAATTAATTTTGAATGTGATTAATCACGATTAATCGTTTTGCAGTCCTACTTTAATGTAAATTCCACACCAATTTTTTATTTTTTTTTCTCGGTGTACTTGATTATAAAACTAACGAGATCAGTATGCATAAAACTCATAAAAGAAAGTACATCATAGCAAAGCCTAATGCAATACATTTTTTTATTTTATTATTTAAAAAATAATCAAAACTGAAGAATGAGGTGTATCTTGGTAATAAAGCTTTTTTTTTCTGCAAATTAATTATTATTATTTTTTTAATCTGTGCCAGAACTATTTTACCTCCTGTAAACACTTTTATTGAAGTCTATTAAGACACGTGTTTGTTAGTGTGTGCAAAGTATTATAAATGTATTATTAATGTGTTATTACACTTATTATAATTTCTTTGTCAACTACAATACAACCAAAATATGCATTTCAATACTTGTTTGTTCATGTTATTCATACATTTGCACTATATCTGATACATTATAACACAATAAACATTGCATTTCATGTGTTTATATCTTGTATTTAATGGTTTGTACATGAATTGGTATTCGCAGATGTTATTTATGGCAACATACACCTGATTATAAAGCATGCTATAAAACATTATGCATATGCATAATTTATTATGAAAATGTAAAATTTATTTGTATTATTATTACTTTTTTAGGCTTATCACTGTATAATATCACTGTTAACTCACTGCAAAGTCAGCACTGAACTCAAAAGATAAGACAGATACTAAAATCTAGATGAACGATCAATCTTTCTCGGCTCGGTGGAGAGAAAAAATATATTTGTTGGCAGGTTTGCTGCGTCTATTCCAGTTATTGATTTAGAAGCTGCTGTGAAAATGGTTTGAAGTTGTTTAAATGAATAAAGAGATGGATGATTGTGTATTTTAATCAGTGACCTAAGCAGAAACCATTCAGTCTGTTTCAAGGCATGACCAGGAACAAAAGCCACTATTTTCCGTGTCAGTAAAGGGAAAAGCAACACTTTCACACAGAGATACAGCTCAAAAGAATCAACACAGACACATCGATGATTACAGCAATCAATGAAACCAATGGAAAAGTTTCACTTTTTATCCCAGCGGATGATTCTCAAGGTCTCTTTATTTTTGAAAACCTGTATAGCCACGTCTGTTGGACATTATTGACCAAGAAATAGATCACAAATTCATTTTTTATTGAATTAGGAAACACAATTTATTTAAAAAGCCTTGACTTTCACAAAATAGCTGTATTTAAAATGAATTTAATGGATTTCCAGCAACAGTAAAACAATTTTTCTGAAGAACAGCAATAAATAAATAAATAAATAAATAAAATGTCAGATATTCTTGCTCTGGCTCAGTTGAATTCACTGAATAAACTCTATATTTTGCAGCATACTGTCCACAGGAAAATTCCTCCAATCAAAAACGTTCATTTAAAAATTACCCATGAGGAACCGGTACAGTAGCCGCAGCTTTCTTTCCATAGTCATTAAACAGGGAGACAGCTTCAGTTTTAGTAAACGGATCTATTGTGTGGGCCGGCGAGCGATGGCTCTGATAGGCTCGGCCGTGCTGACGGGCTCCTGCAGGCTGCGGGGAACAGCTGGCAGGTGGAGTGCTGTGGGGCAGTGGCCCCAGGTCCCTCTCCCAGCACAAAGACTCCACGTCTCTGTTCCTCAAGCAGACTCGGTTGCACTGAGACAAAGACTGACAAAAGATAAGTGTAATTACCTCTTCAGCCAAGTGCTCACAAACTATCTCTCTCCTGACAGACGGTGAAGATGAGTTTGAATGTGTGTGTGTGTGTGTGTGTGTGTGAGGGAAGTCTCTGTCCTGCCCGACATGTGTGTGTGTTCTGGGAGATACAGCAATTGGTTGCTCAAACGTTTCTTTAGTTCCACCAGCAGGAGGGTCAACACTAAACTCTTGGATTCCAAATTGCCAAAAGGATGCCAGGTTTCTTATTTTAACACATTCTAATAATATTCAGAAATAAATCACTCACAAGCTTTTTATAAGGCTTAACAGATTGGTAGTTCAGAACCACTCAAATATAATTACACTAGCAGTGAAAAGTTTGGACACACTTGGCTGAATTTAAATTTACCTTTTGATTCAAATTCACACTTAAATGCTTCAAAAAAGTTGAAAAAAAAGTCAAGAAAGCTACGGAATTGTTTCCCGGCAAAACTAAATTTTTAATGAAATGTAATAAATTAATTAAATAGATGAGTTCAAAAAGTGTAATAATAACAGATAAGAGTTATTTTTTACGGATTGTCAATATTAATCGAAGTGTCATGATATTAAAAATTGTTCAATAATTATGTTAATCTTATCTATTGTGACAAAAGTCCTGACATTTTATAAATTGTTTAGGTAACACTTTAGAATAGGGAAAACGTATACACTATTAACTATGACTTTTCCCTCAATAAATTCCTAATTTGCTGTTTATTAATAGTTAGTAAGGTAGTTGTTAAGTTTAGGTATTGGGTAGGATTAGGGATGTAGAATAAGGTCATGTAGAATAAGGCATTAATATGTGCTTAATTACTACTAATAAATGGCTAATATTCTAGTAATATGCATGCTAGTAAGCAACTAGTTAAGAGACCCTAAAATAAAGTGTTACCATCGTTTAGATTCTTACTATTATCATTTGTTTTACATTTACTTTGCATGCACACAACACAAAAATGTTTTATCTTATTTAATGTTAGTAACAGTCATTTCAGCTTCGTAGACTAGAAAACAATGGACGGTTTTCTTTCAGACAGTTATTCATTTGAGACAGTGCTTTAACATATCTGCACACAATTATATTATCAGCAATACCAGGTACTCTTTTTCAGTCTATTATATGCGTACAACCTGTGTGGAGGATGTGCATAAGTGTAATTTACAATGCATTATAGTTTCAACATCATTTCAGTTATGCAGTGAGACCAAAGACATTTTCATTCATATGACTGGAAAGCAATAAAGATCTTATGTCACTTACCTACAAATAATGAGTTCAAGCAAAACTTACGGGGACGCAAAACGAAACAAAAACAAAACAAAACAAAACAAAACAAAACAAAACAAAACAAAACAAAACAAAACAAAACAAAACAAAACAAAACAAAACAAAACAAAACATCCATTTTCCAAAACGTTTGCAGGGATATGATGATGCTGATCAAAAATCAAATCGAAACAAAACAAAAAACAATACATTTAATAGTATCAGTCTATCATTCTGTCATTTAACAGTAGTTCATATGTGAGGTGTTTATACATATTTTCCGTCACACTTTATTTTAAGGTTTAATTCTCACTATTAACAAACCAGTAACTACAACATGTGCCTCAAACTCCTAATTTGCTGCTTATTAATAGTTAGTAAGGTAGTTGTTAATTTTAGGTATTGGGTAGGTTTAGGGATGTAGAATATGGTCATGCAGAATACATGCTTAAACAGACAATACGTTAATAATAGGCATGCTAATAAGCAACTAGTTAATAGTGAGAATTGGTCCCTATACTAAAGTGTTACCACATTTTTTTTTAGGGTCTGCTGTTGACAAGGAATCCAAAATAGCATATGGCCTCCTGGAAGCTTCCCAAATCTCCTGCCTTCTGGAGGGCAACAATATCTTCATCACTTAAAAAACAAATTGTATTGAGCGATTCTCGACTTAGTGGGCACTTGGCCTCTAGAAACAAAAGCCATTTTAGAGGCTTTGACTCCTTCTAAAGAATATTTATTTACAGACCCCCTTTGTTGGGCCCCCTCTGGCCAACTGCTCCCATAAACACCTCCTCAGTGGGCAAAAGTTGGCTCCATTGGTGAGACTACCGTGAAACTTTCCAAACAGGTCAAGTAGACGCTAATGCCATGTGCATACAGCTAACTCATTTACTATTCCGGTTATTGGTGTGAGGCTGGCTCGCTCTTCTGGCATAGCTGGCCGTGCCATCTGCCTGGACGGGGGTAAGTGGGTGAGATAAACTGGTGATTGAGTGTGAGGCCTGTGTGGCGTAAATGGACGACTGGCACAGGGCAGCGGGCACACGGGTCACCGCGACAGATTGGACTGGGGCCGTCTGGTTCTTCTCTTATTCCACGACACTGTCTGCACAGTTTGGGTTGTTAAGGGGCTTACATTCTGTTTTATTATTAAAAGTGCTTGTTTAGGATTGTTTGCTACCACTGTTACATGATTTCCCATTACCTTCATTTGCAAAAATGCCTGGATTAGGTTACGCAGTTACTGTACAAAACCTCTTTTGGGACGGCTTGTCAGTGCAATTGGTGTTTGGAGCGTCCATTGAAGGTTCTGTTGACATGAAGGCCGTGGCAAGTCTTGCAGCTGTCACTTTGTTCTTGAGGGGGCCGAGAAAAAGGAGCAGCAGGCCTTGTCTCAAGAACATTAGCCCAAAGGGAATAAATCAAGCCGGCCGAACAATACTACTGCCCATTAATGTCACCAGTGGCGCTTCCTCGCAATCATAAACCCTATGGCAGTCTACATTCGAAGGACCAAGGGGCCAAAACATATGTTTGTTGAGATGCAGTGGAGATAATCAGAGCTTAATGTATTAATGTATCCCTACCTAACTTTAAAATCCATTTTACCTGTCTGATATGTCGTCATCCGATATCCAGTGACAAAGTTACAAGTTCTGCAAAAAAACAGCTTACATAAGAAAGTGACTTAAATGTTAGATGATTTGTGTGTGTAAATACCCAAATAAGTTGGGTTTATGTGTTGAAGGTGCTGCTGATAAGGGTGAGAGGGATTTCTGCAATCTTTGGATTAGATCCTGCATGAGGGACGCAGCCAGCTTTTGCTCTTTGATGTGGGACGTCTGACTCAAGTGTAGGTTTCTAATGAGACAAGGGACGAGGCCAAAAGTGGGCTCTAATCTTACACATTCCTCTAAAAATGAGTGTGCATGTGTGTTTGAGAGAGGGAGAGAGAGAGAGAGAGAGAGAGAAACATACTGCTGCTAAGTGATATCTATATCATGGTTGTTATTATCAAGGCTGGGGATGATGGTCACTAAGCTAGTAAACAAAGGGAAGGGTTGGTGTGGTCTGGTGTGCACTTCCAGGTGGGCAAAACTAATGCCGCAAGATTCCTCAGCATCTTCTCAGAAGCACCAGAGAAATCCTCTTTGCTCTTAGTCCTAAAGCACCTTGCAAAGTCGAGGTGGCTTGCAACGGATTGTCTTAATCTGTCCTTTTTGTAAAGAAAAGGGTAAGCCAGGCAGAATGTCAGTCTATATCAGTCAAAAACCAATTGGTTACAAGGATTTTTTTAGGAAGTAGTTGCAACGAACTTTTTTGAAAACCCTTAACATGCTGACACCAAAGCACAGCACAAACGCATACAGCCCAGGTAATTTAATGTGTAATCATATGTGTGATTAATCCCCATGTTATGAGGAGGCCAATGCAATTTTTGTGGCCCATCCAGAGGTCAGATATCTTTTCTGCTGCACTCAGGGCTTTCAAAGAGGCTTAGTGGTATGTAAATGAGAATGCTGTGGCTCTAAAGCGCAGCCAGTTGCATTAGATTAGACGTAAAAAAAATTGTCCCCCTATCTGAGTGGCTTAGGCTGGTGGTCGAAAACTCATTACGCCGATCAAATCCAAGACAAGGAGTGAGTCATTTCGTGGCATTGCTCAGGTGCTTAAAAATCTCACTACGTACAATTTCATGCCGCAGTTTGCCTGCTTATCGGAAATGTGTGAGCTGCTCGCCAGGTGGACTTGGCCTTGCTAACATTTGCTCTTGTGTCCGAGTTGTCTAAGAAGCCAATTACTCCTGCCATGACAAAACGTGGCTGCTCATGTAGAAATAAATAAAAATGTCAGGTAAAAGAATATGGACATACAATCCATGACATGTACAAATATTGGTAATACATTTTCACCATGCAATTACAGTTACAGCTGGTATCCAAAATTGATCAAGTTCAAGTATAGTTTCACCCAAAAATGACAATTGTGTTATTAATTACTCACCCTCATGTCATTCCAAACCCGTAAGACCTTTGCTCAACTTCGGAAGACAAACTGAGATACTTTTGATGAAATCCGAGAGCTTTCTGACACTGCATATACAGTAAGGGAACTACCACGTTGAAGGCCCAGAAACATATTAAGGACATCGTTAAAATAGTCCATGAGACATCAGTGGTTCAACCGTAATTTTATAAAGTTACAAGAATATTTTTTGTGCTCAAAGAAAACAGAGAACCTGGATGCGCTGTGCCTTGTTTGCAAAGAAAGGAATGCACACGTATGCATCGAATTCTGACACAGAAGAGAAGAAACTTGAATAAAGTTTTTTTTTTTTTTTTTTTTTTTTTTGGTATTAAAGTATTCTCATAGCTTCATAACATTACGGTTGAACCACTAATGTCACATGGACTATTTTAAGCTTACTACCTTTCTGGGTATAGTAGTAGTAGTTGCGTTGCTGTCTATGGAGGGTCAGAAAGCTCTCGGATTCCATCAAAAATATATTAATTTGTGTTCTAAAGATGAACGAAATTATCATAGGTTTGCAACGATATGAGGGTGAATAATTAATAACAGAATGTCCATTTTTGGGTGAACTATCCCTTTAACATGCAGAGACAACTTCAAGTAAGCAAGTCATCCTGTAGGTCAATTCCCCTTTGAAAGTACAAATAACATGGCTATGTAATACTATCAAAACTATGCACAGCAAAGCTACCATGCATATACCTTAATTTCCACCTGTGCAACCAATAGTACTAGTATGTTAGCACAGTGATTTCTTTCCAAAGGTTTTTTGCCATGGGTACCCCTCTATTAATAAAGCTCAATTACCTTTTCAATGACACCTCAACTGGATTTGTCTTACAAGGGGAAGTGTATGGCATTCACTACAAGAACATCATGGCATTATTTGTAATTGCAAATAATTTACAGGTGAAACAAAACTAAATCAAAATCATTCCAAGTATCCAATGGAACTGTCTTACACCTGGCTGGGAATCGATAATAGCTTGATTTTAACTGCACATGTGAACTTACTTACGGTGTAAACAGTGAGTAAACAAAGTACCACAGCTTTCCTGAGTGCTTTTTTACTCTTACAAACAGCTATAAATGACTGACTGACATCGTCTATTCTGATCGCAGAATCATTTAGAAGACAACTGCAAAAACTTGTCTCATCCTCAGAGGCTTAGGTGAGACCAGCTTCCTGTTGACGGGCTGGTTCAGGCGGCTGTGGGGCTGAACAGGAGGGGGTGGAGGTAGTGAAGCGTGCAGAGGTGCAGTTCCCTCAGGCAGCTGCACAGAGACTCACTCTGGACCACACAGAGAGATGCCAATCTAGTTTCCCTTCCCAATCCCTCCACTGATCTAGGGTTAACTTGAAGATAAATGCACCTAGCGATAACGCACAAGGTTTACGCAGGGGAGGTAATGCTGTCATGTGTTACACAACAGACTAGAGAGTCATGCTACTTAAAAAAAAAAAAAAATTCCCCTGAGAATCATGGCTGCTGGAACAAAGGCTAAAATTTGACGTAAGGTCATCTACTCAAGTATGGATTGCTTTGGAAAGACGGTACCTTTCTAAAAATACCTCCGAGTGGCAGCATCTTTTAGCACAGCGTAAAATGCAAGGTACTTGGAGTTACACAGGCTGTAGTAAAGCCACGAGTGGGCTGAAATTAATCTTTGCGGCCAAAAAAAAAAAACCTTAGCCTTCTCAATTTAATGCTTGGAATTTGCAAGAGGTTTTATGCTTTTGAAGAAGCTCAAGATTTATTTAATTCCATTAGTGGAAATAGTGTCCATGCCTGTGGAATATGGGTTTGCTGACTAGGAGTTGACTGTTGGGAGCAGGTTTGGGTAGGCCCGGATGGGGTATGGGTAGGGCAAAACGAGTACTGCTTGCCTGTCAGAGTTGAAAGTTTTGCACGGCTAAGTGCACCTAACAGAAGCGGGAGGTTAACCCTGTTGACAGGTGGGAGCAATCAGAGCATAGCAGCTCTAATCCAGCTAGACCTTTACCAACCCACACACGCAGAAACACTTATTGAGAACTCTTGTTCCAAGAGTAAAGGTGCCAAATCTACAGACAGACACCACAAACTAGACAGTTATAGAGTTGTAATGATCATAGTTTCAAGATGAGTGCACATGAATAGCACTACAATGCAATTACCAGTGGGGTACTCTGGGCTGTCTTAAAGCACAAGCTTATGGAGTTCTGGAAATCATGGTGGAAGCAAGTTTTCATGGTGAATATTAACTGTACAATGTCAGGAAAAAAAAAAAGTGCATTGTATCTTTAGAGGTACAGTGGCTTGTCACTGGGGGAGTACCCCCAAAGGGACACATTTGTACCCGCTTTACCCCTGAAGAGTGCATATTAGTACCTTAGAGTTGTACCGTGTACCCTCTTATGGTTCTAGGGGTACAATATGGGTAGAGGTAAAGAAGGTACAAGAGTGTCCCTTCAAGGGTACTCCCCCAAGCTGTTGTACCCCTAAAGGTACGTTTTTTTTTTATCGGAGAGTGTACAATCTATTTTTCATTTAGATTCATATTTTGTGTGTACAATAAATTGTAAAGTTACAAAAAATGATCTACTTTTCTTATCATTCTCTGTAGCAGTATAGGATGCAAAAGAAGGTTGTCTTGCGCAAGTGAACCCAACTGATTGCGAATCCAATCATTACAACCTACACACAACAATAGTCATCACAAAGCAACGTAATTCTCTAATACACACCGACACGCAGAGTTGCAGTCTTCAGCTCCTTAGCACGAGGCTTTTATCACACAATCGTGTTGTTTCCTCAGGTGTTCCGTGCTGCTACTTCAAGTCGGCCCATGCATGCCAGCAGCTCTATCGTCTTCAGACGTACCCTGCAAATGTGAGGTCTTTGATCTACCTACCTTTGAATCTCAGGTATGGTGGCTGTACCGTATCCTGGCTGCATGTTCCAAACAAACACCTCACCGCCCCCCTTCCTTCTTCAGAGTCACTGCACCAAATGAATAAAACCGAGCCGTCTAGCAGAAGATGTTTATCGGCCTCCCCCATGAAGACTGCCACTCAAATCAGGTGGCAATCAAGACAGAGCTCTAGCAATCATTGATGAGAACGAAAGTCATTACAGAGTTTTGAGTGGAATGTAATATGTGATTATCAAATAGCTGCGATTTACAGTGAGTTGAACTGAGCTGAATCTGTGTTAGGTTAGTAAGGTAGTGTGTTAAAATCCTCCAAAGGACAGAATGCTTCTAGGTACTAGTGTACAACTGCAATTTACAAGCAATATGAAACAAAGTAATGGCACTTGATGCCATTTTTTTTGATAAGTGAGTACAACAACTCTCAGGTTTCAAACGTTAACCCACCCTCAATACTTTAATTTTCCTCTTGACCACTAAATCTCATTTAAACACATTCATATGGACACTTATAAGATTTATTCCATCTAAAGATAGAAAATAGTGATGAATAATGAATATGTTTATTCATTTTGACATATCATTGAATATCGTAATTGTGTTTAAATGCACAGTAATTGTGGCTATTGTGACTATTGTGACATCCTTTCCACATTCAAAAATATTTAATTTTAAGGTTTATTTTTGAAATAGTTAAATATAATTTGACTGACGTTCTGTGCCATTCTAAATTGATAAGATGCATTTATTTACATAGCATATTACGTTTAGTTATTCGCATTTACAAAAAAAAAACCTTCAGACTTTCATTCAAAACAGAGGTTAGTACATTTTCTGAAAGAAATTAATATTTTAGTCAGCAAAGATGCATTAAGTTGTAAAAAAAAATGATACGGAAAAACTAGTATTTTTCATTAACACTTAATAACACTTTAATAACATTATAATAATAATTCAATAAACACTAGCCTCTTTAATTCTTATTGTACTATGTTTAGAAATACACTTTGATCAAATTTCTTAAAGAAAATCACGTTTTACGCATCTATCCGCAGACCCCTGGTTGAAAGCCTTGGATCTAGGCCAACATAACAAGCCTGGAAGCCGAAAGGAAGCGAGACATCAAATAGCATAACAGCAGATAATAGCGAGAACTCGCTCGCGGTCTCCACCCCTGTGTGTCTATGTCACTCATTCACGCACAATCGCAAACAAGCAAACTATTTGTCAAAGGAGCCCAGGGCTTTGAGCTGCAAGGATTCCCATAGTAAAAGTGTACACACTTGCCTATTGTGTTATCTTTGTCATTTCGAGAAGCAGGCAGCTGCATCTATTTCCTTTATAACTTTCACCCTTCTCACCTGGGTGGGCCCTGTCTGGATCCACTGTTTGGATTAGGGCGACGATTAACGAAACAAAAACACATTAAACCAGATTCGAGTGGCAATTGTTCACTTGGGTCGATTCACAGAGCGCACTTCCTTTTCATGTTCTTTTGGTGAACCCGCCAAACAAACAGGTAGTCTGCATAGAGGTAAGGTAACGCCAGGATTTAAGCTGCGTCTCTCACTACGAGTATTGTGTGTTTACTGCAGTTGATTGTGGGCTTTCCTGTCTGGCTATGCTGTATTGCGCTGCAAGCTAGGGGAGCGGCAACTGCTGCTCTGGGACAAATCATATTTCATCACTTATCATTTCCGATTATTGTCAGTTATTGTCTGGCTTCGTGACAGAAGTGTTTTTTTGAGAATGAAGCGCATTCATAGAGAGGATGTGGAATATCCTTTAATAAACAAGGTTCTCCTCCCTTCCAGGACAGAAATGGTTTGAAGGAAATGTCTTCATGTTGGTGTTTGATAAATAACCTGTAAATATTATCCCAATTTTGTTTTTCTCCTTTGAATCTGGGCCATTGCTGGGGGACATCATTGTTTCAGCCCCTGTTATGAGTGGGTTCACTTAGGTCCTCTGTGATGGTCCACCATTCAGCTAATCTGTTCAATAGTCACAGGTCTGCTTTGAAATGCTATTCTTGACCTAAATATCCATTATCAAAAACTAATGGGTGAAATATCCAGATCCACAATTTCACGGCAATTTGTACTATTTTACGTTTTGGTGAACTGGTGACTAATTTGAAGGATTATGTACAATCTCATAAGTACATTTTCATATGATCTTCTTAATTCGTGTTTAGGTATGTGTGGACTTTCACGTTTACATTAAAAGACGGGGAAAAAAAAGCCGTTGAATTAATAGGAAAACTCCAATTCGTAAAATAGCTACATTACTTTTATGAGATCAACTCGAATTATCTGACAATAACCACATACATTCCAGTCTGTTTTTCACATAAAGCTTTCAAATGGGTTAATAATGCTTGACGAAAACTAAAATGCCAATAAAAATTGCAACCCAGGCTCACTGGAAATATGTGCTTGTGGGGACATTTCTGCAACACTGACATTTCGTACTATACTGAATGCCTTTTATTGTCATTATACACACGTACAATGCCATTAGAATAGCTTCCCCTCAGCATAATTTACATATATCACGTAGTGCACATTTAACAAACACATGAGTCACAACTTGAACCATGTTACGTTCTTGCACATAAAGAGTCGAGTTACTCAAGACTAACTTTCAACAAAGCAAGCTGAGAATTATATTGCACACAAGTGTATATTGCACTAAGTCTCCACAAGGGGAACAAAAAAACACTGCATTACAGTAAGACTGACATTCAAGTGAAGAATGTGTGTTTCGCGGCAGTTTCAAAGTGAAATGTCCAGTGAGTGCCGCTAAAACATTTAAATTCTCCCAGCATGTTAAAATTGTTTTGAAGTCAAAATATTGTGTGTGAAAATGAGGCTCTCTTAATCAAAACTCTGGCCCTATAAATCATAATTTGTGTGAAAAGGAATAACATTTGTATGAGTTTTAGTGCCTCTAGTGTTCATTTCAAATGAAATCTGCAGCAATTTGTACGTATAGGTACGTTTTTTTTTGTTTTAGTTTTACAGAAATGTAGAAAGAGGCCCATATTTTCAATGAGCCTGGGTAGCAAATTTGTTAAGTGAAAGATACATGATACTAAAACAAACTAAAGTATTTTTACAAATGTTAAGCATCTACACCGTAACGACAACTTTTTTGAAGTTGTAAATACGATTTTATAGATTATGTTTTATGTGAAAATACTTATGTGAGTCTCTTTTTTTTACATTAAAATTTTGTTTTATTTATTTATTATTTATTGTATTTTGTGTTTCAAAGTAAGGGGGTGTTTACATGGCCCCGTTTTCAACAAAAAAAAAACATTTTGGCCATTCATTTACATTACAATGGCATTTGGGGGCTTGAAAATTCTAACTTTTGAAAACAAGTTTCAAAGTGCACGTTTTTGAAAACGATACCATTATTGTCTGCGTATGAGAATTTATGAGAATGGTGACTCATGCACATGCTTATTATGTGCTCAGTCTATAGCTACATATGCAGGCACATAGCGTTTCTTTACAAAGTGACATCGCCATCTACTGGCCTGGCATGAATTACAGCATTTTTAGTTCGTTTTGACAATGTTGTTGCCTGTATGTGAAACTTTTCAAAAACAGCAATAGCAATAACATTACACTTAAAAATCGAAGACTTAAATATTTTAAATTAAAACAAACAACCAAACAAAAAAAAAAACAAAAAAAAAAACAGAAGTAATAATAATAAACAAGTTAGCCTAAACATATAAAAATTAAATAAAACTTTCAAAACTCAAAATTGACAGCCCTAATACCAATTTACTGTATATGGAAAAGCATGAGCAGTACATTCTTCAAAATGTCTTTTTTTGTGTTCCACTGAAGAAAGAAAATCATATGGGTTTGGAATAACAAACCGTCTAAATAGAGAAGAATTTTAATTTTGGGGTGAATTATCTCTTTGAAAGTAATTAATCACAGTCAATATTACAATCCAGTCTTGATTTCAACGAAGAGAACTTCAGCTTTACCGATGGTGCTGTGAGGGTACGCAAGGCAAAAACACTGAATTAGTGCATAACTGTTTATTATGCTGAGAGTATGTTGACGGTTTTGTTGTTGATCTGCTGAGGGTTAAGAAGTTCCTGTCTGGAATTTGTCACTCAGTCAAAACATTAGCGTCCGATTTGCTCCGCACCTCAAGACATGCACTTTTCAGGACATCAGGGGGAGTGGTGAGACTTTTCAAAACACACAATGTAAGGCTTAACTCGCTATCCTTCATAACAACTCCAGCACACCTGTTCACAGAGAGCAGCGGTGAGATACAGGAAGACGCGCTCTCACACTCGTAATCATTCACGTTTCACCTCGTGTTTGTCATAAAGCCGTGCCATTCTGCTTCCTTCTGAAGCTTAAGCTGTGTAAATGATACGTCTTTGCGTGGTTAGGTTCCTAAAGAAGATGGTGAAGAGGACTTTGTCTCTTCATGTAACCTCAACACCGGCTATCACAGAAAGATCAACACATTGAGATTTGTTTGCTTGGGCTCAACAGCAAACTAGCCACAGCAGAGCCCAATGCAGAACAAGAACACACAAACACATCAGCCAAACAAGTCGGAGCTTGCTGGAGGGGGAATGTTTGTGAAAGACTGGAGCATTACGGGTTTATCTAAGGTGTGGTCCACCTTAAGCATTGGTAATTACCCAGGATACAACAGCTGGGGACTGCCAGGGCTGTGCGGCTTTCACTTAACCCATGAATGGCATATGGGCACACATCAAAACACCGGGGTTTTTTTCTATGTTGCAGCCTCTCTTTTTTGTCAAATAACACCGTAGGCTAAATTGCTTTTATCTTAGCAACTTCAAATACATCCAGAGTAAAATAGCTTTTCTATCGTAACCACAATTACCACAGTTAGTACTTTTATTTAACTATGGATGTTAAACAAAATAAAATAATACTAATTTAAGGCTAAATAAATAAATATCTATACATAAATACATATTTCACCATACCTTCTCAGTTTAAATATCAAATTAAGCATTATCTCATTAAATATGCACTAATATACATTCATTCTCCGAACAGAAATCTGAAAAATGGATAAAGCCAGGTTCAACATTTTTGTTTGATTTTACTGACATATCATTTTCACCACATTTTTAGAAAGAAAATATTAGATGAGAAAAATTTGATGAGTGATGTGTATATTCTAACTGAACTCTACAGATGGAAATAGATCATGTGAAATAAAATAAACACTTAAATATGCATCTTGTTATAGAGGCTAAATAGCCCCAAAATATCGACAAGTACATGAAAAACAGTAGTTTTGCTGTCTTGGCAAGGCGTTAATGTAAATAGTCGGTTAGTGAATGTAAACAGGTGAAACAAAAAATGCGGCAAAATATCAGCTCTGTGCATGAAGCCTTGCAGCATTAATATATTTAAAAAGAAAACATGGGATTGCATTGCTGTTGGTAGATGAGCTGCAACTTTTGGTACTGTTATACTGATATATTTATTTATTTATTGAAGGAGTGTTGGTTAATATTAGGTTTATTGTAACAATAACTGCAGCATTAATGGTTAAATTGGTAAATGCTGAGGATATTGTTTATAAATATAAGTTATTCAGGGTCCAAATTAACATACAGGTTCCAAATACATGTAAAATTGGCCTTCGCTAAAAATATCTTAATGCTGAATTATTTCTTATAAACATGCAGCTTTTGGCTTCTCGAGACATTGACTGATAGACTGGAGTGGTGTGTATTACTTGTGGATTATTGTGATGTTTTTATCAGCTGTTTGGACTCTGACGGCACCCATTCACTGCAGAGGATCCATTGGTGAGCAAGTGACGTAATGCTACATTTCTGCAAATCTGATGAAGAAACAATATTATCTACATCTTGGATTGGCTGAGAGTGAGCAGATTTTCATTTTTTGGTGAACTATTTCATTAAGACCAAGAAAAAACATGACATCTTATTTCAACAGAGACCATTTCATCTCAACTCAAATCTGATACTGCAAATTACTGAATGACTCACAAAAATACAGGAAAAATGCCCATAATCATGCTGTTATCAGCAGCAATAAAAGGTGAAACAATCACATTGGTGAGAAACAAAGAGACATACAGTAAATAAGTGAGTACTGTATATATATATATATATATATATATGTATGTATTTTTATTTTACACCACCCATATATAAACATATCTAAAGACACACTCACCTTTAATAAGCCATAAACCTCTAATCAAATACCATTTAGGAGCTATTTTATATTCCATTTGCAAAAACGCCAACCATGCATCTGCTGTTACTTCTGACATAAATGACGTGATTTTAGTCTTGCATTATCTAATTTTGATAACCCCTTCATTTCATAATTATTAAGGAACAGGCCTAGTGTAAGGGTTCACAACTACAAAAAAAGCTGAAAATGCCACAAAAGGTCCAATTTATGTGCACTCTAGTTATTGATACCATAGTTAAGCATTGTGAAGGAAATAGAGCTATATCCTTCACATAATGCCTTTTCTTTGTAAAGCATAACTAACCCACAAACAGTGAACTCACACCCTTTGAGGAGAGATCAGTCAAATTATCTTTGATGGTTTGTTTGTTAATTTCAAAACAAACCTTACTTCTTTCAAATTACACCAATTTCCCTTTTTCCTCCCTTAGTCATGATAATGACTTGACCTGTGTGTTAGGAGGAGCTGATCTCTATTTGAGTTGACCCCTGACCTCTGTGTGTTCCCTTGCCATCTAGTACTGGCTTATTCCTGTAATATCTTTTCAGTTTTGTAATTTTTGAATATGCTTGTGTTGTGATTTTAGGAAGTACTTAAAATCATTCAAAATAAAATAAAATAATAAAATGAAATCTGCTTTTCTTTTCTTTTTTAATAAATTGCCTATTTGGAAAACTATTTGGAAACCTACATTTGAATAATTGTTCAAAATGTATCCTATTTTCACTTCTTTGTGATTTTTTTTTTCATTAATGAAAATATGTTTTTAATCCATTTAATATTTTGCAGAATTTTTCTTTCTTTCTTTTTTTTCCCCCGCTTTTTTATGTACTTGAAAGAAGTAGCTTCAAGGCTTAATTTATTTAACCAAAAATATAGAAAAAAAAAAAAAAATACTAATAATTGTTTGCTATGCAAATAAATCTTAAAATGTAATTTATTCCTGTGATCAAAGCTGAGTTTTCAGCGTCATTACTCCAGTCTTTAGTGTCATATGATCCTTCAGAAATCACTCTAATATATTGATTTGCTGCTCAATAAACATTTCTGATTATTATCAATGTTTGAAACATTGTGCTGCCCAATATTTTTGTGGAAACTGATGTTTTTTCAGTATCTTTGAAAGACAGAGTTCAAAAAAGAACTTCAAATGTCATTTTTGTTCAATTTAACGCATCCTTGCTGATTAAAAGTATGAAATTCTCGAAACTGTTGAACAGTAGTGTGTATGAATGTACTGAAATGACCCTTCTCACTAACTCTTTTGTCTGTGGAGAAATTTACAATGACGAGGGAGCAAACAAGCGTTCCCTGTAAATTACTAATAGTCATAAATTCTTGTAATTAACAATACGCATTAGCATAAGCTCAAGCTGGGATATTAACGTCTCGCAGGTTCAGTTTGATTCGGGCCACTGCTAAACTTCAAACCGCTCCTTTGAAAAGGAGTGTGTGAACAAACAAATAATTGGGACGTGGTAATGACTGCGCTCTCAGTGGAAATACTGGCACTCTGGTGATCCCGCAGCGCGTCGCAACGGCATAATTAGATTATTTATATCACCGGCCTGTGCTAACCTGATTAGCACACATGCTACCTCTCCTGCCTGTCTGTAAATGCCTAGGTGACTAGTTAACATCCCACCAGTTTGTAATAAGCTTGTGCTTAGGTTAGCCTATTAGCGCTAAAGCATGGTATTAGCAGGCTATGATCTGTTTGTCCGTCAGTGTTAGCGCTGGCAGCTGTTGGTTGGCACTAAACAGGCTAGCGTGTCAAACAACAGAACGGCAGAAACGTAAACCCTTCATTAGAATTCAGCTAATCCAGCACTGCGTGCTGAAATAACGCCAAATATTAGCTCAATCAGACACCTCTCAACTATGATCATTACAGAGGTGCATTAGCATCTAGCTTGTAAACAGGACGCAAGTAAGATTAAAAGTACTCTTAAAAGTGGCGATCATAAAGTGTCTAAGCTGCGTGGAGGTGTGTCATATAGTGCTTCTTTTCTCCAACGGCATGCTAAATTTGCAGGGACGGCTGTGTTATAATTGAGACAGTGCAATAAATCAGGATTTTTCTGTTGTTTTCAGTGAAAATTCCTAAACCTCCCTAAACTGGGATGCATTTTTTTTTTTTCTTTTTTTTTTTTTTTTAAACAAAGGGGAAATTGTGATAATTTCATATTCAAAATATTTTATTTGTAAAATTCGATAGTACTTGTGACAATAATACTAAAAAATTATGTAGAAACAATTTTCAAGGTAAAAAGGTAAAATAATTCAATAATCATGACGTTATTTTCTTGGGGGAAAAAAGCAGTCTAATATATATATATATATATAATCCTAATAATCCTATAATACTATAGTAATGATAATACTAACAATTCTGACTCAGTTGGCAAAAATACTTTACTAGTGTAATGCATTAAGACAGTATTTTATTACATGAATTATGCATTTTAATGCACATTATAATGTACTGTGTGATTTCATGAGTAATTGCACCCACAGTTATATTTTAATATTCATTAATTTGTTAATAACACCTTTATAAAGTATAATAAATTATAATATGACAAACAACCAGATGCAACAAGGAATCTGCAAATATTTTATACACTACAATTATTTAATGTATAATGCATTACATTGTGCAAAATATTAGACTGAAACAAGTGTTAGTAAATTGCAAGTAAATTTCACAAACAGTTATAAAGAATAACGTGCAATTTTAAAGTAGAAAAACTGAAATAGTATTTTCATGTAAAATATGCTCCAATAATATTTGATATATATTTATAAAATATTTAATTTTTACAGTGTATGAATACCTATATAATGCATTAAACATAAAGGCAAGTAACGTGTGTCTTTTTTTTTTTTTTGTAAGCATAAACATAATTCAATTTTGTGATATTTATGCTTAAAAAAATGTGACCAGTGATCAGAAAAAAATCACATTAATTCAAGTTATATTCTATATGAAAATAAATAAATAAATAAAATTATTATTTGTTTGTTTGTTTGTTTGTTTAAGTGTTTTTAGTTAGTTAGTCCTGGAGAATAAGACATAACTGATGATTCTGAAAGTGATTTTTGTTGCAGGATTCTCTCTTTACATGAAGAGAGCCGTTTGTTCTCCTTCAGAACGGGAGGGATCGAATGCCTCTCCTGCCACAGAGGGCCAAGAAATAAACTGTTTACGTCACGCCTGCCCTTCATAACTTTGTCTCTTTAGGAGGGGATGCGCTCAGGGGACGAACCAACCGGAATGGGAGTGGAGATTAAAGAGACAGCGTCTCAGAGCTGAAGGAGGAGACAAACTCTGAGGACACATATGAAACTAAAAGACACACAAGGAATTTCAATGAGGAATGACTAACGGCCTACTTTTTGCTTTCTTGTTTTAAAGCGATGGGAAGCATTTTTGTTGTTCTTGTTGTTTGTTTTAGAATACCACACATATAATGTCCTTACTGCATATCATATTTTACAGTACATATGGCCAAAATATGTTCACAGATGAGCCCAATACATCACCTTTATACTTTTATTCAGAAAGCCTGCATTAAATTGATCAAAAGTGACACTAAAGACATTTGTTATAAAAGTTTTTTTTTTTTTTCAAATAAATGCTGTCAATTTCAACATATATTTATCAAAGTTACCAAAAAAATAAATTATCACGTTTTCCACAAAAAAATATTCAAAACTGTTTTCAAGATTGATAATAACTTCTCTCAAAAACAAAAAACAAAAAATGAATGAATACCACAAACTTCTGAACAGTATGGTTTATATCTTCTCATTATTTTAATGTGTTTGGATGCAATTCCCTTTATTCTCAGTGCTGACTCTAAAAAAGTATTTTTAGAGTCAGCACTGAGGTATTGCAGTTCCGTTTTGCATCGCTAGTGGCACAAGAACAGTTACAGCCGTTGTAAACTTAGTATCCAACATTTGAGAAACAATAACCAGGGTCTAACAACTCCACTCTTTCTGTTTTCCCCAAAGCGAGTTTTTTTTTTTTTTTTTTATCATTTAAACATATGGCCACTTACAGCTCATCTACAATGACAGAAAAAAAGCATCTCCTACACAGTTTGATCAATGTCTTTTGTCCATGCTAGAATTTCACTGCAGTAATAAATGATAACTCCAGCAACCAGCTCCCTGCCATCTGAGCCTGTCTCGCTCCAGAGTGCCTGAGAATGAAACCAGAGTATTTTGTTTCTCTTCTGCTGTCTGTAATTTTGTTTTGATATCCACCTGCTGTCACCACTCTTGTGCATCATCCTTTACATGTGCCATGCAAGTATCGGGTGGGGGATAATGGCTCCCCCAACCGCATGTAAATACAACCACCACAATGAAAAGACGAGAACGAGGGGGGCAAAAAAACAGAAGTGCAATTTGCCTGAACAGAACCACAAGTGCCTTTCTATTGAATAATACATTCTCCACCCCAGAGTGCCCATTTGCTTCCTGGGCTTTCTCGTTATTACGAAAGAAAAGGCGTCCGGGCTCTTGGAGAAGGATGTGGGCTCTGGCCGGCCCTGGATTGCAGGAGCTGATCGGGCTTCAGTTCGTGAGCGTTGCTCTGTCTCCGGGGACTGGGAGCTGAGAGGATTAAATGGATGGCATATCAGTACAAAATTCAGATCAAAAGGCTAAGTTGGGCCAGTTAAAGGGTTGTGGCCCTGAAGACCAAAGGGATTTCAAAGCCTCCTCGTTTAACAGAAACCCTTTTTTATCAGCTGCCACCCATCGTGTTGGATGTTGAAGCATGAAAATGGTCATATAGATGGAGCTTTGTTTTAGGCTTTGCGGATATACGTGGAGAGGCGAGTCTATTTCGATCCTCCTCTCGTTTTCTTAGGACGCGTTGGAGATCAAGCATAAATCGTTACAGAAACATTTGTGCTCGGGCGATAGTAGATTTTACATTATTCCAAAACCTGCTATAAAATAAATGCATATAGAATTTCATTATATACCTGCAAAAAAAGAAACTTTAATGTAATAAAGTAGTAATTAGCATGTAATAAAGTAGTAATTAACGTGTAATAAAGTAGTAATGGAGTATTAGGGTATTTTAGAACAGGAACTTTTTTATTTTTATTTTTTTATTTTTTATAGTTTCTGAAGAAAAAAGAGTGAGTAGTTTTGCATGTACAAAAGTTGCTAGGGGGTTCTGGATCGCTATCAAGGTGTGTTTGAAGCGGTTGTTACAGCATAGCTAAGGTATTCTGGGTAGCTACAAGATGGTCATCAACCATCAAGCCTATGATTTTCCAATCTGACTGCATGAGAACGAGGTGCCGATTTTGTATGAATTTGTACGATGCGATGTAAAAATAAATAAATAAGCATTAAGTTCCACCCTTAAACCTAACCATACGCAGATCGTATGAAAACATTCAAATGAGATTCTGCGGATGTATACAAATTAGTCAACATGTAAAATAGTTGCAAACTGCCATGAAAAAGATTTTGTGTAATACAGTAGTAATTATTATGTAATATAGCAGGAGTCGAGTTTATAGGGTTTTTTAGAACAACAGATTTATAGATTATAGATTTCTTATATTTTCTGAAGAAAACTGGATTATGTTTTTCATGTAAAAAAAAAAAGCTGGTAGGGTGTTATGGATCATTGCCATAGTGTTAAGTGTTTTTTTTTTTTTTTTTAACATTGTTATCTGGTTGCTAGAGTGATCACAGTAGTTGCTACATCCTTGTTAGTGTATTCTAGGTAGTTAGGTGGTCACTTACTGGCCAATCCCCAAGTCTCTTCAATATTTCAAACCTGATCTTATGAGAAAACATATGTATTTCATGAGCTGATGATTTTGTATGAATGTGTACAGTGTGATCCACATGAAAAAAAAAAAAAAATAACATTAAGGTTGACTCCAAAACTTAAGTATTAACGGGAAATCATACCAAAACATGCAAATGAGACTGTACATATTTACCACCAACATCACCATGATTTTATGTAATATAATAGTTATTATCATACAATAAAATAGTAATTGATTTGTATGATTCTGTATGATTTGTACAAAAATGTACAATTTTTAGAAAAAAGAAAAAGTCTTGGGTTCCTTCATAAATGTCAAATGAAAAATAGTTTTTTACCCATTATGTCCTCCACCAGGTGAAAAACATAAGTCTGTTATCTGAAAAAGTCATTGCAACCCCTAAAAAATGTGCATGAATTCAGATATCATTCATAGCTATAAACAAAACCAGTGCAAATGACATACCAACACTTCATCACTAACCCTCATGAACAATAATAATAGCCATGTTCGACTTAGCAAACACTACTTATACTTGTGTGGTAAAATCTATACTGTATCTGCTGTTATATAAAGATGATATTTAGAGACTGATTTAATTAGTTAAAGTCAAGTCTGTAGCATTACTGCAGCTCTGGGCCCCAGCTCATGTTGTTCTACATGTCTGACCTGCAGGTCACTTGCTGGTCACCACTAATCCTCATGTTAATGCCAACGACAGGAAGTGAGAGGAGGTTTTTTTAAGAGCTTTCACTGCTTTCCTCTGTTTGCGGTACTTGGAACGATTTAAACTACTTCCTCTGTGAGACACAATGACACAAGGCTGTTCAGCCTGACTGCACCTTGGCTTAAAAGCACATATTCAGGCCTCGACTGACTAGTTGCTCCTAATACTCCAAACAGAGCGTTATTTCCAGACTCTGGAATAGGGATGGGTTTCATAAGGATTCTATTCTGCTGCTGATTTTGATTCTAGTTCCACAATTTTGATTTCTCAAAGACAAAAAATCATAAACACTAAATATTTTTTAAGGACTAGTTGATAAAACCAAAACTATTCTGAATGTGCCATTTGAACAGTCTGTAAGTAACTGCACTAATTTAGGTCTCAAAAGCTTTTGCATATTGAGTACATAAATTAAAAATTTTAATAAAAAATATTAAATAAATAACACTTACATTCTGATGTGCTTCTCTGTTTTTTGACTCAAGCATGAGTCATTTGTGAACATTTCAACTTGATATCAAGAGAAAATTTAGCTTTTTTATGTGTTAAAACACAATCTTGTAATTCGTAACTATTTTAATTATGGCAAATTGGTTGGCAATTTCATATGAATTTTTATGTTATTTTTAGGAACAAAAATTTGCATAAAAGTCTAAATCTAACCCTCAATGGGGCGTAAGCAGATCGAACTGAAATGTACAAATGAGATCTACGAAATCGAATGAATTCGCCTACTAATTCAGCAAAATGTAAAATAGTTACGAATTGCAGTGATATTGTACTGAAACTGTTCCTCACTCTCTGCACTACAAACATTCTGTAAAAATATTCTGTGAATGATTTTGTATGTATTTGCTTACCAGTTTACCAAAACATAACGTTTATTATGAATTTCAATGAAATTGTGTTGGAATGGTTCTTCACAAACTGCACTACAAACAAAAAATATTAGATTAAAATCGTTACAAATTGCAATGAGACTGTGTTGGAATGATTCCTCAGATGTTCTGTGAATGTACGAATTCAGACAAATTTGCTAGCCAATTCACCATTACATAAAATATGATTACGATTTGCAATAAGACTGGTAAATAAAAGGTTAATGTTGGAAAATAACAAACCCCCTACATCAAACCCAACCGTAAACCGATAGTGTTAATAAATGTAAAAGTTATATAAAAACACATTTGCTTCTGCAACTGTGCTTTTAACTTCCTTCTACATGGCTTTGAGCTGTTTTGTTGAACCGTAGTTAAACAGGATTTGTACCGGATTGCCTTACTTCACAAGTGCAACAGCGTATCGGGTGAGCTACCGAGCAAACCTACTGCTTTAGAAAACCCATATGTATGAAGCTGTATACACTATGTGATGCTAACATTCAAAAATATCAGTTTTCAAATCTCGCAATGTTAAAATAGTTTTGAAGTCATAACATAATATTGTGCAAGAATTGTGTGAAAATTAGGCTTTCTTAATCAAAACAAGATTAGTTAATTTACAAATTCGCCATAATAGTTACAAATTGTAAAAAGAGTGTGTTGGATAAGGTCAATTTAATTTTTTTATGCTTTTGCATGAGTCAGGGATTTTTTATTTATTTTTATTTTTTTAATTATTATTATTATTATACTAAATAAACATGTTAAATTGAAAACCCTAGTATTTATAATATATGTATTTTGCCGTGGCACTGTATATTTGAGGTACATTGCTGCCACTGAATAGAAATTACAGACATGTATTTGATTAAAGCAACCACTGGAATTAACAATCTTCTGCACCTGATATTGCTATCTAATCTCTCTCCCAGCCCCTTCGGTACGGCATAAACCTCATCACTGCTGATTCTGGACTTGTTTCAGTGTTGGATTAAAATGTTTATCAATTATCACTCCCATCAGGAATGAGCACTCCATTCGCTCTCCCGCTAATTGAATCATTGAATAATTTCTGCTTCCTTAGGAGATACAGGCGTTTGCAAACAGCGCCATTCCATTTCCTCCAGAGCCTTCTCGATTGCCAGATATGTTTATTAATTTTCCCGACCCCTGGTGTTTGGAGGCTGCACAGAGAACTGTCACATGCAGCCATGAGCCCATCTCACCAGGAGATCTCTCTATTACAGATAAACGGGTACACAGGAGAGGGGAAAAAATTATAAAAAATTAAGAGCTCCCCCACTGAGAAAATGTGTTGCAACCTTGAATGGGGGGAGCTGTGTGGAAAAGAGGCAGGGGGTGAAGTCATGACAAAACAAATGCTGTTATTGAATTGTCATGAGAGAGACAATGTTGTGACTATGAATGGGGCAGTTCAGAGGTACTAAAACACACATGTCAACCAGCACTTTACTGACTATCTGCTCTGAACTTACATTCATTATCACTCTATATTCTCAAATTATCTTATAGTGTTCAGTGTAGTTAATTTATCTATCTATCTATCTATCTATCTATCTATCTATCTATCTATCTATCTATCTATCTATCTATCTATCTATCTATCTATCTATCATCTATCTATCTGTCTGTCTGTCTGTCTGTCTGTCTGTCTGTCTGTCTGTCTATCTATCTATCTATCTATCTATCTATTGTCTGTCTGTCTGTCTGTCTGTCTATCTATCTATTGTCTGTCTGTCTGTCTGTCTGTCTGTCTGTCTGTCTGTCTGTCTATCTATCTATCTATTGTCTGTCTGTCTGTCTGTCTATCTATCTATCTATTGTCTGTCTGTCTGTCTGTCTGTCTGTCTGTCTGTCTGTCTATCTATCTATCTATCTAGCATCTGTCTGTCTGTCTGTCTGTCTGTCTATCTATCTATTGTCCGTCTATCTGTCTGTCTGTCTGTCTGTCTGTCTATCTATCTATCTATCTATCCACCATCTGTCTGTCAGTCTGTCTATCTATCTATCTATTGTCTGTATATCCGTCTGTCTTTCTGTCTTTCTGTCTGTCTGTCTGTCTGTCTGTCTGTCTGTCTGTCTGTCTGTCTGTCTGTCTATCTATCTATCTATCTATCTATCTATCTATCTATCTATCTATCCACCATCAGTCTGTCTGACTGTCTATCTATCTATCTATTGTCTGTATATCTGTCTGTCTTTCTGTCTGTCTGTCTATCTATCTATCTATCTATTTATCTATCTATCTATCTATCTATCTATCTATCTATCTATCTATCTATCTATCTATCTATCGATCGTCTGTCCGTCCGTCCGTCCATCCGTCCATCCATCCATCCATCCATCCATCATCTGTCTGTCTGTCTGTCTGTCTGTCTGTCTGTCTATCTATCTATCTATCTATCTATCTATCTATCCACCATCAGTCTGTCTGACTGTCTATCTATCTATCTATTGTCTGTATATCTGTCTGTCTTTCTGTCTGTCTGTCTATCTATCTATCTATCTATCTATCTATCGATCGTCTGTCCGTCCGTCCGTCCATCCGTCCATCCGTCCATCCATCCATCCATCCATCCATCATCTGTCTGTCTGTCTATCTATTTATCTACCGTCTGTCTGTCAGAATTATATAGAATGCCTTTATGTAGGGTCTTCTCAATATTTGTTTAAACTAAATTTACTGGAACAGGAAAAACTGTAAATGAGAAAGGGGTTCACATACTTTTGGCATATGAAAGTCATGTATAAACGACTGGACTGTACTGAAGGCACAGCACTCATTCACACTGCATAATCATCTACAGTGTGCATTGTAGTAAACTCTATCTACCCTGTTCACCAGTATCCTTATTCATACATCATGCTTCAGAAACTCCTGGAGTTAATCAGCTGTGGCCGCTGCACTGATGACCGTGATGATGATGATGATGATGATGATGCTACTTAGATGAGGAATGTATCCCAGCAATCAAAGCTCTCAGTGGAGTGTGGTGAGACTGTCAGCACGGGGTTATTGGACAGTCTATTGCTTTAGTGACACGAGCCAATGGAGCTCAGAGCTCAGGTGGACAATGTGCCACTATATTCCTGCAGCTCTCTCTGTTCAGCGCCATAACTGTTGTAATTACATCCAACAGACCTCAGATCAGCACAAGAGGTGCCAACACATTTCAACTGACAACCGGTCAATGTTTCCAGATTCCCTTAAGAAGATGACATGTCTTGATCATGAAATTAAACATTTGGTGTTTTATTCAATTGTGTCTTTAAATGGCAGCACTAAACAGAAAACACTGACCTGCACATAAAAAAAATCCAGGTGATCTGAGAAAAAGAGAATGGGAGAGAAGATATGGGTGCTGGAAATGAAAAAAAAAAGAAAAAAAAAAAAAAACTTTTACCCATAAGCCATTCAGCTAACAGTGTATGAGAGAGAAGATCACTGGTTTAAGATGGAAGTGGGCGCTTGGTGCTGCGAGGACACAGATATGTAATTTTGAGGCAAAAGCCGAGTAATAGTGAGAGTGTCTCACATCACAAGCCTCCTATCGCGAGGCTGTGAAATTTGCAGCCTCTGTGTCTTGGATCCAATTCATCACTGTTCTAGGATGTCCTGTAGATACGTTCTTCAATTATTTTTTCCCACTTTAATGTGCCAACAGTAAATCAATATTAGTCAACCAATGTAATTGCTCCTCGTGAAATAAAACACATTCGATAGTATGAGAAAAAAAAAAATCAAAGAGGAGATAAATTGTCCTCGGGCCTGTTGAGAATTTGCATTTTTTACTGTACACTTAGGGCAGCTTCTATGATTTGACACAACAGTTACAGCTGCTGAATCTTGGTTTTTGGAGAAGCATGAAGCAGAAGATTCAGTATGTTTTGCTTTAAACAACATCACTGCTTTATATTAAAGAGCTTGTTGCATCTAAGGTTAAACTCTATTTCATAATTGTTAGTACAAAGCAAAATAAATATATAAAAAAATATGGTAGCACTTTAGAATAGGGAACAATTCTCACTATTAACTATTTGCTTATTAGCATGCTATTATTCAGATACTGGCTGTTTATTAGTGCTTATAAAACACATATTCTGCATGAGCATAGTCTATATCCCTAATCGGACTCAACACCTAAACTTCACAACTCCCTTACTAACTATTAATTTTATTATTTATTAGTTTATTGAGGCAAATGTCATAGTTAATGGTTTGTTAATAGCGATAACTGGACTTTAAAATAAAGTGTGACCAAGAATATTCCTCTTCAACAAAAAGCCTATAGGAATATATAATCTTGTTTTGGCATTAGTGACACTAAAGGCCATTGGTTAGTGCATTTCTCATGACATGTGAATATGCAGAAGTATAAATGAGAAACTACATTAAGTTGGGTCTGTATATATATAGTGAACAGTAATATATTTGAAATTTATGTACTACTGATAAGTTATTTTTTAATTCTTTATGGAGCTCTACAACTGTAGTCCCCATTCATTTTCAATTCTTTTGTACTGTATAATGGGAAGAAAAAATGTTTCACATTTGGAAAATCATAAGGGTGATGAATTTTCCAATGCTCATGACCAATTCGTATGTATTTTACGAAGTGGCTAATTTGTACGAATTCGTATGACCTCTCTCATACGACATTGCACGTTTTCTGTGAGGAGTAGGTTTAGAGGCGGGGTTAGCGGTTATCATTTGTATGAATTTCTACGAATTTGCTACCTCATAAAATATGTATGATTTTTCACAAAACACAAATTTGGACGAGCCAGGTCATACGAATTAGCCACCTCATAAAATATGTACGAATTGCAGTGATATCAGCTCGGAATTTTCCAAATTGCTGAACTATACATTTAAAATGTTTATATATTTTTACATATAAAATATTTGAAATATCTATAGTGCAATATTTGGACAATAAAGATAAAAAAATGCCCAAGTCTGCTTGTACGTTCACAGTCCATGACAAAACATTTTTGTGTAAACCTGTTTTTCATATATATAACAAAAAAAAATAATAATATTTTAAAATATTAAAATATTATATTTTATTTAAAACATTCTATTTTAAAATAAAATATACTATTTAAAATGTTAGAGTTAAATTAATTTAATAAAATAGCAGCACTTCTTTAATAAGTAAATAAGTTATTTTCTATTTAAAAAAAAAAAAAAAAGCTTTTCCTTTCATGTTTCCCTTATGAGAGACAAGTCTAATTTAGGCAGATTAAAAAAATAAAAAAAAACACAGGCAGAGAGGAGGGTTTCGTTTGGTGAGGGATCTCGCTTATCCAGCTTCTTGGGTGAAGAAAGCATTGCTGTCTGGCAGACAGCTCAGGTAGTTTTGCTGGGCCCGAGCCTGCAAACCGATGCCAAGAAACCTAATCCTATTAATAAAACAAAAATCAAAGCAAACACAACAGTGCTAACCTCTGTGCGCCCTCCTGGCTCGACCCAAACACTCAGTGGAATCTTAAAAGCCAGTCCTGAACAAGCTCTGACGGAGCGTTTTCAAAACGTTGCGTGCCGTGGAGAGACCCAGGTGAGAAGAGTAGATTTGGATGTATGACACACACACAAACACACACCTAATAGAATGTAAGCACAGCACACTAAACCATGGAAAATAAGGAACATGGAAACATAGATTTGTAATGTACGTAATATGGTGTGTCAACTATAAATTTGAAGAGTATTTGACAAATTGAGTGCTACTAAGTATGTTTTCCTTCTAGCCGACTGTATTTGAAATACCACACGCAAACAGTCTTAATCCTTGCGGTAAAAGATCAGACGGTCCCATGTCAGACTCTTTCAAATGTATGCAAACAAGTCCAGTTGGAACTAGTCAAGTTCAACACTCGAGTAGAGCACATATGAAAAGATAAGCCAGCCTAAATGGCGTAAACTCGGCCCTCCTGTGCTATCAGCTTCAACTTCTTGAAATAGTTCACGGTAGATAGAGAGAGCTTATCTCACTGTCTGTTCTGTTGTGTGCTCACCATCAGAGCACTGAAAACACAGGAATGTTTAGGAAAGTTTCAGCTGTTGAAATGCAATGACAGTTCGAACAGAATCGTTGAGCAAATCACTTCAGCTTGTGTGGAAAACTATATGGAAGCGGGACCGCAGGTGTCTGGAGTCATTGGGTCAAGAGAAAAAAAAGTATAATACATATACAATCACCATTTTATAAGGTTATTAAAGTTATGAAAATGTTGCATCACTTGCTCACCAATGGATGCTCTGCAGTGAATGGGTGCCGTCAGAATAAGTGTCCAAACAGCTGATAAAAACATCACAATAATCCACAAGTAATCCAGTCCAGTCCATCAATTAATGTCTTGTGAAGTAACAAATCCATCACTCTAATATTTTAACTTGAAACCAATGCTTCCAGCTAAAATGCAGATCCATAATAATGCTTCCTCCTTTGAAAAAGTGGTCTAGTCTGAATCAGGAGAGAAATCTGCACAGATCATACTTCAATACGCCAATATGCCAATATTGCACATTTTAGAGTATATATATATCTAAACATGTATTGTGTGTAAACATTATGTGCAAAAACCAACAAAAGATAATGAGATCAGAACTGTTGTTATATGGAAAACGTCTATGTTATGAAGTTTTGGTAACACTTTTATTTTACAGTGTCGTGGTTAACAAATACACTTATTATAGTAATAACAGTGAATTATGCATAATTACATGCAACTAACCCTAAACCAAACCCTAATCGTAACCCACACGCTATAGTAAGTACATGTTGTTAATTAACATTACGCAGTACTTAATACTAGTATAATTACACTGTAACAAGTACGCATTAAATTTAAGTGTATCCAAAGTTTTACTGTTGCTGTTTTAAAAAAAAAACACAGGATATGGGTTTGAACATTAAAGAGGGTGTAAATAATGACAATTATTTTACTAATAATTATATAACTGTAAATTTAGCAAATACACATTTTCTTGTAGACTTGTATAAAAAAAAAAAAAAATGTATAAGAAATAACACATTTCTACGACTGATCAGATTTATCAAAATAAAAGTCAGCAATCAAAAGTCACCGATCTTAATATGAGCTAAAACATCTCTCGCCAAATTCTTCCAAGATCAAATGATCCGAGTCATGATATCTGCAGGAACCTCATGTATCCAATTTATGTCTGTTTGATTTGTTTTAGGACTTTTTAATTGCGAAACGTATTTGCGATCTGTTCCTTCAGACCTAGCTTTGATAGACCGACAGATCTGAGAACAGTTTGAGACACTGAGAAACATCCAGAAACTCTAGAAGAGACGTGTGAGAAGAAAAAATAATAAAATAGATACAATTCTGCTTGTGCTTCATTTAATCTCAATACTGTTTGGAGGAAACAACTGGGATGCCATATACAGGGTTTTCTCTCCTGTTAGTTTAATAACACAACTTTAGCATGAGGTAACAGCCTGCACTAAATTTGACCCATTTGAAACAATCAAAAGATGAAACATTTTCTCCCATAAACTTTTCCTAATCTGGCACACTCACTCAGTTTTCAGAGAAAACATGAGCATGCTTACAGAGATTAAGTTGTAGTAGAACTGAATCACAATGCTTCTTTAGGGTCCCTAACTAACTCTACCCATTTGGTGTTGCGTCTCTTCCTCTTTTCACGCTGAAGAAAGTCAAGACAACAGTTTAGATGTGCGCTATCTCTGCTCTCCTACACTGTTGTTTGCTGGAGGGACACCTGCTAAAAGACACATTCAGCTGGACCCGAATGAAAAGCATGCATGAAGGCCATGAAAATCGGCTTTTGTCTTATCTAATGAATATGTCCTTATGGTGAGAAAGCGCATAGGGCTCGGGCCCTGGAGGGGTGCTGAACCGTCCCGCACATGAATGGCAGCAGAGGAGGGAAGTGTGCCTTTGTGAAAGAGTTGGCGTATGGGGGAGTCTCCACATGCGCTGAAGGAAGTGGTAATTAATGGATAGTGAGTGACTCTCCATGAATGGGACGCTGACAATAGAGAAACGTTAAAGCTGAGTTAGCAGAGACTGAAAGGGAAAGTGGAAAGTTCAAAGATGGCCGCCGCTCGCAAAGCCCCCATGATCCTCTCTGCCCTCGCCTTTATGATCAGCTGTAGAGTTTGTTTTGCGCCTGTGGTGATCGAACAATAGGGTTCATTTGGTGCAATTTTACTAAGCCACCCATAAATTCGGTCATATTTCAATAAGTACTTACTCACAAAATAAAAGTACTCACCCTTGTGTTGTTGTTGGAAAACACAAAATGAGAAACACTAAAGAATGCAAACACTGCTCTTTTCCATACAAAATTATTCTACATTTGCACACTGTATTCTACATCTTCTACAGCTTCAAGAATGGCTTAGTATTTTGTTGTTGTTGTTTTACTATAATTTGTGTACAGTTCAACTATTTATTTCAATGCACCACTTAACAATGGTGCTACAGTTATATAGTCGTAATATTTAACGCAGCACAATTCAAAACATCTCAATGGGCTTCATTTACAAACCTCTGGGCAATTTGTTAGAAAAACTATTTATAAATATTTTTTTTATTATTATTAATACAGTAATTTGTTCTGCTTCTGTTTCATGAATGGGGTTCCTTGAATAGATCGTAAAATCTAATCTCACAAATTAGGTCACATCAAGCAAAAACCTGTTTATTTCCTCATGTATTATTTGAAGAGTTCATTTGTAAAAACTGATAACTTCGTTTTTGACAATTCTCAGAAATCATGTTTTTTCATTGTGCTTTCCAATTAATCTCAATCAAACTACAGTTGGGTTATTTTGACCAGGTTAAAAAATAACTTAAACAAATATAACACAATATAAACACGATAACATAATAAAAAACATGTTTTTTGAAAACTGAGTTATATGTTTTTGCAAATAAACTCTTCATTTGATCTAAGACAAATATTTATTAAAACTGACTTTGTACTTTTAGGTCCAAGACAAGCTTTACAAAATAAGCTCTTTTCAACTCCCCTTTATGGACTGAAGCAAAGCAAAGCAAAACAAAACAAAACATCATTTTTCAAAGTTGCAAAAAAAACAGAAATTGGACTAACTTTTACAAGATAATATTACATAAGTATGCTGTTTTACTTCAAAATGTTATGCTTATTGTTTTACTTGCTGTTTCTTTGTAATTATTTGTGAGTTTTATTGGCAGTTTCTGAGTGAAAACTGTTTCTTCACCTAAGAAAAGAAACTATTTAGAAAAAAATATATATATAATATATATACACAGTATATACACACACACATATATATATATACATACCTTGGACAGATCTTCTGGAATTTGCCACTGGCTCTGATGTCTCTGTTGTGGTTAAACATGAGATATAATTTGTTTTGGGTAAATAAACTGAAATAAATGTAAATGAAAGCTGAATAGCAATATTCTAAAACTGAAATTCACACACACACACACACACACACACACACACACACACACACACACACACACACACACACACACACACACACACACACACACTAAAATGGTTTGGTGGTGATATAATATCTCAAGTGTGCATCAGGATATGCAATATGTACAGCATGTTTCTGCTGTATTATTTGTTTTCCAATAGTGTGTGGGTCTTGTAAAAAGACAACTCTTATCTTATCTATTATACAGATGTTTGTATCGCTCTTATATAAATGAGATCCTTTACCTCTATTCATCATAAAATACAAACATACTAAAATATCTCACACTTCAGCTCTAAATGATTTCATAGGTATGAGGTAATCAAAGCATTAGTTAAAGAGATGCTGATTCATGCAGGTATTGTTGATGAAAATGGTGGGTAGAAGGCATTTGTCGTTACCGTGCAAATGACAGCCTATTAATTGTGATTAAGCAATGTATGCAACGACAAAGAAAACAAACGGCTGCTGATGTAATTTCACATTTCTACATGATTGATTCTCCATTAATTATCACAGCATAAATGTTACGTGGAGTCAAACATGTATTAAATGGTAATTTCATTGTGACAAAAAATAACACTCATAAAAACAATAACAAAACCAGTTTCCTAGGATATGACCTGCAATGTACAATTTCAAATTGCCTCTTATCATGATAATGCTATTGCTGCAAGGCACTGGTGCTGTTCAAACACGCAGTTTAAACGTTCACACGGGACTGTACGGATATGGGTGCCGTGAGCTGTCAGGAAGGTGGCGTGTGTGTGTGTGTGTGTGTGTTTGCATGTGTGTGTGTGTGTGTGTGTGTGTGTGTGTGTGTGTGTATGTACACAGGGTCACCTGGGTGTCAGGATGTAGGTTGGTGGCCCAATCAGACAGACTCCTGATTCCTGAATGCAGCGCGACGATCAGATCAATGATCACATCAGGGTTATTGTTACATAAACAGACATTTAATAACATTTTCTAAATATATTTATAAATTATTTATTTATACAACTAATAAAAAATGACAAAACTACCAAAACTTTACTAAACTAAATTAAAATAATACAGATTATACTTCAGATTATAGATTGCACTTTTTTTTATGAATAACTGAACCTTGTATTATTGTTATTATTCTTAAAACTAAAACTATTAATAATATTTTGTTAACTGAAATATAACTTAAATAAAAATTAAAAATAAGTACTGAGGATGAATAAGATAAAAATCTAAAGTAACTTACAACATGAAAGCTACAAAGAAAGATTACATATTTTATCAAATATTGTAAATAAATAAATTAATATTTTAAAGTGATAAAAATGAAGAAAGCACATAAAATTACTAAAACTAGCACTACATTTAAAATGGAAACTGAAAGTATTAAAAAAATCAAATTCAAATTATTAACAAAAGCTATAATAGTATATCAATGCTGCTAAAATAAAACTTAAGGCACATTACAGTAAAGGGAATTTTGGAGGAGAAATTCATCAAAAATTATTTTTGATTGTGTTGTTGTCACGTGTGTCCTGTTCCCTAGTTGTTTCCTTATGTCCTTATTTGGTCTTCCTGTTCCCGTCCTTGTTCCATCTTATGTTCCAGGTGTGTCTCGTTTTCCCCTTGTTAGTTCTGTCTATTTATAGTGTGTTCTGCCCCATGTTTCCTGTCTGTTGTTATATGTCTTCCCCCCGTTTGATGCTTCCTGGCACTTTTGATGAATAAAGACTTTTCGATTGGAAGATTCTCCTCGCTCCTTCGTCCCCGCATACCCCTGCCAGAACAGCAGACCAGACAAAAAGTAAGTGGCACCCCTTCTCCCCTTTTGTTTTCGAGATCTCGACAGGCCACCCTAGCCTGTCGAGATCTCCCTTTCTACGAGTACGCTGGGGAGTTCTGCAAGCTCGCGGTGGTGGCGAC
>CM071959.1:27312500-27700000 GCA_036784905.1 Acrossocheilus fasciatus | reverse complement strand
GGCTGTCAGACACGGCCTATCCCAGGACACAGTATGGTTCTCACATACTTAAATGTGTCTCATCCTCTCCAGATATTTTTAAACCTTCTTACACTCGACTCCTCAAAACTACTTTCCATTCCGCTTTAAGCACATTAATATTGCCTTCACAGATCTCCAATCTCCACTTATCCCTTTGGATTCCAGCTCTTTCCTAAAAGCTTAGTGGCCCTCTGTCTGAAGCCGCACAGACAACCTTGTCATCACCAAATTAAGAAATAATCACTCTTCCACCGCTAGCCAACTCGGACAATATGGCTCTCAGACGGTGTTTGTGAATGTTTTTCATAAGGAATGAAGAAAATTGTTGATAAACAAACTTGAAATTGGCTTTCTGAGGCCTAAAAGGACACACTAAGGGAATATGGGTGGCACTCTTCATAAATAGGGTAAAAATTGGTGTCTGATTACTATTTTTTTAAAGCAATAAAGGCACAAGTTATTCAAAGTGAGAACTATGAGATATGAAATTACCTCAAATAATTAAGTTAATAACATAATCTGTCAAATATTTAATTAACTGTAAAAAAAAAAAAATCAAATTATTTCAATTAATTAATAGTGTATTTTGATTACCAAATACTAATTAATTTGCACTTTGGCATCCCACCCTGCATGATTTTCCCACTAATAAAAGAAAACTGAACATTTTATAATACTGTGGACCATAAGGAAGTATTTGTGCTCCATTATTGTATTTAAAGGGATAGTTCAGCCAAAGATAAAAATGTTATCATCATTTACGCACTGTTAGACTGTTAAGGTTAGGTTTAGGGTTAGTAGAATAAGTTGACATATACTTACAAAGTTTCTAATTGGCAGTATGTTGTGTGTTGAAGACCCATCAAAATAAAGTGTTAGAAGATATTAAAGTGGATATCGAATTAAAGTGTTACCACTTCAGTTAATATAGTATACTTAATATAAAGTACGTTTTGAGAAAATAGCTTTTTTGTTTGTTTGTTTGTTTGTTTTTTTACAAAAAATAGTGAAAACCAAATTTGGATGCCAATTTTGGTAACCCTACAAACCTCACAAAATATAAAGTGTAAAATAAAAGAGCTACTATACTATTTAATACGAAGGTTTTTTTTTTTTTTTTTTTTTTTTTTTTTACCCCTTTTTTATAAGGAAAGATAAATCAACACTTTTTAAAAAGAGTTTCAAGCATATTTTGTACCTTTTTTCTGCAAAGGGCCTGATATAAAATATGACAGCAAATAGCAGAATAAATTCCACGACAGCAACTCTACAAGGTCGCATTGGCGCCAAATAAATGAAATAGCAAGAGTTTGTATCATAATGTTAAATATCAAGACTTTAAAAAAAATGACTCTCAATCCTTCCTAAATGGCTTCTATCTGTCCAATCTGAAAATAATAACTCCTTAGTGTTTTTATCACGCCCCCTCAAGCGCTATCAGCTCATTTGTCTTCGAAGTGTCTCATTTTTATTTTTTTTTCAAATGCCGTGTTTGTATTGCCCGTTGATAAGGGCTGAAGGAAAATGGGTGTAGCTCTCTTTGCATCTGCAGAGTAGGTAAATGAACAGCACGGGCCCTTATCAAAGCACCTGATGGGAGTTCAAACGGACTGCGCAGCCTTCAAACGCGCAACGACACGGGGACAGAGTGGAAATTAATTGCAAGTGTGGATACAGTGGGGCGGGAGCTCGAAACGCAACAGCTCATCGAGCGGGTGAGGATTGAGATGGATTTCTGTGCGAACAAACAAGTGTGTGATATTTATAAACATATACATTTTCCATTATGGTTGGCGACAAAAAGCTTTCCTCAGTGTATTAGGCGTGAATAGCGGGATTAGGGAGAGCAGTGCAGGTTGGGAGGGTTGGGAGATAACTGCTGCTTCATTAAACACACATCCAGACCCCCGTTCCACATCCCGTAACGTTCAATTGAAACACCAAGCTCAATTTCCATAAGAAAAAGCCCCAATGTCATGCAGGTAGGGTGAGAGCAACCCCCAACCCAGACGCCAAGCCGCCCCCAAACCTGCTCGTATCACCTTCATTAATTCCTTGCACTTTAAACACGGCGAAGATTCAGGAAAAGCTTCAATTATGTCTATAGCAACTCACTTGCTGCATTTATTAAGTAGTAATTTTGTTACACAAGGCTAAGCGAAAAAAAGAGAAGTCTTCGGCTGACATAAAAGCTAGCTGACATTCTTTTCTTTTCATCTAATCCAAATAGATGAGAGATGGGCTTTGCTTAAAAGTATGGATTTTTTGTTTACGTGCGGCTAAGAGCACTGCAATTTTTTAAAGATTTGTGCCATCGCTGCACTAACAATATAATCATATATTCCCAGGCAAAAACGCATTCCTAGTTCAAAGAGGAGTATTTCTTTGGCATATTAGGATTTTTAATCGCCTAATACTCTCCTAGCGTTGCAAATCCTTGAGAATGGTTTAATTGCGTCTTAGAAATACGGTCCCAAAGAGGTTCTTGAAAACATAACCTTAACCCATTGAAGTTCATAGTGGGAACCGCTTATCTTCAACATGTGACATTTCCCTCATATTAGTCAATATTTAAAAGATATGCCTTAATTAAACAGGCAGAAAAAAAACATAGGGGATGGTACAGCATGTCTGTATATTATATATTTCAGACATGTGCACTACTTCACTTCAGAATTGGATATATTTCTAAATAAACACAGTTCTATGAGCAGCCATAGTTTCCCGCCAAAATACTTTTTAAATTGGTCAAACAATGTATTTGTTGTTTTTGAAATTTTGTGACTTTTTTCATGAATGTGCATGCAAAGTTTTGACATATGGATGTGTTTTGAGGCAAATTTTGCCTATATCGATTGTGTTGAGGTTAAATTGATTTCCACACAGTTCCTCAAATTCAACACTTCAAAAAACAGCAAATAAAAAAAAAATGGTGTATTTTAAATTATAAATATAATCACTAGTGGTTTACTGGTTTATTGCTTTTGACCTATAGGTGGCGCTGTTATCAAATTGATGTGGTGTGGTCAAGTGTGAAGTGACAATGGCACACACAAGTTTGGTGTAAATATGTCAAAGTTTTGCAGAGATACAGCCTCAGATACAGTTTGGCATCACGCCATCAAATTTGTTGATGCACTAAATGAAAACCATTTCATCTATGGACACAAAATCCATAATTTTTTGCCAGCATGGTCTAAAGATGATCTGAGTCAAATTTGGACCAACGGTCTAGGGGGAGATCGGAAAAGTAGGTTTTGAACATAAATGAACTTCCTGTTTTCAACAGGAAGTTCATCCAGTTATGGCATAATTTGGTATCAATGTTCTCAGCATGAACTAAGGAATCTATCAAGACCAGTCTCATTATAATGGGCAAAAGTAATATTTTTTTTTTTTTAAATTTATGCCCCAAAACATTTTGAGTACCTTCAAGGCATGGTCGAAGACACATACCAAGTTTTGTGACGATACACCAATGCATTCATAACATATTGCATTTTATGACAAAATGCAAAATGGTTGACACCCACAATAACTGACACGGGAAAATTGGATATTGTTTGACTCGATATGCTGCATTTCGTGATTTTTTATCTTATAAGCAAAAATAGCAATATTTCATAAATCCTGGTCACTATGTGGTTGAAACTGTGCAAGTACCTTCAGGACATGGTTATTACTAACTTACACACTAAATTTGGTTTGAATACACTAAAGTGTTGTGGACACATAGCCTCATGTTCATTTTTGGGCGCTCTTCGTCGAATTCGTTCGTGCATCATTCGAGAACGGTTTTACCAAATAACTTGAATTCAATCACTTTTTACCAGCATGGTCTGAAGATGATCTGAGCTAATTTTGTTGAAAATCATACAAACCATCTAGAACAAGTTTGGAAAAAGTCATTTTTTAGGATAATTCAAAAATCGCGAAAAATCCTGTACAAATTTAACCCAGCATGAGCCAAGGAATCAGTGGAAAAAGAATTTTGAAGAATTTTCTTATTTAGGATCATGAATGTGCATGCAAGATTTCAACACGCTATTAGCATGTCCCTCGAGCTCAACCCAAAAATGAGTATATTTTACAGAGAAGGTAATCGTATGACATATTGCAACAATCTCAGCAAAGTCCATCCAATATGGTGGATAATGCAGGAGAAATATTCACTATAAATGTCATTTTGAAACTGAAAATTGGCAATAAAAAAATTAATCTCATTAAATATTTTACTCAATATTTGTGTTGTGTTTTCATGCTTAGAATATTATACCATTAGCATAGCCACCATGCTAACACTAAACTATTTTGAAAACCATTAAGTCTTGATTCAAGAGTGATATTATAGTTATAGTTTCTGCCATAGAATGATAAAAATCAGTCACTTATGAGTCCTGTTTTCATTAAGATACTGGCTTAAAAGGTAGCTGCCTATGTAGGCATTATACAGCAAGGCAGCTCACTCAGTTTTGTAACAGTCAAACTCTGAAACCTTCTAACTGTGTTTAAAAAAGATCTCATATGAATGTATCATGAAACTCACAATAATAACAATAACACCTAAACCAATTACTTTCCAGTTAGTCACCAAAAAAAAAAAAAAAAAAAATCAATTAAGGCCAAACTTTAACAGCAACAGCAACCTCTACAGATCTACAGAACCATCTTAATGTGAATTATGTGAGGATTAACTTTCAAAGGCACATTAATCATAATAGATTATCGACTTACATTTCCAAATATGGAGCACCTTGAACTTTTGTTTGCTCTACAGCTGTTTTATTGCTCTGATTCAGTTCTGTATTTAAAAGGATTACTGCCTTAAAACAGTTGAGATGAAGCAAATAAAGGAATAGTTTGTTCCAAACTTGTATGACTTTTATTCTTCTGTGTACTCGAGAATATATATATATATATATATATATATATATATATATATATATATATATAATAAAATATACATTTGAATATATTTATATCAAATTTGAACTGGAACTCTCCTGTTTATATTTGTACAACCATTTTAGCAAACAACATAGAGGTGATGAAAAAATTATGTGTTTCTTGTTTACCCCTGAACTTTGATTGCTTGAATTTTGGTAAAAGGAGACAAAGAATACGAAATGGGGATGTTGTTTTGCTAATGTGACATGTTATAAAACTGGTCGCCAAATAAGACATAGGCAAACTGTTGTATTTTCATCCATTCGAAAATGTGTTCAAAATTCATATTTTGCTTAAAATGTTGCTTTTTCGCAATTCCAGGCATGTGCTGTTGAGATTGAAAACTGGACAAAAGAAACTAGTTGCGAGCGAAAAGTACAGACAGCTCAACAAGAGGAAATAAGACATCTTTCTCAATAATTTGGGAAGTCAAATGTGATCTGGCTGTCAGAACGTGGCAATGCACAAACCAAGATGCAAAGTTGTAATCTATGTCAAAACAGCAGTTAGAGCGAGTGGCGTGGAGGAGCGTTTGGCGAGGTTAAGGTCTGTGGGAGAGGGGGGAAATGTCATTTGGTTTGGAGGAAGAAAGACATGTCATTCAGTGCTAGACTATCCTTTCCAATCGTCAGATGAAATGCCAGTTTTGCTCCAGGACAGCGTTTAAGCTGACAGAGGAAGCCTTGTTTGAGGCCGTTACCTCAGGGCTGGCACAGACCGCAGCTTCCGTGGGCTTGCTGGATTTATGAAGAAACGTGCCTTGAGTCTTTCAGTTTGTCCTACTTAATCATAGTTGTATCACTTCTGAACTCTTAGCTTTTTCAAAACATATTTAAAAAGACTATTAAAATTCATTTAAATACTGAAATCATGGATAAATAGTGTGTGGAATGTATCATCTATGATAATATATAATTGTTGTTTTAACAATAGCTGACATTATGAAGTACGTCACTCACTAAATCCTAGAATGCCCCTATAATTCACATTATAAAAATAAAAAACATGCCTGTGTGGATTTATGTTTTGTGTATTTATAGATGAAATAGTTAAGTAGTATCAAACAAGCAAGAGAGTAGTTTTTCTGAATATTTGTGCGTAAGTGAGGCTTCACGAGTTCAACAAACAAGAAGTTAATATTGAGTGAGTTATATTTTAGAGGTTATATTGTCTGTTTTTGCTATGTTTCGCCAACGAAAACAATTCCAGAAAAAGACGATGCACAACATTTGTGCATCACAGAGCAAAACTTGAATGAATCTGTTTTTAAATGAATGATTAGAGTCAATGATTGAATTACCCATTCATAAAAACAGTCATTTGCTTCATTTCTGAATGAATCAACCGTTTTGAATGAATCGTTTGAATGAATGATTCAATGAATCCCTCGTTAAGACAGGGTTGGGCTGCCACCTAACGGCGGTTTTAGGCAGACCTAGAACAAAAATACACAAAAATATTGCCTCAAAATCATTATCGAAAAAATCCATTTAATTTTATTTTTGTCATTATCGCACACAACTAAAAAAAACTTTTGCATCATAAGTGTGAGTAGCGAAATTATTTCGTTAATTTTGCGGCGAATTAATGCGGCCAACATAGGGAAACTTTGACCCTCAAGCGAAATTCCTGGTCAGGTAAATTTCTATTAAAACGTCTCACATTTTGACCGCAAAAATTTTCCAAACAATGGTACATGTGACTGCATCTTTAGCGTCACGAAACAGAATTGCTGTCACACCCCTGGACTTTTATTTGTTTCATTCCCCGTGTGTGACCTAGTTTCTGTCTTCCATTATTGTATCATTATGTTCAGGTGTGTCCCCTCATTATCATTAATTACTTTCCCCTTATAAGTTGCATTCAGTTCTGTGTTCCTTTGTCCGATCTCGTCTATGTATGTTTGTGGTGCATTCCCTTGTGTTTGGATTTCCTGTGTTTGGATTATTAAAGACTGTTTATCACTATCCTCCTTCGCCGTCATCTCTCCCGCACCAGACCGTGACAGAAGATCGGACCACCAGAAAGTAAGCGGCGTGTTTCCCCTCGTTTTATTTTCCATTTTTCACCAGTTTTTATTTTCTGTTTTTGTTCTATGGACCCCCTTGTGCGACCCGAATTCCTCCTCCTCCTGCTGGAGCAGGGGGAAAGATCTCTCGAGGACCACACCAGACTGTTCCTGATGATCGCTAATGCCACCAGCTACCCGGACGGCACGCTCTGCTCATTCTACAACGCAAGTTTGAACACCGCGTGCAGAGCGCTGTCGTCCGCGGATGGTCCTCGAGAGGATTTCGCCGCCTTCGTGGAGTGGATTCTGGTGAGAAACGGATCACCCCTCACCGTCTCACCCGAGGATGTTCTCGCCAGATCCACTCCAGACCCAGAGCCCAGCCCACCAACTCCCAGCGGTACGGAGCATCAGCCCGAGCCCACCGATGACGGAGAGCCATTCCCTGCCGCGATCTGCGAGCCAGCGCGAAGCCGAGCGACTGAGCGGAAGATCGCCCCGGAAGTTGAGCCCAATACGTCAGATCAGGTGCGAGAGCCGGCGACAGTGCCCATCGCGAGGGAGCAAGCCGTGGACGGCGTGAGCGCGGAGTGGAGCTCCGCCCCCTGTATCACGGCTGAGGATGAGTTGATTATTCATCTGGGGCTGCTGGACTTTGAAGGGGATCTCATTAACTGGGAAACGGATCCTTTGCCGCCGCTGGTCCCGTCCAGCCCACCTTTGCCTCCGCTGGTCCCGTCCAGCCCACCTTTGCCTCCGCTGGTCCCGTCCAGCCCACCTTTGCCTCCGCTGGTCCCGTCCAGCCCACCTTTGCCTCCGCTGGTCCCGTCCAGCTCACCTTCGCCTCCGCTGGTCCCGTCCAGCTCAGAGCCTCCCGAGTGCCCCCTAGAGCCCGCGCTGCAAAAGCGCCCATCAGAACCCGCTCTGCAAGAGCACCGCCCAGTGCCTGCGCCAAGAAGGCACCTCCCTGTCTCGGCGCTGCAAGAGCGCCCCTCAGAATCCGCACTGCAAGAGCGCAAACCAGAGCCCGCGCTGCAAGAGCGCAAATCAGAGCACGCGCTACAAGAGCGCCGCCCAGTGCCTGCGCCAAGAAGGCACCTCCCTGTCTCGGCGCTGCAAGAGCGCCCCTCAGAATCCGCGATGCAAGAGTGCAAACCAGAGCCCGCGCTGCAAGAGCACCGACCAGTGCCGGCCCCTCACAAATGCCCGCCCTCCCACCCGCTCCTGCCTCCTCCACCGCTGTCGTCTGGCAGCCCCTTTGCTCACCCTCAGCCCGCCATCAATGCGGTGCGAGCCCCACGGGACTGCCATCCTCCAGCGTTGCCGGGGCTGGAGTATCCCTCACCTCCGCCTCCAACCTCCTCGGCCTGGACTCAGCCTCGGTCCGTTGACCCAGTGGCTCCACCTCGGCTCCTAGCTCCCTCGCCTCCACCGTCACCCGTCTATCCTCCAGCTCCACCGGGCTCCCTCGTCCCTCCGGCTCCGCCTTGGTCGGGCGTCGACCCGCCATCGCCTCAGGACTCCGCTCCTCCGGCTGCACCTCGTCGCTCTGTCCCACCAGCTCAGTTGGGCTCCTTCCTCCCGCCAGCTCCACCTTGGTCCTCAGTCGCTCCGGCTTCGCCGCGGATCTCCGGAGCTCCGCCTCCGCCTCAGTCACCAGAGCACTCGGCTCCACCTTGGCCCCCCGGATCCTCGGCATCCCCCTGGCTCGTCGGCTCTCCGTCTCCACCTCGGGCTCCTCCACCACCTGCTCCGCCGCCGTCGGTCGGCCCCCTGGAGTCGGCGGCCATCCCTCCTCCATGGATCCTCCCTCCGTCGGCTCCACCGTGGCCCATCATCATGGCTGTGGCCTGGGTCCGGCCAGGCTCCTCCTGCTCCGGGTCCCTCCTGTCTCCTCCCTGGCTCCTCCCTCCTTCGTCACCTCCCTGGTCTCTGTCAGCCGGCCCCCTTCCGGTGGTCCGTCCTCCTCCTGAGCCTCCGCCTTTTGTTCCCACCCGTTTCCCTCCCCTCTGTTGTTCCACGGTGCGAGGACGCATCTTCCGGGAGGGGGGGTAATGTCACACCCCTGGACTTTTATTTGTTTCATTCCCCGTGTGTGACCTAGTTTCTGTCTTCCATTATTGTATCATTATGTTCAGGTGTGTCCCCTCATTATCATTAATTACTTTCCCCTTATAAGTTGCATTCAGTTCTGTGTTCCTTTGTCCGATCTCGTCTATGTATGTTTGTGGTGCATTCCCATGTGTTTGGATTATTAAAGACTGTTTATCACTATCCTCCTTCGCCGTCATCTCTCCCGCACCAGACCGTGACAATTGCTTAATTAATGATGTTTTTTTTTTTAAAAATAAAAAATAAAAAACAACAGGTTTGTTGAACACTCCCCTCGTCTATCATTGGTCAGACAAACAGATAGCCCCGCCCTAAACTCACGCAATTGGTTGAGCCAGTGTTACTTTGTCGGACTGGCTACGATACTCAAACAAACAGATCCTAACCACTTTCAACTTTTGAATTATTTGTAGATTACTTAGACACACATACAAGGAAGTATTTTAACGTTGAATAAAAACAAGGTTTGACACAAGAGAGAGATTGACTTCTTACACAGATTATTTAGTCTTGTCTGTTGGACACTTTGAAGTCACACTGGATGGCGGTCAAACCCAAACACTGACTAAACAGTTCACGAAGGTCAGCAGTGCAACACTGTACAACTAAAATAATGTTTCACATTTTATAACTAAGTACATGTCTTTATCTGCTGCTTTGTGATTTATTAACCAGGAAAAAATTCTCAAATGTTTTGAAATGACAGATACTGCACTTTTGAACTCCTAATATTTGTGTTTTAGATTTGGACTTGTCTGTATAGATTTAACGAATGATAATTCATAAGCCTTTTAAACAACTGAACAATTTAAGCAACCAAGTTAAACAACTAAATAAAACTCACTCCCACGGTGTGTGGTTGCCAAAGAGTTGTTGTGCAGTTGCTAAGGTTTTCTGAGTGTTTTACAGCACTTTGCTTTGCAGTTGCTAGGGTGTTCTAGGTGGTTGCTAGGGTATTTTGGGCTGTTACTAGCAGTTGTTGACTGCTATCAGTATCTTGAGAGCAGGCTGGCTTATGATCAATATAATGCTGATATGTAACACAATCAGCAAAGCTTATTTTTGTACACAAAGTATTTATTTTTTGTTTATACTGGAACTGACATCAGGCTAAATGACGACTTCTGTTAATCAGCCATCACAATAGCCAGATTTCAGCCAATTAATTGTCATGGATGATTTATTAGTATATTACTGGTTGTTAAGTGGTTACTTAAAAGGCCAAAGTCAAAAGATTTGATCTCACTCTCATAGTCTGGTCTCTAGATATTAGATGTAAGTTCTATGTTTTGGTTTGTTTGTTTTTTTTTTTTTTCATCTGATTTTTTTTATTTTTTTACCTCCCCAAGGTGAAACTCATAAATCCAATCACTCAGAAAAGAAAACTCTCATACAATTTTGTGTCATGTGTGTAGCACAAACAGGACCAATAAAGTTATTTATAAAAAAAAATAAATAAATAAATAATAATAATAATAAAAAAATAATAATAATAATAATAATAATAATAATAATAATATTGTATATTGTAAAAATAAATATTGTAAAAAAAATATTGTGTTATTTTGTTTTGTGTTGTTTTTAGTTTACTTTTGTTTGTTTGTTTTGTATTTGTATTTCCTTTTGCTTGGAATTTGTGTGTGTGTGTGTGTGTGTGTGTGTGTGTGTGTGTGTGTGTGTGTGTGTGCGTGTTTATTTTGTTTCTTGTTTTGTGTTTTTATTTAGTTTTTGTTATTTTATTTTATTTTGCTTTGATTTGTGTGTGTGTGTGTGTGTGTGTGTGTGTGTGTGTGTTTACTTTGTTTTGTGTTGTCTTTGTTTTATGTTTTTTTGTTCTGTGTTTGTAGTTTGGTGTTTTTATCTTGTTTTGTGTGTGTGTGTGTGTGTGTGTGTGTGTGTGTGTGTGTGTGTGTGTGTGTGTGTGTGTGTGTGTGTGTGTGAGTGTGTGTGTGTGTGTGTGTGTGCGTGTGTTTATTTTGTTTTTGTTTTGTGTTTTTATTTAGTTTTTGTTATTTTATTTTATTTTATTTTATTTTGCTTTGATTTGTGTGTGTGTGTGTGTGTGTGTGTGTGTGTGTGTGTGTGTGTGTGTGTGTGTGTGTGTGTGTGTTTACTTTGTTTTGTGTTGTCTTTGTTTTATGTTTTTTTGTTCTGTGTGTGTTGTTTGGTGTTTTTATCTTGTTTTGTGTGTGTGTGTGTGTGTGTGTGTGTGTGTGTGTGTGTGTGTTTTTCTATTTAGGTGGGGACTTAAACCTGAATACACACAAACAAGCTAATAAATCACACAGAATGAAGTTCTTTGAAAATCTAAAAATGCCTGTAGTTTCCTGTAAGAGGTAGGTTTAGGTGTAGGGCAATAGAATATATGGTCTGTACAGTAGAAAAAGCATTACGCCTCTGGAGAGTCCCCGCAAACCAGACATGTGTGTTTTGTTTTGTTTTGTTTGTGCTTTTTATTTTGTTTACGTTTTTTATTTGGTTTTGTTTTATGATTTTGTTTCATTTGTTTGTTTGTTTTTTGTGCTTTTTTATTATTTATTTATTTGGTATGGGATGGGATGAGTTACACACCAAAACTGATACTTACGGCTACATGTTTGTTTAACCCTAACTATGATCAAAAGCTCCACTCATTACAGGTGTATATGCATTTATCAACACTTCATTAGTATCTGCGGCATAGTGAGTCTGTCATTTTAGCGATACTGTGTGGCCTATTTCCAGTTTGTGTCACACCTGCAGGGCCAAGTGAATCACCTCTGACTCACTCAGGTAAATGTCAAACAGCCTCCAGGCAGAAACGCTAGCAGTCTCTCTCACTAACGCTGAGTAATGACATCAACCCCCGTAATGAAATCAAACGAAAGTCCACGTGATTCCCGGTGGAGAAGACTGCTGTGAAAAACATCACAGGAAAAGACAGAGCAAGTGGGGAGAGATGTATTTCATTACAACAGGGCTTAATCAACAACCTTAAAAAGGATCTTCTCACTTTCATGGCATGGGTGGAGTTAAATGCAAGTATTTCTCTTTTCCCCCCCTCCATCTGTGAATAAACAGCGCCTGAATGCTGCTATCTCTGATCAAAGTGTTTCAGGTGGTGTCCATGCAGATAAAGCAGGATTAGCGGCACATACTGAGCAAATAATTGCCCTTCTTTTGAAATCCGGCGTTTGCAGAGAAAGGATACTGCTAGTTTGCCATGGAGACCACAGTCCTGTATGAGCGCTAATACTACCGCTCCTCTAATTTGATTGGCCTTTTAATGATATTGAAAAGTGCTAATCAAAAATAACCTCAATTTCAGTGGCAACTCATGATATATTGTTAAATTCAGTGTTCGGCTTCAATTAATTCTTTTCTTCTTTAACGTTTCATAATGAAGAGCACACCTGTGGATTAAGCTCTTATCCAGCCTCATAGATCATTAATCTGAAACCATTTCAACAGCAGGCATGTCAAATTTATTTATTATCCTTTATTAATCCTTAACTAATAGCTCATCTAACTGGCTTTTAAAAGTTTAGGAAGATTAAAACTCCACATTTCTCTAATCCAGCATTTGTGGATATGTCTAAATTAATAAATCTTATCGAAACATTTTGACACGTCAGCTTCAAATTAAAAGGAAAACAAAGAAGAAATATTCAGCATTAAGTAAAGCCTATGTTAGGATCAATATATGTATGTGTGTGTGTGTGTGTGTGTGTGTGTGTGTGTGTGTGTGTGTGTGTGTGTGTGTGTGTGTGTGTGTGTGTGTGCGTGCACGCGCGCGTGTGCGCATGGATTTGCTTTTATGCTTGTTTTGTGGTTTGTTATTTTGGGTTTTATGTTTGTTTGTTTTGTTTTTGGTTGGAGGTTTGTTTTGCTTTTCATTCATTCATTCATTCATTCATTCATTCATTCATTCATTCATTCATTCATTCATTCATTCATTCATTCATTCATTCATTCATTCATTTATTTATTTATTTAAAAAAAGCATAACAAACTACCAAAACAAAACAAACAAAAACCAAAATAAAAAGCAAAACAAATCACCAAATAAATAAATAAATAAGCATTATTTATTATTATTATTATTATTATTATTTGGTGATTTGTTATGCTTTTTATTTTTAAGTATTTTGTTTTGTTTTGTTTTTGTTCATTTTTTTCTTGTTTAGTGGTTTGGTTTGATTTTTTGTAGTTTGTTTTGTGGTGTGTTTTGGGTTTTATGATAGTTTATTTTTGTTTGGTGGTTTGTTCTGCTTGTTTAGTTTGTTTTTTCATGTTTTTTGTGTTTTTTATTGTTTTTGTTTAGTTAGTTTAGTTAGTTTGTTATTTTATTATTATTTTTTTATTTTTTATTTTTGTGGATTGTTTTGCTTTTTATTTTTGGTCTGATTTGTTGTTTTGATTTTTGGTTTGGTTTGTTTTTATTGTTGTTGTTGTGTTTTGTTTTGTTTGGTAGTGGTTTGGTTGTGTTTGCTTTGTCTTGTGTATTTTTTGCTTTGTTTTGTTTTGTGTTTCATGTCTTTTATCATGTGAAATTATTTACAAATTGTTTAGCTTTTCAGTAAACATACTATAATTCATGTACTTTTATATTAAAGGTAGTTCAAAAAAAAAACTAACATTATTTTGGAAATACAATTTCTAAATTTTATTTTTGAAATAAAATATTGTACATATTGTACAACAGAAAATAGTACTTCATGTTTTAACAAATAATTTATTATTGAAACATTACACATCCTAAGAGTTTTGAGGGTGCTTGTTTTATATTTTAACAATGTAATTGCAATTACTTTCAATGTACTTTTTAACAGTACAAATTTTTTTAATAATAAAAGATAAAGGCAAGTAACATCAAATAAGATCAGTCTGTTTGCAGGTGATTTTGACTGGCAGAAATGGGAAGAACTAAGTCACTTGAGTTGTTTTGAATGGTGTCTTCACAACACAAGCTGATTTGGAGTAGTTAATCATCCATTTGTCTATGTGCCGCCAGGGATGTAACCCCCTAATCCAGCTCGGCGAGACCCCAGCCCCACGGGACGTCCCACAGCCCAGCCAGAGGTACTCTGAGAAATGTACACAAAGCTGCATTTGCTTAAGATGCTGTCATGAGTGTGAGCAAAGATGTGGGCAGTGTGTGTGTGTGTGTGTGTGTGTGTGCGTGTGTGCTCTCCACACATCTGTGCGGGACAGTGTGGTCGATCAACGCCACTTTGATCCCTCACTAAAACACACATCAACACAAACACAGAAACAAACGTTTGATGCCATCCCAGAAGAGCTCATGTGAAATGTTAATCAATCGCATCAATCCGGAGCGCTCAAGGATACACAGCGAGGCGACTCTTCTGAGTATATTAATGCTTTTGCAGTTCTCAAGGCTATTCATTTCGTTTCCATAGTGACGTGGTTTATATCATCTCCCAAACCTATTACACGTGACAGTTGATGTGGAGATGCAAGTTTTCAGGCCTCCTTTATACCACAGACTTGAGAAATTAGTTTATGCAGTGACCCGAAAAACACTTTGGACACTTACAGCACACTCAATAACTGAATGTCAAACAAACAAATAAAAAAACAAATGCATTTTAATTAAATAAATACATAAATAAAAATCTATTTTAATTACAATAAATACAAATATATTTTTTAAATAAATAAATACATAAATAAATAAAAATCTAGTTCATACTGTGTAAAGGAATAAAGTTAGCGCTTTATTTTACAGTATGTGTACTTCTCTGGCACATACATGGTAAATATCTTGTACCTAAAGGCAAGTGATTGTTAACACAAGGTACTTACCTGAAGCGTGTGTTCATGGTAACAAATAAGAAGCACGGCTGTATTTAACAGTCGTACATGAATGGTAATTAGTTTGTAAATACAGACAAGTGTGGGTAAGAATGGTCACTTACAGGTAGTGCCTGTACATGGTAACTAATTAGATACTTACTAATGTGTATACAGTACATGGTAAATATGAAGTACTTACGGACAAGTGGGTACAAACACACACGTCCTTACAGTATCTGTATATGGTAACTAATAAGACACATTACTGTACATACTAATGATATATACATGGTAAATGTGTAGCACCTACGGAAAAATGTGCTATTATGTGGTAACAAACAAGACACATACTGTACTTGGTATACACGTGGTAAATATGTAGTACTTACAAACAAGTGTGTGTTAATGTTAAATTGCTCTCCACAACAGCCCTAAAAGAACTGGTAATTCCTGTGTAATGTTTATGTAAAATGGTGCACTTTATGTTACAGTCCTATTTCCATATATTTACTATGTACGTACTGGTGTATGTACCTATTAGTTAATGTACAGAATAATCTATGCGGTACTGAAGTTGGGGGTATAAACATGGACCAAGGTACTTATTGAGTAATTGATGGTAGATGCTACATAGTAAGTATATGGAAATAGGACTGTAAAGTAAAGTGCACCATTTCACATAAACATTACACAGGAATTACCAGATCTTCAAACTTTGCAAGCACTGTTGTGGAGAGCAATTTAACATTAACACACATACTTGTCCGTAAATACGACATATTTATCATGTATGTACATTAGTAAGTACAGTAAAGTATCTAATTAGTTACCATGTACGGGCACTACCTGTAAGTGACTGTTCTTACCCACACTTGTCTGTATTTACAAACTAGTTACCATTCCTATACGACTGTTAAGTACAGCCATTTTCTTATTTGTTACCATGAACACACGCTTCAGGTAAGTACCTTGTGTTACCACTCACTTGCCTGTAGGTACAAGATATTTACCATGAATGTACCGGGGAAGTACATGCACTGTAAAATAATGTGCTACCTAAAATATAAATAAATAAACAAGCTAACTAAGATATTCTGTTTTTTGTTTTTTACTCTAAATAACGTGTCAGACTTGGGGAGATGTACACAGTCACTTTTAAGCAAATAAACTGCATTTGTGAGCCAAAGTTTGACATTAAATGACAATATTACTCGTTTAGCAGTCCTTGGCAGAGGAAGTTTCGTCAAACACGTTAAACGATCCTCTCTGTTGATAATCGTACACCTGCGGAACCAACGCTAGCATTGCACAGCATCATTTATCTTTCACAATTCAGTTGCTAGGAGACTTTTGTTGACAAGCAAACACCTGCAAAACAAACAGTGGCGTTCTAGTTCTGTTTCCTGATATGTCAGTTTCAGTGGAGCAGCTTTATGGTCAGAAGAGACATCAAATAAAAATGACTTGAACTATGAGCATATTCTACTTATGCTATCATCTGTTTAAAGTACCTTTAATACATCTACTACAAATCACGGTAACACTTTATTTTAGGGTCTCTTAACTAGTTGCTTATTAGCATGCATATTACTAGAATATTAGCCATTTATTAGTAGTAATTAAGCATATATTAATGCCTTATTCTACATGACCTTATTCTACATCCCTAATCCTACCCAATACCTAAACTTAACAACTACCTTACTAACTATTAATAAACAGCAAATTAGGAGTTTATTGAGGGAAAAGTCGTGGTTAATAGAGAAAAAGTGTTCCCTATTCTAAAGTGTTACCCAAATCACTACCAAATCAGTCGCTTAAAAGACACTGCAAAACTATTCAGAAACATGTAGTTAATTCTGAGAAAAACTGGTTTAAAAAAATGGCATATATTGCAATTTGTTGCATTTAGACATTGTGAGTAAAATAAAGTGTATGATGCTTGTTTATATTATAGTAACACTATCTTCTGATATTCATAAAAATCTCTCATTAGATATTTTGATCAGATAGCAATGGTTAATATATATATATATATATTGCAATGCATTCGCTCATTTTAAGTCAAATTAAGTGTCAAAAATGAGTGTGTATATATTATAGAAATGTCTGATCAAATACCAATAGGTTTTAAACTTTGCATCTATTGCAATGGCATTCAGACTTTTTAAGTAAAATTAAGAATTAAAACATTTTGGGGGCCACTGTACACATTTGTGTATAAATATTATTGTAGGACTTTTCCTTTATTATTCATGAAAATCTTTAATGAGATACTTTATATCAGTTAGTTTAAAATTTTGTACCTATTGCACTTTCTTGTGTATGATCACTTATATATATATAATTTAACCAATTTTGAGTCAAATGCAATGATATTTAGCCTTTGTAAGTCAAATGAATTGTCAAAAATGTAAGTGTTTATATTATAGTAGCATATTTCTGTAATACTCATATCAAATCTCTGATCAGATAGCAATTGTTTTAGCATTTTGTGTCTACTGAAATGACATTTTAAGTAAAATTATGTGTCCAAAAACTTTTTGGAACCACTGTACACACGTGTGTGTATATTGAGTACTTTCTTTTAATAAAAAAGTCTCTTAATACTCTAAGCCTACCCAGAATCATTTCAAATTAATTGGAAACAGCTTTGACTGTCAATTATAAGAAGTAGTTGTTCTAATGCAATAAGAAGTGTTAAAGCGCATTTCCCTCCTACGTTAAAACCGCACGCGGCCCTCTCTTCACCATCTCCTTCCCCGCTGATGGAAACTTTTCAGAGATGAACAATACCCAATTACACATTGAGATAAACACATCAAATGCCTACTTCAATTGTTTCAGAAACAGATTGGAATGAAATTAGAATGAAATTGCCGCTTTATACGACTTTTCTGCCTTCAAAAAATGACTCACTCCGCCACAATGACAGGGCTGTTTAATTTTGTAAATACACAATGGTTCTTTGTCTCTTTTGTTGCTTTTGACTTTCAAAAGCTCACTAAAATTGTCTTTTTCTTCTCTTTTTTGGGACTAAATGCATTATTAATGAGCGGTGGCCTACGTTTACATCATAGGAAACACTCGAATGTCATAAAAGTGCAATTTTACTTGTTACAAAATGACTGACTAAATACCACATGTCAGTGTCATGTTTGAAGATGCGCCACATGATATCTTTGTCATTAAACAGCGGCGAATCATGCTTGAAGACAAGCAATGTGAATGACTGTCAAAACAGCGCTCACTCAGAGTAAAAGCTGGGAGTGAATGCTGTAATTTGCTGCAGAAATTAATTATCTTGATTAATCAAACTTGTGAAAAGTCCAGAGCTCGAACAAGAGAGGCAAGAGATGCTGATAGATCTCAAAAAGGCTAGTAGTTGAAAAACAGGCTAAATATTTTAAAAGTTTCAAGCTTGTTCGGCTTTCTATTATGCAACTGTGAACAATAATTTTATCTAACTGAAGTCTTGATCTAAGTAGGGCTGTCAAAAACATTTAACCACGATTAGTCTCAAAATTGTTTCTTATTAAACAACCTCAGTTTCTGAATTATGCTTCAAGTTACGCAATATTTGTGATTGGTTTCAAACAGTTTCCGATCAGTTGTTAGAAATCACAAGAACCGCATGCAATGATGAAAGAAGAGATGTTGTTAAACATAATTAGCCTAGCGTGCTTTAACACGCTTTCTTTGACAGCTTGGGTTTATAGCTAATGGGTTTATAGACTCGGGAAGAAACGTGTCGGATGGTTCATGAAGCCAAAGGGCATCACATTACATCGACACAATCCATTATCCAATGTTAAAAGAGTGATGGAGAGGAAATAGTCCATCCGACCGATCAATCAATCTCTTCTAATCCACATCTTCATGTAAGAGCACAAGACTTGGGCTTTCACTCCGCTACTCACACCAAGAGAAAGAGTAAAAGAAAACACGGCTATTGAAAATCACATTGCATGCGCCACAAAACCCACAAGTGTGTCTGTCTATTTTCAGCCCAACACAAAGATAAAGAGAACAATTGGGCCCGGCAATATGTTCAGCGCAAGGGAAACAATGGCAGAGTGCCCATGCTGCACTTTCAATGTGGCTGTGTACCACTGACCAGATACCATCACTAAACTTCTCAACGGGGAAGGGGGCAGACTGTGTTTTTTTTTTCCCAGTTTGGTAGAAATACAAGATCTTAAATTTTTCCAGGACTAGGATGAATTGGTAACGCTTCAGATTAGGGAACGCATATTCACTATTAACTAAGAGTTTTCCCTGCTTATTGATAGTAAGGTAGTTGCCGTAGTAGTTAAGTTTAGGTATGAAGTAGAGTTAATGGATATACAACATGGTCATTCAGAATAAGGCATTAATATGTGCTTTACAAGTACTAGTAAACAGCCAATATTCTAGTAACACGCATGCTAATAATCAATTAGCTAATACTGAATAGTTACTGATGTTTCTTTAATTAAACAAATCTTATTAAACAGTAGAGCTTAAATCTTACACAGTAGAGCATGGTGTTAGGTCTTGGGTTTGATTCCCACTTTTAAAATGTAAATGTGAACGTTAAATGCAATGCAAATCAATTTGCATAAAAGCCTAAAGCATAAACGTAAATTCTAGCAATTCACTTCATTTATTTACTTTTGTAATTTTTTAAAAATATTTTTCATATTGACATTAAATTTTAGGAGTGAATTTCCAATCTGATTTTATCTACTTTTTTTTTTACTTTGGTAGAAATAAAAGTTCTTCATCTTGTCCAAGGACTACGATGAATAGTGACAAAACTTTTCTCAGTAAATAATGTTTTTTTTTTCTTCTTTTTTAATTAATCATATTTTGTGTAAAACTTTAGTACAATTTTACTTTTACACACATTTAATGTTTTTGAATTTTACATTCAGTTACTGCAAGACCATTCAATGGCAAAATTAACATTTCAGAAAGTTGTAAAATACTACAGAACAATGACAGTGAGTTGGTCAAGTTTTTGTAGCTCAAACAGAGTAGAGCATGGCAATAGGTCATGGGTTCGATTCCCAGCGAAAGCAAGAACTGATCAAATGTAAATGGAAACCTTGAATGCAATGCCGATCACTTTGGATAAAATCACTTGTCAAATGCATGAATGTAAATTCTAGCAAATTCACTAAATATTTTATTTTGTATTCACTGTATTTGTATTTGCATTTTATCTACCTTTTTCACTTGGGTAGAATTAGATATTCTTGATGTTTTCGATGTACTTTATAGAGATTATAACAGAAATAGATGTGCTCACTGTGGTCTAACTTAATAATGTATCTTTATTGTAAACAAATCATATTTAGTGTAAAAGTTTGGTGCAATTTTACTTTTACGCATATGTATTTTGAAGGGACTGCAAGACTATTGAGTGGGGGAAAATACATTTCATAATGTTTTTAAATACTAGAAAACCATGACAATGAGTTTTGACAACTTTTTGCAGCTCAAACAGCAGAGCATGGCAATAGGTCATGGGTTCGATTCCCAGAGAAAGCAAAAATTGATAAAACATGAAGGTGAACCTTGAATGCAATGCAGATCACTTTGGATAAAATTGAATTTTCTATTCACATTATAGTTTAAGGTTAAATTCCAACCTGATTTCAGATTTCAGATTCTACAGTGTCTTATTTGTTAGTCTAGTAATCTATCATTCTAAAATTAAATTGCGTGTTAACATAAAAAAAAAAAAAAAAAATTATGTAGCTTCACAATACACTTGTTGAATGCATTTCAATTAACAAATTGCCTGAAACTGCCATATATTTCTTGTGTTAAAAATTAGAATGCATTTTTATTATCGGACAAAAAAAAAAATAAATAAAAAAAATGAATAAAACCAATTAAGACCAATAAATAAAAATAAAAAGTTCTCATCATTTTAGTGGAAACTGGTCATGAAAATTTAGTCCAAAAAAAGTCTTAGTAGCAAAAACAGGGTTTAATTAATTTCCAATGGTACTTTTCAGAGCGTTTCAGAGCACTGGAGTGGAAAGTGGTTGGAGAGGCCAGTGCTTGGCAACCGGGCTAATCTATGACCTCATTTGAGAGTCTGACATCAGCCTATAGGCATCTAGAGGTGGTTCTTAGCCAGGCCCAGGAGGGGTTTGGGTCCTCCAGTCTTTGGACTTCAATCGCTGAAGGATATGTAGCATCAACACTACAAGCACTGAGGATCTGAAGTGCTCACGAGAACCATTACTCAGTTTCATTCACTCTTTCGACCAATGCATTTTTTATTATTTAAGTAAAGTCCCAAACATTTCTTTTTGAGAAGTTCTAAAAGAACAAGGGCAAAACTTGCAACAATAATCTTTTTTGACATTTAAAAAAAAATTACCCAATTTTCCAAGCATGCAACAAAATGTTCCAGAGTTTCATTCTTGGTTATCACGGCAGGGCCCAGCACCTCCTGCAAGTGCCGTCAGTTATCTCTGTGTGTTCATGTAAGCGATCATGACACACAAAAGCAGTAAAATGGCAAACATGAATGATCCAGGAAGGAGGATTTTATTTTGTGGTGGAAACGTGCAGAAACAGTCTCCTCCTTGTTGTGGTGGGGCTGCTCTTATCACTTTTGTGGCCTACATGACGAGAGGGACTCGATAAGAGGCGCACAAACGCCGCCTTTCTTTCTGCGCGCAACATGAAACTTCCACGCTCTCGTATGAGTGGCAGGGACATCCTCAACAATTTACGCTCCATTCACGGACAAGGACAACATGGGACGGAGTAAAATGAATCTGTCCATGAAAGAGCCGTTTTTCGCTGTAGCAGAAATGCCAGATCAAGTGTTCATTTCTGAACATCTCGCTTTTTGTGGAAAATGATGAAGTAAAGAAATTTTGTTGGAAGCTAAGCTTTGCTTCAATGAAACCGCAACCGAATCTCTACCAAGGCCAAATCTTAGAACATTTCCAAAACTTTGTTGGTTAAAGGCATTATGGGAGAGTAAAAGCAATCTTTTTGTGAAAGTTTTTTTGGAACCAAAAACATCAAAAAAGTGTAAAATTGTAACATTTTGCTGTTGGTAACACCTCACACCAATTTATTTTACATTCATGTTCCATATGTATAAATGGGTAATAACTAGGTACTAACTCTAAACCTACCCCTAAACTTAACCTTTACTATGTAGTTAACCTATATTACAGTACTTTCTTAGGTAAGTACATTTTGCATGCAAGTGCATGTAAGTACACATGCTGTAAAATAAAGTGCAACCAGGAAAACATTTAACCATATATTAAGGCCACATAACACAAAATTATCTAAATTGCAAGCAAAAGACAATTTCTTGTAAAAGCACAGCTTTCAAAACTATAGGTGTAACAACATTTCAGTATTTGTTGCTGTTAACACTTCAAAGTGAATAAATTTTATTGTAAGCAAAAACTTTGGTTCAATACAACCATAACTGAATCTCTAACAAGACCACAAGTTAGAAAGTTTAGAGTAAACGGATTCTGTACATTATATTTATTTATCGAGTACTAAAAAACATCCAAAAAGTGTATTTTTTTTTTACATTTTGAAGTTGTAAATACCTCATAGTGAATAAATTTGATTAAACCGAAAACTTCAAACCAAGAGGCAACTTTCAAAAAGAAGTTTTGGATTAAAAGCTAAAAATGTAAACTCATTTGACTTTATTGTTGTTGTTTACACTTTGAAGTGAAGAACTTTCACTGGAAGCAAAAACTTTATTTCAATAAATCAATAAATAAATCTCTACCAAGGCCACATTTCATAAATGTCCCGAAACTTTGACTGGTTAACAACAGTATGGAAGAGTAACAGGAATCTTTCCATGAAAGAGGTGAGTTTATTGGTAACACTTTTGCATAGGGACCAATGTATTATGCATCCCTAATCCTACTCAATACCTAAACTTAACAACTACCTTACTAACTATTAATAACCAGCAAATTAGTAGTGTATTGAGGCAAAAGTCATACTTAATGGTTTGTTAATAGCGAGAATTAGACCTTAAATAAAGTGTGACCATTTTATTTAGTTGTTTTATTTTATTTTATTAAGTATTAACAATTTCATATCAAGTATTAACAAACATAAATATCCACAAAGTGTAAATATTTAATGTTTTGATGTTGTAAATATCTCACAGTCAATATGATATGAGTTAAAAACTTTAACCATATATCAAGGCCACATCTCACAATATTCCCAAAAATTTCGTGAAAGAGACAATTTCTTGTAAGAAGCACAACTTTCTAATCGCAAAGTGTAAACACATTTCACTTTTCGCCATTGTTTAAAGCTCAAAGTGACTCAATTTCACTGGAAGCGAACACTTTGCTTCAATAAATCCATAAACTTACGTCAAGGCCCCAACTTACAAAGTCCGCGACAGACGGTTAAATTCCGTCTCGCTGAGCGACCTGTTGCCGCTAAAGCAGCGTTTGCAGCAGGGCCTTTTCCTGCGTCGATGTCTGCACCCTTAAGGAACGGAGGCTCGCACATTTACTTTCAGAGCGCTGAATTTGTGTTTGTAAGGAAGGTTCCCGGGGCCTTTGTTTTCAGGCCTTGATGTGTGACCAGCAACCCACAGGCCTCCCCTTCACCTCCCGGCCCATTCTGCCCGCGTTCTGCCCACCCATACTGACACAGCAGGGGGAAGGGTTTCAGAGGAGCCTGCATCAAAAGCTCGAGGAGAAAAAATTGCTTTTCAGGGCTCTGATGTGTGGGAATCGAATGAGGGGCCGAGCTCAAATCCGGTCTCCAGGCAACCGCGGGTGATATGCCGCGGGAATATCATTAAAGTTGGAAACTAAGCAGTCTCTCTGAATTAGTAAACCTAATCAGCATGGTTTTAAAGAGAGGGAACGGGAGGGGGAATGCCGAAGAAAGGATGACACACCACACTTGAATCACGGTCGGTCTAGTTTGTTGTGGTTTTATCAAGTGACGTATTTCCAGAATATTTCGCTTAACGTACGACGCGAACATGCGAAAGAAATCCAGTTAAACGCCAACAAGCCACTCCCAGGAGCAGGTTGATGGTGAAATACGGTAACTGCCACGGCTGCAGCTGGCCTTCCATCACAAGATTAATAAGTTGCCGTTTCCAAGCCGACCAGAACCTAGTGGGAACCATCCGGCGCCTCTGTGAATTGTGGGTAACGGCCTCACCACAAGCTGGCCCGGGTTTACTGCCCTGTTTTGTCCTCTCCTTAAAGTGAAGAAAACATCTGTGACTAGAATGATGTCACCGAGAAAGTTTTGGAAACCCTTAAACCGACGCATTTTAGTTTGAAACGTCAGAGATTTGTTTTGCTTTTCAATTCAGTTTAGGTCAAAAGAGGCCTACAAATAATTTAGATGTAGGTGATTATAAATATTGCATTCTTTCATATGTTTGGTCATTAAATCTTTAGCTGTGGCATTCCACTTTTCAAAGTGTAAAAAAGAACCCCAAATTTGAAAATTGTATTTGTATCATTTAATGTTTTTTTACACAATGTTAACATCTAAATAAGCTCACAAAGTGTCACCAATTCAAACATGATCTTTTAAAGTGCACTGAGTGGGTTGTAAACTAATGATCAATACAAAAAACATTGATCAGTTGGTTTGTCCACTCTGCTTAGGGCTATGCAGTGGCACTGCCCCCTAGTGACTCTTTATACACTACTGAGGGACCATACCTACCCCCTACACGCTTAGTAGATGTGCAATGTGAGTGAATCATTATTCTGTAACTCTTGTTTATGAGTTTTACATGCTGACATAGGCTCAAGCACACATATGCTTAGGGCAAACTCTGAAGTTGTTGCATTAAATAAATGATACCATATCAAATGAAAATATTAGATGCTCTTTGTTGGTTGGAGTCGTAGTGGAGCAATTACCGCAAAGACCCGACTGTTGAGCTGTTATGATTATGTGGGAGATGTGGTTCAAGTATATATATATATATATATATATACACACACACACGCATACACAGTAGTCAACATTTGAAGTGGATCAAAACTTTCATCAAAGTTGTCCTAAAACCTAAAACCAAAATGCGGTCTTGTCTTAGGACAATTTGATGAACTTTTTTGATCCACTTGAATTGTTGACTACTATAGCAGTCAAAATATAAAAATTGACATATATTTAATTTTTGGATTAGTGATTTTACGTCTGACCTGATTTCATGTCAGCAATAAGCAGAAAATGTGTGTGTGGGGGGGGGTGGTGCCTTGAATATTTGTATTATAATGTATATACTATAAATAAATATTTATTTATATAACTTTAGTTTGGGGACCAATTCTCACTATTAACTATTAACTTTTGTCTCAATACACTCCTAATTTGCTGCTTATTAATAGTTAGATAGTTGTTAAATTTAGGTATGGGGTTGGATTAAGTGATCTAAAACATGGTCGTGCAGAATAAGGCATTGATATGTACTTTATAAGTACTAATAAATAGCCAATATGCTACTAATATGCATGTTAATAAGCATCTAGTTAATAGTGAGAATTGGTCCCTTCACTAAAGTGTTAGCATAGCATACATTTTTCTTTCTCTTTCTTTCTTTCTTTCTTTCTTTCTTTCTTCTTATTATTATTTATTATTGTGTATATACTATTCATGTATATTTTTATCATTTTACCAAGTTGACGATTGGCCATACTGAGGCTTACTGTAGTGAATGCTGCTTTGTGTGCCAGTGTCCGTAAGTTCAAATGAATCCAAACTAGCTCTTAACATTTAAAACGGGCCTTTGATTCAGGTTTCATAGCACTGTAAGGAATACAGTGGGTGTAATGAAGCAGTACCCCGAGCAGATAAGAGCCTATATTATAGGTAATCACTACTCTAATGCAGCTTTAACACAAGAGGGAAGAAGAAGAAAAAAAAACTGCTGGCTGATTATTGCACAGCCATTGTATTCCCTCAGCCTATAAGTAAAAAAAAAAACACACACGTATTAGCCTTCATATTGGAAATAGGCAATAATTACGTCAAATTACTGGTGTCATAGTAGCGAAAAACTTTCCCCGCCCCAGATGCAGTGGTTAACTCTCAAAATAACTTATATGGCAACGCAACATGATTGCCTTATAGCTCCAGCTTTCACGTAGCAAAAAGTCAGCTTTGCCTGTCAACAATATACTAGGTAAAGCTAAACTTTTACTTGATTCCAGTTGCTCTCATCTGGTCCTTTGACATCACCACACTGGACAGGGTACAAGGCCTCTACGGTATCTGCTGATTGCCCACCGCACTGGAAAGACAAACCCTGCTCCCAGAAGAAAATTAGCGCATTTAGCTGTCAGCACCGGTCTCGCTTTTCAATCCCGACCAGCTTTGAGAGAGCCCTGCTTTTTTCCTCTCCTCTATCCCCCGGCCTTTCTTTTGCTGGAAACTCGATCTCTACATAGCTCAAAGATCAAGAAAAAAAGGTGTAAACTGTGTATAAAATGCAATAGTCCATCCCTCTATCAGATTCTTTAGATCTGGCAGAGGTCTCGCACAACTGCGTTTGGAGGAGTTCTGGATATTTACTGTAACTTTGTGGTCAGTGAAACGAATGCAGGTGGTAACACACTAAAATACTGTGATATTACATTTTGATATTACATTATTGTATCAAACTGCATTTTTAAGTCACAATTTTGGAGTGTTCATTATTTTTTCGTGAAAATGAAAAAGAAAAGTTTTGCAGAATGTTCACACTGCTCTTTCCCACATAATGTAAGTCGAGCCACGAAGCGACAAAAACGCAACATAAAAGTATCACAAAAGGTTTAACTTCAATGAAAATCAATGATATGAAATGATGAGATGACAAACCTCACAAGAGTTGTAATACAGTGATCTTCCTTCACATCATGTTTATGTCCATTTGGCTTTTGTTCTTTTAGCATCCCCAGTCTCCCCCAGTATATATATATATATATATATATATATATATATATATATATATATATATATATATATATATCTGAAACAACACTAAAACCCTACCATCGTAATCAGCAATGTTGTCTGCACTGCAGATACATTGTTTATAGTGAGTATTCTAGTTTTGCCATGCACCCTTATGAATAAAAAGAAGTACCATACTGGTACCGTGCATCTGATATAGTGGTATCAGATGGTAAGATCACAGCACAAAAATATGTTGCAGGTCTGTTATGATAGGGACATGCTAAATGCAAATGATAAAATGAAATTAATTAAATAACTGGGACAGCAAAATGATTAAGCTTATCAGTTTTTAAAAGAGAATAGAAAACACTTTCCATATCTTTTTTTGATTATGTCAAAGAATGCATGTACAATTAATTGTCACTTGGTAGGAGCTAGCCAAATTTTACAAAGTTAGCCAAAAAGGTTAACTGACATCCCTTTCAAAAACCATTGGCAAAACTATACAAGGTAAAAGAAATGGGAGCTGTATTTTAATACAGGTTCATTTGCAGCTCCAACACAATGTGTTTTGTGTAGTGATTTATTGGCTACTAAGCTAGTTAGCTACAACCAGAGTCCACTGTATCATGGTACCAGAATGTTACTTTATTTTGTAAGGGGGCATGGAGAAAAAGTAAATACAGAATACTCATAATACTTATGAACAATTACTACACTTTTACACATACATTTGCTAATTTCTCTACTCAGTTCCTCTAGAAGGAATCCTTGCCGCCATTTTAAACTGTGATCTACTTTGTCAAGTGGATACACGTCTACTCTTATACACAACAGGCAGCTCCATATCTCCCAACACTGACGTCACAACAGATCCTGTTTACTTTACAAAACCCCACACAACTCGAGTGTGTGCTATATGCGAGTTATTTTGAGATTTAACTGGATCATACTTGTTGGTACCTTAAGCTGACTGTTACATACATGGTGTATTGTACTGATTTTTTTTCTGTAATTTTACACATTTTAATCAACAGCCCAAGCATACTTATAGGCATATCGAATGATGGAAAAAAAATACAAATAAATAATAATAATAATTCATAATGGGAAACATTTTTTACATAGTAAATCAGATTTGTAGTGTATTCCAAGTGACCAGTTCAACCCAGTGCACAACTTCTGCCAGTAGTGGGCATTCATACAACGTATGCATTTACGTATATCCGAGTCAACAAGATGGAGGGTTAGCAAGGGAAAGGCATAAAAAATGTGGAATGTATCTGCTAGGTACTGTAGCTAGTTGGATTTTTTTGGGTAGTAAACAATTTTGGTACAGTGTTGAGTCACCACTTGGTGCCCAATGTAAATATATGGGCCCTGATCCAAACCTACTTAAGAACTGTAAACATATAATTGTACTGAATTTTTTACCATATTTAAATGACAACTCCAGAACAGATTTAACAAGATTTTATTGATAAGAATGGTGTGTAGGAAGGATTTATCTTTAGCAGATATAGACAGGTGGTGCTGGGGTGGAGGAGGGCTAAAGAAAATTCTTGTGGCTTGTAGTACTAAGCTGGACGTGGGGCACATCTCCCAAAAGTATTGTTAGCCAACTATGGTCGCAAGTTTCATTGTTACCAACATAGTTAAACGATTCGGTGTTTCCTGAAACCACAGTACCAACAAATTATAGCACACTCCCATTAGAATCAACAGTATAATAAATGCTGCTACTGTTATACTGTTGATTGTAATGGGAGTGTTCTAGTTTTGTTACAATGGTACTTTTGGTACATTTTTTTTATTAAATTTGCCCCACTCGGAAATTAGGAGCCTGTCCTCCAACAAAAAACGACCCTATAGGTCGTTTGTGCAAGCCCTTATTATGACCTATATTTATGTTTTAAAGTTAAGGGCCCTCTAGCGTGCATAAAAATAATGACAGTCTCGTGTTGTGTCTGTCGTCATGAAATGACGTATGACTGTCATTACCAATCAAAATGCGTGTTTATTTAAATGCAATATGTGGACTTTTTGCACCGATCTCACAGTATTCATAACCACACCTAACCCTACCCCTAAACCTACCCAGAAATCATGCATAATCATGATTTTTAGTGCACATTTTATGAGCGCATGCTTTCTCTGGGATCGAACCCATATCACATGATCACGTAATTACATATCGTCGTATAACGCAATGCTCTACCAACCGAACTACACGAAACCCGAACTATGACGCAGATAAAAGAATACAAAACATTAATATGAAAATGTCATGTTGCCGATAGGGGCGCAATTGTAGCATGTAGCAGGTTGGAAATTAGGTATCATGTTGATTCCAATGGGAGTGTTATAGTTTTGTTACAATGTTACTTTTTGGTACTTTTTTGTTAGTTTAGTTTTTTGCACTCTTCACAGTGCAGTTATGCCGTTGATTCTGATGGGAGTATTACAGTTTTGTTACAATGGTAAGGTTTGCTACGTTTTTGTTAGTTTTGTGCCACTCACAGTGCAGTTATGCCGTTGATTCTAATGGGAGTGTTACAGTTTTGTGACAATGGTACGTTTTTGGTACGTTTTTGGTACGTTTTTGGTAGTTTTGCGTCACTCACAGTGCAGTTATGCCATTGATTCTAATGGGAGTTTTTTAGTTTTATTAAAATGTTACTTTTTGGTACTTGTTTTGTTAGTTTTGTGCCACTCACAGTGCACTTGTGCCATTGATTCTAATGGGAGTGTTACAGTTTTGTTACAATGGTACTTTTTGGTACTTTTTTGTTAGTTTTGCTTTGCTTAGAGTGCAGTTATGCCATTTGTTTCTAACGGGAGTGTTTTAGTTTTGTTACAATGGTACTTATTGGAACATTTTTGTTAGTTGTGTGCCACTCACAGTGAAGCTATGCCATTGATTCTAACTGACGTGTTACTGTTTTGTTACAGTGGTATTTTTTGGTAATTTTTTGTTAGTTTTGAATCACTCACAGCTATGCTGTTGATTCTAATGGGAGTGTTACAGTTTTGTCACAATGGTACTTTTTTGTTTGTTTTGCATCAGTCACAGTGGAGTTATACCATTGATTCTAATAGAAGTGTTGTAGCTTTGTAACAATGGTACATTTTGGTACTTTTTTGTTAGATTTGCGTCGCTCACAGTGGAGTTATACCGTTGATTCTAATGGGAGTGTTACAGTTTTGTTACAATGGTCCTTTTTGTTACTCTTTTTTGTTAGTTTTGCGTTGCTCAAAGTGCAGTTATACTATCGATTCTAATGGGAGTGTTACAGTTTTGTTACAGTGGTACTTTTTGGTACTTTTTTGTTAGTCTTGCTTTGCTTAGAGTGCAGTTATGCCATTTGTTTCTAATGGGTGTGCTTTAGTTTTGTTACAATGGTACTTTTTGGAACATTTTTGTTAGTTGTGTGCAACTCACAGTGAAGCTGTGCCGTTGATTCTAATTGACGTTTTGTTACAGTGTTTTTTTTTTTTTTCTCGGGGTTGTTAGTTTTGCATCGCTCACAGCTATGCTGTTGATTCTAATGGCAGTGTTACAGTTTTGTTACAATGGCACTTTTTTGTTAGTTTTGGATCAGTCACAGTGGAGTTATACCATTGATTCTAATAGGAGTGTTGTAGCTTTGTAACAGTGGTAGATTTTGGTACTGTTTTTGTTATATTTGCATCTCTCACAGTGCAGTTATACTATTGATTCTAATGTGAGTGTTACAGTTTTGTTACAGTGGTACTTTTTGGTACACTTTTTGTTAATTATGCATTGTTCACAGTGCAGTTATACTATTGATTCTAATGGGAGTGTTTTAGTTTCATTACAATGGAACTTTTTGTTACTTTTTAAGTTTTGCGCTGCTCATGGTGCAGTTTTACCATTGATTGTAATAGGAGTGTTCTAGGTTTGCAGTAGTGCTGATGAGCCACACACAATAGCGCAGTAGCTGACGCATGCTCTCGATTTTCACCTAGCTGTAAGTACAGTATATCCTCTGTCGTCCAGTGTAAAGGGCCGTTCTCGCTGGACTGACTTTGCATAAACTGCAACACGTGAAGAGCAGCTGTGGTGGGTCCACAGGGATGTGCTCACCTGCTCTACCGTCAGAACGGGACGCTGGGAACAAGGTTGGCATGGCCAGTGTGTGAGTATGTGCCTGAGAGAGTGCCTCTCTATGTGTGTGTGTAGGTGTGTCCGTGTCCCCACGGCCTGCCACAGGAGTGACCCAGATCACATTCGAGTCTCACTCGCTCACACGGCACTTCTCGTCTATCCGTCGCCAAGGAAGCAGACGGGATGCGGGAACAACAAGTCATTTGTACCTGTAGAGGAGGACACTCCTGGGAAACAAACAGATGAGCCTCCCCCCTGAATAAAAGCCTTTCTCTCTGGGTAAACAGAACTGCATGAGAAACATACAAACTATCAGGAGCATCGCACTTAACCCTTTCACTGCCCAAGGGCTGGAGCAGCAGAGCACGTCGGAGCTAATGCAGTTGTAGAGATAAAGGAGGAACTATACCTTGACTTTAACTCAGTCCGTACCACACAGATGCACCACGTGAGCTGTTACTTTGGAGTCTAGAACTACTGCATTCATAAACAGCTAAATAAAATTTCAAATGTTGGTTTTTATTGCCTTTTTTAAACTCTGAAATTACAAACAAATCTTTATTTGGAACCAATACTTAGAATCAGTAACGTCATACTAAAATTCATATATTTATTTTGCTCTGAAATTCAGTTTATCAAGATTTTATTTTTTATTTTTTTTTTTATTTTTTTGCAATGCACCCCCAGAAAACTGTATTTGTCCATCTTGGGGATCAAAGACAAAGTTTTTACAATAATTTTTACTATTTTATTTTATATGTGCTGACTATCATGAAACCCTGTAACCAATAAAAGGAAAATGAAAAAAAAAAAATAATAATAAAAAAAAATAGAATAAAATTAAAAAAAAATAAAAATAAAAAATGGACAAAGACAACCAATGCTGATGATAACAATATAGGAAATAGTAGAAGACACTAACTTTTCTTCTGGCCATACTGTTAACAAATGTCTTGATGATGTAATTTCCTGTTTGTCATGTGATCTATTGTTTTTCTACATCCTTTATCAAGCAAATAGGTTCTGGAAACGGAATATAACACATATGGGATGCAACGGACATGCAAGATTGCTATTATGTATAACAAATTAAATTATTTTAGGCTAATTTTAGGGGGATTGCTTGATTTTTTACTAATATATTTTAACTAATTTGAAACAGCATTTTAAAATGATTTGTATTTTAAGACAAATTCATAGTACACAACAACCACATTGTAGTTTTTTGAGCATCTATTTTTGGAAAATGTATGGGTATGACAGAAAATATCCGGGATAAAGGTTAAAAAATAATTAAAAAAATATTAAATAATTATTTGTTTTCTAAGATTAATCACAGTTAATTCACCCTAACATTAAATCTCGTAATCACAAATATATCTAGACACTGAATCCCTAAATTAATGTAGATTCAACAAAAAAGGAAGTATATTTGAAATATTTGTTTAACATCCAAAGCATGTTCTAACTTAAAACTTTTACTTTTAAATAAACAATAACCATGCATTCATTTTTCTATTGTAATAATGTTAAACAGTTTATATTAATAATAATATTCCATTATTTTCTCCAGTCCTAGTTTAGAAATCAACACAACTTGAACTTAATCGAAAAAGTTCTAAAATTGTTCCATACAAAAGTTTGATGATTGTTAATAGAGCTAATGCGAAAAGTAGACATGCTTTGGTTGTAATTACAGTTCAAAAAGGCTTTCGGCATTTTCACATACAAGATGTATTTCACTCAAATCGGATTGATTCAGCATATTTAACTCTCAATTTCGAATCAATTGAGAAACTACATTTCCTATGGCGCAGAAATCATTCCAAAACTATGAATTACATGACTCCTTGTGTGATAACCCGTTACTTACCCGATGACACTTCTGTCCTTCTTACCCACATAAATTCTTCCTCAATTCAACAATGGCGGTCCTCCTATCAAACCGCAGCAGGTCCACCACACATCTGCTCCCAAAAACTCCAGACAATAAACAATTCAAACTAGGCTTTTACAGCCAATTCAGCCCACTGTCTGACAAAACCAGAAATTAGCAACGTTCATCCAACTTTCCCAGAGTTGACGTTAGATCCCCATTATCTGAGGCCAAAGTTAATTAAAGTGGCAAAGTTGAAATCAATGGAGGATTTCTCCCGCAAACTGATGGTCAGACATGAGTGATAGGCATGACAGGAAGATTACTGAGGGATACAAAACCTCCAACGGCCACCGAGTAACCGGTTCTGGATTACGCGAGAATCTTCGCCAGAGAAAACGAGGCGGCGGCTAGTCAAAAGTCCCTCTTTCCCTCATAATGTGAGCACATCTTGTAATTCCACAGATCATTACCAACTTTCCAAAACTTAATTTTGCAATTACACATGCAATTAATTAATATCTGTGCTGTCATTACACCCCCCAATGTATTCGCAGTTAAAATTAATGTCACTTGAAATAAAGTGCTCAAAATGAGCTGGGGGGGATGGGTAGGGTGAAGATTGTTATTAATGGATTGTGCGGTTAATCTGGTAAGAAGCTGAGGGGATACGTGAGAGAGAAGCACTCTCTATCACGCTCAAGTGTCTAGTGGGATCTGAAGGCAGTTATTGAGCAGCATGGAAAGCTCCCAAAGGACAGATTAATAAAATCTGTGTGCCGAGAACGCCAAGCGTGTCTGAGGAGCCGCCGTAATCGTGCGCGTGACACACGCTGCCACCGTGGGTCCCGTGTCTGCTCTCTCAAACCCGCTCTTATCAATAGACAGAAGAAATATGATCAAACAGCAGCAAAATGAGAGGATGACCTCTAATTTTAGAAGGAGACATGCTGCTAATGAGATGATGAGACGGTCATGACTGGATGAAGAGAAAGCAGTTGCTCTACATGTGTAAATGCATAATGATGAGAATTCATGTTTAAAAACGAGGGCGTCCAGCAAAATAAGGCTGATTTGTGGACATCTGAAGTACTTTAGGGACAGTAAAGAATCGTCGTCTTCTTATAGAGAACAATTTCTTGGCTGAAAAATAAAAGGTTTTAAGTTTAGTTAAGTTGATCTATGCTTCCATCAGGGGCGTTGGACAGGGGGTAATAGTGGAACAGAGTAACAGGGGGCCCCATCGCGACCCCCCGCGAAAGTGATTTTGAGTTCATGACAACCCCCAACACCGAAAGCCCCCAATGAAAGTGATTTTGAGACCCCTCCCCACGACTACCCCAATGAACTTGATTTTGAGGGGGCCTCATAGCAAATTCAGTACACAGGGCCCAGAATTCCTAGCGACGGCCAGATTGAGGAACCCAATCTGATCAAGGTCTTCAGGATAACTAGAAAATCACAGTCAGGTGGGCTTGGTGCTAAACTCTGCAGAACAGTACACACAAAAAAGTGTTCTTTATTGGCTTTTGTAATTCCATGAAGAACCTTTAACATCAATGGTAGCTTTCCATCACAAAAAAGGATATTTATGATGGGTTCCTTAAGGTTCTTTAGGTTCTGGTCCCTGAAAGGTTCTCTGAGGAACTCAAAATGATTATTTTATGACACTGTTGTAAAAACTCAGTTTGGGAAACATTTTTTATAAAAGTATACGGCATCATATGAATTAACAGGTTCTCAAATGATGTCAAAAATAGAATTTAAAAAGGGTTTTTTTTTAAGAGTGTAAAGCCCAAAGCATACTTCACTTTTCACGTGTTATCTTAATTTTCTAAAGAGGATTTCAAACAAATCAATTCTTGCTGTAAAAGATCTAGAAAATCGACAAGAGAAAAAAAAAAAAAAAACGGTGTTGTAAAATCCCAGTAAACCACATTATCTCTTACGAAACGAGGATTATTGAAAGTAAATTTGTTTTTGATCAAATATGAGAGCCTCATAACATTGCTCCACCATTATATAATTATCACGGTACTAACTAAAATAGATTCTAAACTATTTCATAGTAATTCACTTGAGTAGTAAAATACAATCATTTGGTGAAGATCACTTTTTTATGTGAGAAATCAATGTAGTGAAATTATTTAAGACAAAATCTACAACATAATCTCATTAGTATGTGTATATTAGTATGTGAATAGATTCTCAGAACCACATATTCAAGCCAAAGGAAAGTCCATTTTTGTGAGGACAAGAGAAAAGAAAATCAAGAGTTGTCTTTCAGGAGATGTTTTTAACAATGCAATATTTGTCCACAGCTTAATGTCGAGGTGGACCAAACTCGCTGGGGTTTGGATGAGCTCCTTCTGTTGACAGGACAAATAACTTCAGCCGTATTTGATTACCGTTGACAGAGAGCGCTTCGCCCATGTGACATTAAGAGCGGCGAGCGAACCGCACGCTTTCTTTCTAACAAGTTCATGGACAGTTAAAGCCACTTTTGACAACAAACCTGAGCCAGCCTGCTATTAACCCCTCTTCAGTTACTAGATGATGTGTTTGACGGGATGAATAAATAATAAGGGTTAAGCGCTTGAAGTTCTGTTTTAAAGCCTTTATGTAGCAGTAAAAGTAGCAGAGCGCTGGGAGAGTCATGTTTAACACACTTTCTTCAAATGCGGACTTGGTAAATGATATTAAAAACTAAAACTGAAAGCCAAAAAAACCTCCAAAACTGCATGAAATTATGGGTAAACCACAAAATCAAGATAGGTAGACTCTTCTCACGTCTGAGCATCTAAACTTATGTTAATTTCTCTGACAAACAGTTGCTATTCCTGAAAATATTATCCAGATTAAAATGCGTAAATGACAGTCAATCATCCTTGTAATACGTGGAGGTAATTAGTGACTGGGAAACCTAATTACTCCGCTGAAACCTGAGTCCTTCCTCTCGTATTTCCCTCGACATGGTTCATGGGATTGATCAAATGACACCTATCAAACTCTTCATGCCTGCTCTCTCACAATGAGATTAGCTAGATCTGATAAACCCACCTGCTAGAAATGATTTTTAAAATGCACTTACTTGTTACGAGAATGTCTGTATATTAGTAATAATGATAGTAATAAAAAGTAAACATACATGGTCAAATAATTGTGTTGAAATGTTAAAAAAAAAGGTTTCATGTATACATTTACATTTTACTGAATAAGTTATAAACTGACTACATTATAGGTTACAACAATGAAATATTTTTTAAAGGTCAAATCAAGTTGCATTTAAAACACTCAGGTTGCAATAAAAAAAATACATAAGAACAAATAAAAATGTATGTTCAGATCACACAAAAAATGGTTTATAAACTGTAAAACACACACACACATTTATTTACTTTTTTAAAATGTAATTTATTTTTTTATTAATATTTGTTTTTGCTTTATCATTATGAGGTAGGAGTGTAGACTGACATTAAATGCATTAAATATAGACATAAATGACCAAAAAAATGATCATTAATGCGTTCTGAATACAGTTGATTTATATGTATATAAATAACAATTATAATAATGTAGTAATAATTTTTTGTTTGTCATTATGATAATATATATATATATGTGTGTGTGTGTGTGTGTGTGTGTGTGTGTGTGTGTGTGTGTGTGTGTTACTATTACTATATTTAATTTGTTTTTTTTTTCAATTCTGTTAATTAAAGACAGAATTAATAATAAAGTGGTTTGAGCAGAAATGCGGGTTGTGATTGGGACGGTGTGTTCAGAAATGGGTCAGTGACTGAAGGTGTCTGGAATATGTTGTGGCAGCGAGGAGCAGCTGCTTGTTAATTTTCCTGAGTGGCACGCGGTGTGACCCGTTGTCGGCCCGTCTCTGGCTCCAGTCCTCCGCGCTCTCTTCCGCCGGCGTCACCCGCACGTCTCCAGCCTCCTTCAGTTTGCCATGTGCACTGACCCGCTCCTGACCCCCAGTCATGATACAAACTAGTCCAAGGTAAGTAATCACTAATTACCCACAATGCCCCTCTCCGCTCAGGCCACCGCCTCTGATGTTTGCCTAATCGATCTGAACACCCCAGAATGAGCAGTGACGTTACGGGGAGCAATTAGGGGCTCAAAGGAAAGTTACTCTATCAGGAAAACACCACTGTTATTTCATACAGATCCTGTTACTTGTATTGTTTTACATTCATTAATTGTTCAAATTAAAACAGCTTTTCCGCGAATATATACTAAAATGTAATTTATTTCTGTGATCAAAGCTGAGTTTTCAGCATCATTACTCCAGTCTTCAGTGTCACATGATCCTTCAGAAATAATTTGCTGCTCAAAAAACATTTCTGATTATCATCAGTGTTGAAAACATTTTTTTTAACATTATAAATGTCTTTACTGCCACTTTTGATTAATTCAATAGAACCTTGCTGAAAAAAGGTATTCATATAATTACTTGAATGGTAGCGTATCACCGTTTCCACAAAATATTAGGTTGCAAAAATTATTTTCAATATTGATGATAATCAGAAAAGGATGATTTATTAGAGTGATTTCTGAAGGATCATGTGACACTGAAGACTGGAGTAATGATGTTAAAAATTCAGCTTTGATCACAGAAATAAATTACATTTTACAATATATTCACACAGAAAATGTTATTTTAAATGATAAAATATTTCACAATATTGCTGTTTTCTAAAGGTTTAAAGGTGACATAAATGCATACTTGAACATATTGGAGGAACATTTACGTTAGCCTGATAAAACAAAGCTGAAAGTTGAAGTGTCTTAAATTACAATATCTTATGTTACAGTCATTCAATATAACTTTTCTCCAATAACAGTATTCATAGCAACCACTATATTACATACTTTACAATATATAAGAATAAACTGCATAATTTGAAAGTTATGCACTTTTTTGACATTTATTCATTTAAAATGGCATTCATACAGACAATGATCTAAATGCACATCTCCTATGATGAATATATTTTCAATTTCTTTTTGTGTGTGACAAAGTCTAAAATGTCAAGGTACGTACTGAGAAGGAAAAGTCTCATTAAAAACGTAAGTAGTTTGGCATAATATTATCTGAATGTTTTAGGATTTTTATGAATAATTTGAAACACACAAAAAAAAAAAACATTTGACTGAAAAATCAAAGTCAGTGTGGTATAAGAAAGAAAGAAAGAAAGAAAGAAAGAAAGACATGTTATTACCTTTTACTCAATGGTTACACCACTTGACAATTTATTATATTTAAATACAATTTTGTTTTGGCTCAACAAGCAGTTAATTTTTTTTAAGTAATGTGATAATGACAGTCCTAGACTGATAAAACATACTTAACCAAACAATTTTTTATCATGCATATAAAAGTGTTACTAACAAATTATCAGCCTCTTTTGTTTGACACTAAAATCCCTCCATTTCCTCACATTTAAGCTGGTAAGTATGTTTCCATTTGCCTTTATTTTGTTTGTTTCCCCAGAATACCATAAAGGTAAAGTAGGGTAATTCTTGCTCTGTGCTAATATGTCACCTTCTGCTCTGTGCCTGATTCAAAAATAAGACGTGGATGGTTGTTACCAAGACAACAGAGTCTCATTTTACCCCATAGCCCACTTCCAACCTGTTACCAAATTACTAAGTGCCAGGGCAGAGCTTCAAAGAGCAGAGACTGATGCTGTTAATGTAATGAAACTGTACACTCATCTGTTTAAAACACGGCCTGTCAGCTTGGAAGTAAAGATGGACCAATTACGCCTTTAGCCCTCCTGGCTAATATCAACATCTTTGCACGTTTAAAGTTTTCTACTCCGTCATGTGTGCCTTCAAGCAAGGAAACATTAATACGGACCTTTCTGTGTTTGATTTTAAAGCTCTTTTTACTTGCATATTTGAAAATTCATTTTAAAGCACTCCATCATTTAAAATCAAAATATCAGAACTTTACAACAACAGAAAATGCCCCACACCATTTGTGCTATACATATGTATCATTCCTCAAATTATCTTGCTTTTGTTGCTCTTCCAAGTAATAGGTCTTGTGATTTTCGTAAGGCAGCCAAAATATCAGAGATTTTTATTAAAGCAGGAAGTCAAACCAAAGGTGGGCTCTTTTGACAAGTTCTGGGTTCAGTAAAACTTTTTTGGTGTCATAAAGTACATTACCTCATATGACATTTAAACAGTTCACCAAAAAAACAAAACAACAACAATAATAATAATAATAATAATAATAATAAAAACATTGTCATTTACTTACCCTTATATCGTTCCAAATTAAGAAAATATTTAGAAAAATATGTGTTGTGTTTTGTTTCATTTTGTTTTTTGTTTAGTGTTTGTGTGTGTGTGTGCATGTTTTGTTTTGTTTAGTGTTTGTGTGTGTGTTTCATTTAGTTTGCTTTTCATTTTGTTTTATTTTGTGTTTTTGTTTTTTTTCATTGTATCTTGTTGCATTATTTTATTTTTGTTTGTTTTGCTTAGTGCTTGTTTTTGTGGTTTTTTTTTGTTTGTTTGTTTGTTTCATTTCATTTTGTTAGTTTTTTTTTTCATTGCAGTTTGTGTATTATTCGTTTTATTTTCTGTTTTGTTGCATTTTTGTTTTTCTCAACACTTTTTGTCTTTGTTTTTTATTGGTTTCATTTCAGTTTGTTTTGAGTTTTTCATTTTGTTTTGTTTCATTTTCTGTTTTGTTGTTTGTTTGTTTTTTGTTTGTGTGTGTGTGTGTGTGTTTGTTTTGCTTAGTGTTCTTTGTTTAGTTTTTTGTGTTCTTTTGTTTTGTTTTGCTTCATTTCACTTTGTTTTGCTTTGCTTTGTGCATTTCATTTTGTCTTATTTATTTATTTTTTCATTCATACAATGAAAGCCCCTGTAGTCCAGTGTTGTTGTATTCCACACAAGGAAATAAGACATACAGGTTTGAAACAATGTGAGCAAACTATTTTAAGGCTAATAATGAACTTTATGCAAATTCTTGAACAGATGTCAACACATTTCAAGCATGGAAAACCTCTGACCATATCTGCACATATGCATATATATTTCTGTGGCAGTAAAAAAAATCAGTATTCATTTCCTTCAAATGTTTGTGCTATTGAACTAGGTGTGTTGTCTTTCAGGGAACACAGAACAAACAGACACCCTGATGAAGGCGAGTTAGCCACAACGCGTCGGTGCACATGTGTGTTGCTTTTAATGTCGAAGCCATGTGAATAAAGGCTTTCTACTTTTTCACAATATTTTCGAGTGCCTTGGATTTATGAGTTTTTTGATGACAGAGCAAACATTATTGGTAACTATCTTACTGTCTTACTGTTTTCAAACTGTTGCTCCGCCATGACAGAAGTCGACCTGTTTTTTATTTTTTTTATTTTGCAATTCAACAGAATCTTAACAGAACAAAATAGGCTAGTCGACCTGAAAGATAAAACTGATGGTAGAAAAAGAAAGATTATGCAAATGTCAGCTATAGTGCCCCTGGAGGCGATACTGAGAATGCATGAATGATATTTCAGAATGCTATACATTTTCAAGCTCAAATACTAGCATAGATTTCTGACATTTGACTTTTTATTAATGGCAATCTATATAATGTTGAGAGATTTCAACTTCTGTCGAGTCGAGAACATTTCTTAAATTGTGAATGTGGTGATTGTTGGCTTACTGTGTTAAGCACTGTTCGAGATTCACGGCTCTGTCTCCCATCTGGAGACTAAGAGGAGGTGGTGTAGCTTGTGTTAGGGCAAACGCACGCACTGTCTCCTGGGCATTTACACCGACCCCTGCACTTGTAACAGCTGGTTTGCAGGGACCCTGTGCTGGGTGGTGCGTAGAGGAGTTTGGCTGCAGGGCCTAGTTACAGTTTGTGGTTACTCTCTCTTTCTGTCTTCTTCCATTTATCGCTCCCTTTCATTCCCTTTGTCACTTTTAAGTCCTATCTCACTTGCTCTCTCCCTCTCTCTCTCTCTCTCTCGCTCGCTCTATCGTGTTTTATACTGCGGATGGGACCAGATTTCAGTTCTCACATGTTTTTAAGGGCAGGGCGCAGCTCCACCCAGTAATGCAACCCGGTTCTCATGAATACCGTTCGCCCGTATCCCCCCGGTATCTGACACACTTTGTGGCCATCATGGGACGCTCTGGGAGCCCGTTCGCACCCATCACTGTCTGCCCTGTCAGCCCTGCTAATTTAATACTTCCTATTAAACGGATAGACCCTAGATCTACCAGAGGCCTCTTGAATTACCTTCAGGTAAAACGAGTAATCCGTGCTGCAGGTGGAGAGCTTTTTTTCTGTGGCACATTTAGTGAATGTTCGGGTCAAATATACGCCCCTGTGTTAGAAGTGTGTCGGTTCGGGTGGGTATGACATGATGAAGGTCCCATGGGAAGCTGATCAGAGTAACTCGTTAACACCTGGTTAAAGCTACATGAATTAAAAGTGCTGTGTGTGATTTTTTTGACTGTTCTAAATCATAAAAGTACCCTAATATGTTTACAAATATTTAGTAAACATGCTAAGTACATACTTGTTTCTCCAAAATCAAAGCTACAGCCAGTTATTCTATTTTTTAAATGTGTGTTCCATGTCAGAATGTCTGTTTTTTTTTTGGTCTGTGTGGCTCCGCCCACTGACAGTTTACTCAATACGATTTCAACACCCCGGGTTGCCAGTGTGGAAAGCACAGCGTATTTCACCCATGGAAGCCAGCAAACAAACTGCATCAGATCACAGATTCTACCCAAGCTAAAAAGCCTCTGCATTCATCGAAAAACTCTGTGACCAGAAACATGTTAATTCACTAAAGAATCAACTCATCACCTTACAATTTAATGCACATCACCTTCCATTGTCAATTGTGCGTGCTCATGTTGCACATCCTCAACCTGGCAACCCGCGTGAGCATTGAGTCGGAGGCAGGAGAAACAACTCTCTCACATATTTTAAATTTGGACTGCAGTACCCATTTCAACCATTAAATACTGTACCTTTAAGTCTATAACATGTAGGATTTATGCTACAATATTTTGATTAAACAAACATTCGGTTAATGCATTAAATATAACTATGCAACGTTAAATACCTTGTTACTACAGTGTAGTTACAATGTAGTTACACTGTAATAAGAATGTTGCATGTTCTGAAGAAGGGTGTTATGGGTACAGTAGTTGCTACTGTAGCTAACAACTGTCCCAAAACAAGTCAACATGATATTTAAGCTTTAGGTGGTTGTTAGGTAATTGTTTACTGATCCAAGCCAAAAGAGTCCACGTTTCTCCTCAACACATGTCTGTAGCACAAAGATCTCCATTTTTTTTTTTTAGATGCCTAGCTTTTAATTCTAAGCGTCAATGCAATTGGAAATGTCCTATTTCCCACTTCATAATTATGAGTTTGTCATGTGCAAACTGCTTTGTTGTAAGAGAGAATAGGAATCATGGAGATTCATGGCAGATTCATCCTTTACTATTTTTGGGGGAAAACTTATTGAAGTCAAACTGTCTTTAAGATGTTTGGTCAATACCCACTGAATTTTGAATTAAATGTAGCATCTCATTCATTGGCAACCATATAAAGATTACCAGTGCAGCAATACAATAGCATGATCTACATAGTCAGCTTGCTTACAATTCTGAATTTTGTCAATTAAATGCCATTTTCACTGTGTATAAGCCATAACATATATGCATTAAATGGCAATGTGTATACATAAACATGCATGACTGTTACAGCCATAGAAAGCAATAAAGGTTTAGTGGGGAAAATTAACAAAACTTCACCACAGCAATAGAATAGTTTTCCAGTAAATACAACTTGAATTTCCAACCACAAAAAACCTTTATAATTTTAATGGTGTGTGAAGGCAGCATTAAACAATGGCAAATACCACCAACAATAATCCACAACTATCCAAATACAACAACCTTACAATCAATCAATCAATCAATGTTAACCATGTCTTACAAGATACTAGTGCAAAGAACAATTTTAACCCTATGTGCTTATTTTAACCCTGTCTATGTGTGCTTTCAGAACTGAGAAAATCCTCTTATTTCCACTTAAGTTATTAATGTACATATTTTCCTCATAAAAAAGGGCACTGTTTGCATTTCTATTACATAATGCTTGTACTGACTTTTGAAAGTGTGCTATAAAAGAGTCCAACAATCAATTCATAAAATGACTGAAATCGCGTAATACAGATTGAAAAGTGCAATCTAAGCATTATGAAATTGCATTTCTGCAATTATTAGCTCTATGGAAACAACCACATCTATCTCGATTCCTCTATTCAGATCTGAGATGCTGTTTCTCACAACACTATTAAGGAAAATTGGCCTAAACAAGCCGTCATTATGTTTGTGCTTATTCTCCATACAGTCCTGATCTAACAAGATTGTTACATCCATTCAATGGGTTATTATAACATTTCTCTTTGGCCGCTGTTATTGAGTATATAAACAAGACAAGCTTCAGTCAGGGCGATACAAAAGGCCCACATCAAATCACACATGTGTAGTCTTTTAACAGGACAAAAGGGGTAAACAGAAGTAAATGAATGTCCATTATGGTCCATGTGGCCACAGACAAATGCAGAATGGTGTTAGCTTCTCGTTAACAAAAATGAGACACAACACCTTTTTGAGATCAGCGTTTCTGAATGTGATCCTACTGTCCTGCAAACAGGACAAAAGGGAATGTCACACTTCCTCCACCCCCCTCCCCTTCGCGAATCTCACGAAACCTGTCAACGACATGTGTGGCTCATGTTTCAACCCAAATCCAAATGTTACATTTTTTAACAATTGAGGCTATTTTTGGACTAGATTTTTTGGTAACACTTTAGATTAGGAAACACATATTCACTATTCAAGTTTTCCCTCAATAAACTTCCAATTTGCTTCTTATTAGTAGTTAGTAAGGCAGTTGCAGTAAGGGATCTACAGTAGAATATGGCCATGCAGAATTTGTGCTTTATAAGTACTAATAAACAGCCAATATGCTAGTAATATGCATGATAATAATCCACTAGCTGATAGTGAATAGTGTTCCCTAATCTAAAGTGTTACCGATTTTATAATATAATATTTTATTCATTTAATTCTTATTCCGGTAACGTGAAAATAAATAAATAAAATCATAGAAAAGTTTTAATTTGAAAATAATTTTAATTTAATTTAATTTAATCACTGAAATGTGACCTGGACATGCTTTTGTGAGATTCGAGCATGTTTTTTTCAGGGCTGGATGAGTGTTGATCGTCACCTCTCTTTCATATAAGCCCCTTGTTGGCAGAGAGTCGATCCTTGAGCTCTGAGCTCCTGGTCCCATGGGCCTCACCACACCTCCATACTGATGGAGACACAGCCCGTGTTTGTGTGTGTGTGTGTGTGTGTGTGTGTGTGTATCTCCCCCAGCAGGAAAAAGCAGCACTTTGATCCTGGTTCAGGTGACTATCTCCGCCAGCGAGGTAGAGGTAGCCCTCAGCCCACCGGGATCCCAGGGGAGGTGTCTGGTTGACCAGAAAGCTCAACTTTAGGCATCTGATACCTAAAAGATGCTCTTTCAAGAGAAGAGCAGAACTGGCATTATATTCAATCATCCTGTCAGTTCCTGTCCCGTTCCCTCCCCTGTCCTCGACTTTCCAGACAAATCATGGAGCGTCAGGACAGAGGTGAGGGACAACCTCATTCTTACATCTTCAGCACAGTTGATAGATGGAAATGACTTTATCTAATATACAGTGGCCATACAATCTGTCAAGGGACTTAAATTGTTTATATATATAATTGTATATTTAGTTATTTATTTTTATTGTATATCACAAAATATCAATGCAAATATTTATGGCAAGCAGACTTTTCAAACAAAACATTTCACAAAAAAATTAAGTTGTATGCAATAAAACAATATACTATTGTGAGACTGTGTTTTTGTCAAATGTCATAAGATGTCTTATAGTTAATGTGAGAAACTACTACCCGTGTGACTTCATACAACATTAAAATGCATACATTCAATGCAAGTTTACTACATTTTTAGTTAAAATGAATGCAGTTGTTTACATAATTGCTGATGATTTACATGTATTTTTTGGTGTGTAAGGTAATAAAAAGTAAAAAGTTATAGCATAAATAGTAATAGTACAGTAAAAAAAATATATATATATATAGTAAAAACAAGATCTTATGAAAATAAAAATCTTAAAATATTGCAATCAGATGTTTTACAGGATATTTTTTTCAATATAGTAAAATGTAGTAAAAATAGTAAAAAAAATTATAGTAATAGTACAGTAAACAATAGTACAGTAAAAATCTCATAAAAACTCAAATTAAATCAGACATTTGACATGAAAAAATATAAATACAGTAATAGCACAGTAAGAAATACTATAGTAAAAAAGATTTCATAAAAAGTAAAATTAATTAAATCAGATGTTTTACATGCTAATTTTTCGTAGTGAAATAAAATAGTAAAAATACTCAAAAGTACAGTAAACGATATTACAGTAAAAAAGATCTCATTAAAAAAGTCAAATAAATTAAATTAGATATTCATGTTAGTTATATGCATAGTAAAATAAAAAAAATAGCAAAAATATAGTAATAGTACAGTAAACAACAGTATAGAAAAACATAAGATCTCATATAATGATAAACTTAAATTATTGCTATCAGGCATTTTAGATCATTTGTTTACGTATGTAGCAAAAAAGGTAGTAAAACTGAAGTAATGGTATATGTTTAAAAAATCTCATTAAACGTATGTTGTTAATGAAAATATATTTTAAAAAACAAAAACATATTGTTTTTCCAATTACAAGCCACACTACATATATAAGGAATAAGTATTACCAAAACGCCATACAAGCAAACAATATCAGCACCAAAGCATAGCATGTCACATCAGAAAATTGTTTATGTGTCACAGACTGTTTATGTTTAATTATTCAGATGTTTCTTCTGTTGAAAGAGTTTCTGCTTGCATGCAGATGGTCCAGTAAATAATTGATGGAGGATATACAGGTAAAAGAGACCAACAGAACGATATGCACCTCAGGGCAAGAGCTGCGGACTTAAATATCAAACATATGCCAAAATAATATTGCCATTTCAACCGGTTAAATTGAAATTATTTGATCAGTTTTAACCCTAAACTAAAGTCACTGGCTTATTTTAGAAGAGCTTTATTACAACGTTCCAATTAAGCTGCCCTGTTTTTGTTTTGTCTGACCTGCGTTAAGCATTGCAGGATCAGATAGATGTTGGAGATTAGCATTTATTTTTTTTCTCTCATAGGAAAGACAAATATTTTCCTACTACGAAGCGATCGAAGAGATAAAAGAGAGAAAAACACAAGCACCCAGAAAGCAGTCGTCAGAAAGCAGCAGTTGCGCTGCGTTCAGTCCGGAGGGAGTTGTTTTTCTTTGCCGTTGTCACATTATCGGGCCATGTGATCAGGTAAATGAGACAGGTAACAATTTTTCATGCCTGCTACCCTGAGGAGACGGACAGACAGAGAGCGAGGCGACTGTGACGCGCGTCTTCCCACAAAAGGTCCGAATTAAGAGCATTTTTATAATCCCGTCCTGTCTTCTGAAGTTGCGCTGTTTTTAAGTGTTTACTAAGAAGCTGTCGTAGATTTCAGCTTATGTCACTTTAGTTTGCCAGCCTGTTCGCTTGTTTCCCGATTTGGCTTTGTTTTGCTGAATTGGATTTAGCGTGACACATGTACGTTCATTGAGTCGCGCTTGTAAGCACGGCCCTCCCTCCAGTGCCTAAAATCTCCTAAATATCCCACGCTTTGGCAGGTACAGCAATTCACATTTCCACCAGCGTGTCTACATGGCCTTATCTCAATTGGACAGAATTCAAAATTCCTTGTTGGTGTCAACTTTTCAGAAAGGAGCTTGTCAGAAAGCACTGCTTCCGTGGTCGTGGTGGGATTAATGTGCCGCGCATAAAACTAATTTGATTGTACAGTCTAACCTCTCCTTAAAAGTCACGGCAGCCAGGCGAGAGCGAATATTAATAAATTCATCCGTGAGTACTTAGCAGAACGTACGCAAAAGTTTGCTGGCATTATCAGAGCCTGGCTACTGAAGTGGTGCAGGAAATTAATCAAATTCCTCTTCCGCTGTCCATGTGACAAAAAGCGCCGCCGTCACGTTTGGCTTAAGCGATGTGCAATTACAAAACGTCTGATTGCAGGTGTTTTCTAGCTGTAGAGCGGCTACTTAAAAGATTTTAAGTGAAAACGGATTGCCGAAATGTTTATTTGTTGGTATAGTGTTGACTTTTTAGTTGCACACCACTTTCTTAAAACACATTTAGCTATTAAGTAACATGCATATGTTCCATAAACAGACAAATAAAGTTATTCAAATGTGATAAGAAAATGTTGACAGGTATTGCTCCCTCTATTGCTTTTTAAAAAGTGCAACAGTTGGGATCTAAAAGCATAAAGCCTGTTTCTTTTCTTGGCTACACTATACCCATGATTCTGTAGAGAGATCAGTCTCTCTTTCAGGGTGTTTTGGGCCTACTGTCTTATGGATACTGTGAATTTGGAAATACCAGTGATTCGATGCTTTCTGCATACTATGTAGTAGGCAAGTAGGTATATGGGTAGTTGACAAATAAAAATTAGACTGTGTCCTATGGTGTGACTTAGCAAAAATGTAGAAAAAAACTTAACATACAAATAACATGAGAAAAAAATGTATTTTCATTCTTAGAGTTGATAGCATGAGACAGATAACAGTAGCATGAGAGAAGTTTATCTTCAATGTTAGAGGGTTTTTTTTGTTTGTTTTAACATTATTTCTGTCACACCATAGGACACATTGATACGTCAACTACCCATATACAGATATGGGGAATCTCTACACACCCAGAGTGAAGAGCCTCCTTCCTGCAAAGTTTATCTGTAATCAAACACACCTGAAACAACTAATCAACGTCTGTGAGATTATTTGGAAATTACAGGCAGGTGTGTTTGACACCCCTGTCCTTCACTCGGAAACATCTTACATATTTGTATTTATGAATATTTAACAATAAAGTGATTATTATTATTATTATTATTATTATTATTATTATTATTATTATTATTATTATTTATGTTGTTGTTAATACATTTTTAGACAAAATTATTGCAACAACAATGATAAATAACAATGTTTATTTTATTATAATAATGATAATAAGTTAAAAGCAAAATATTATTAGCATTATTATTAGTGTTGTTATTATACTTTTATTAATTTGCTTATAATCAAAGTTAAAATAGTAGTAGTAGTAGTAGTAGTAGTAGTATTGATGTTGTTGTTAATGTATTTTTAGACAAAAATATTCTAACAACAACAATAATAAAACTTAACTTTGTAAGTTCAAAGCAAAACATTATTATTATTATTATTATTATTATTATTGATGTATTTTAGACAACATTATTTTAACAACAATAATAATATCAATAATAATAATAATAATAATAATAAACAATTAAAAAAATTTAACTTTGATTATTTGATTATTATTATTGATGTTGTTGCTAGCAAATGTTTAGACAAAATTATTGTAATACAACAACAGCAACATGCTTGCTAAAATAAATGATAATTAACAACAAATAAGTAACTTTATACTATTTTATTTTTATTTGATTTGATTATCATTCCCCATGATTCTTAGGATATGTAGTGCAGTCACTCCCCCCCCCCCCCCCCAATTTAGAGCAATTTAAGATTTTTTTTTTTAAATCTTATGCCACTTAAATGAGCAGTCAGTATTGTGCTCTTTCAGTCACTAAAGTGCTACAACATACACACACAAAAAAAAGATCTTATATTTTATTTTTAAATTAGGTCAGAGGTACAAGAAAGGTTTCCTTAAGCTCTGGAGACTCAGCGGGAGAGGATGGAGATCATCACCTCATTGGGAACCTGAGACTGAACAGAAGAGCCCAGAACCACCCAGCCTCAGGAGACCAGAGTACAAACTAGACTACAAACCCTGCCAAATGCTGTGACTATATGAATAGCCACAATAAATTAAAGACTTCCAATTCATCTAAGCAGTGGAAAAGTTCACTGGAGTTCAAAATCACATCGATTTGTGGGTTTGTCTTGAAACACCATGTTGAAGTGGAAATAATAAATGGTGCAAATACGGACCAGAGAAATGTATGGAAGCCCTAATTAAATTATCAGACTAAATGACAAAAGCATATTTGTAATGAAAGGGCTAAAATGATCTAATTTAGACAGAACGCAAATATGACTGGCCAAGTAGACTAACCGTTCCACAATAAACATGCTATTTATTCAAGAGAAGATGGAAAAACAAGGCTGTACTGAATTAAACGAACGGACGAGCTCTGAAAGAAAAGAAAACCTTGATCAGATGAGCTTTTTCGAGGTGAACATGCTAGCAGCCGAGCAAAGTGGAAAACTGTGTAAGAACAATCGACAAACCTTGGGGAAACTATTTCCATTAGCGAATGTTTGGATGGTATAGGCGCAAATGAAGAAGCTGTTGACCTTGGTACGACAGTCTCTGCCACAGCAGACAGTAATTGGACGTACACTTGGAGCTAGAGGTCGAAATGCGGGCATGCAGAGAGGGATGTTTAACTTGGGCTTGTACTTACAAGAGTTCGAATTACTCAAGGTGGTGTAATTGCCAAGCAGAGTAGTAATTCCATTTGGGGTTTCTTGCCAAGGGCCTTGTCGGGCAACTCAGGTGGAGTTTGTCCTCTCTTTACATGGTTAATTAAGGGTCTGCATGTTAGTCTGATCTGTATATCTTGACTTTCTCTTCTTCAGAGCAAATCGAAAATTTACTGTAGGTACAGAGGTCAAAGAAGGGCTATGTCCTCAAGAAAGCATGCTACTACCAAGATGTTTCCTGTACAAGAATATACCTGATCAATTTGGCCTTACCTGATGAAAAGAAAAATACAATGTTCGTTTTATCAAAGCAGTGGTGCATGCATAATTTAGCATGGTATAGATAAGAAAATTGGTGTGAACCACCATACAAATGACTTCGCAAGAAGAACTTCGATCCCTGCACCCAGAAGCCTATCTGGTTTCGCTCTGGGTCAAAGTGCCATGAGAATTAACAATCAAGTTCAGGAGAACTTGCTGCCCAAGGGTTTAAGGTAAAGATCTGTGATCAGGTTTCACTTTGAATGACTAGGAAGCTTGTCACTCACTTTTACCGCTAGATAGAGGGACATGATCTGTGCGCTTCCCGAATCATTTGAAATTTACTTTTTTAGGTACTTCACCACGATTTACGAATTTCACTCAACTTTTCAAGGGGTCAATTCGTCTACATTAGAGGCAGGTAGATCTAGAGGGCAGGTCGCTAGCAGTCTGGGTGCTAATAATAATAATTCAACAACAGACCTTTGTCTAATATCTGCTTCAGAGACGTGCCGAATAATCCCTGGCTAGGCTTTGATAAAGACTGTTTTGATTATGCCATGTGTCAACTCTCCAGAGAACTGAATTATTAGTGGGGAAGATTAGAGCCTATTAATATTGTACTTCCATTGTCAAAGGCGTTCAGGATGTGCGTGGTTTGTGAACTGAAGGGCTCAAGAAGGGTCCTTGTGTAACAGCGTCTGGACATTGACTGAACGTCACTGCGTTGCTGTTTATTCAGGGACCAAGCTGTTTGAGAATACTGTGACACATTGCTTTTTTTCTAATTAGTTAAATACAAAAGAATGAAAATAGCCGAGCACACAAGATTCATTATCAGTTGATTTGAGAAAAACTTGTACCAAAAACACATTTTCTTCAAGAATTGTTTCTATTTGCCTGTTTATTTGTTTGTAGTGCTCAATGCTCTAGGTTGTTGTACAGTTGCTAAGGCATTCTTATGGTTGCTAGGGCATTGCTACAGTGTCCTAAACAATCATGAGGGTCTTTTCGGTGGTTGTTCTGTAGTGCATTGCTAGGCATAATAAGAGTGTTCTGGGTTCTGAGTTTTTTTGGAAATTCATAAACGGTTGCTTACGAACTAATTCAAAAGAGCTTACCCCAAGTCTCTATGATATTCTGATCTCTAAATATGGGTTGGACCACTTTTTAATGCAAGCGTATCATCTATTTTTTTCCATGTTTTTCATCTGCTAGTGCAAATTGTACTTCGGATGAAAAGCAAGAGCACACCAACCAATAATCTGCATAATTTAACATCATCCACAGCCATATAACAAACAATGCAGGATACAATGCAGAGCTATATTAATTATGAGCAACAGTACTTTTGCCAGGTCAGCCTGTGTGTTTTTGGAGGGAATTTGTTCATTTTGTTTCTTGGCTCCCCCTAGTGATGAAACTATGATATAATAACAAAATCAATCTGAAAAGGTATTCAAAACATAATTATAATCTTTTTAAATGTTCATGAAAAGCACATATTCCTTAAGTGTACATCATGTTGTTATGCTAAAAGTATTGACATTGCAAATGCCACATATTTAAGTTCTCAAGCTCTCCTGAACTGAACCAGGCAGCGTTTAAACTGGGAGAGAGGTGAGTGATTGCACCCAAAGGGAAACATGATTGTAAAGGGGTGTCATTGAGACTCTAGAAAGGCTGTTGTAATGTCAGCTAGGTGGTGCTCCGCCACAGCACCTGGGTACAAAGCCCGATCTAGCTCAGCTCGTACACAGACACACTCATCGGGCTTTGGGAAGCCGACAGCTTAGCATGAAAGCAAAGGTGAAACAGAATCTGAAAATTGCAGTGCAGCGAGAGAGAAGGCGGCTATCAGTGGGTTTGGGCTGAAACCCCATAGCCGGGATAGAGTTTCCGCCATGTTTTCATACCCAGGTCAGCTGACCGGCGCCCCAGAGCACCATTGGATGGCCGGCTCGCAAACCCCGTAATGATGTAACCAGAGTGTGTGGGAACCAGAGCTTGGTGGCACAGTGTGTGATAAATGCAGCTTTCCCACTCCCCTGCCCGAGAATGGACTAGAATTAACCTAACCGTCTTAGCCCTGCCACGAGTTATCACGAAATCCAACCTGCGTGTGTGGGGCTGGGGCTGTAGTTTCACTGTTTATTTCCCCCTGCCGTCACGGTGGCAGATCTTGCCTTGTTTAACCAAATACAACACCTTGGCGAAGCCAACCAATCTTCTCTTGATTCTGATGTTGAACGAGACGATTTTTATGATTCCATTAACGGATGAATTTTTACGGATGATTTTAAACTCCAAAACTTGTGAAATGGCATAATTGACTAGTTTTGTTCATATCGCCACACAAAAACCAATCAAAACAGCCTCTTCTCAATGTCAACCCTCCCACGGTGGAATACTTTCCCATACCTCAAGTGTTCCAGCTATATCCCGTTGCTAATTGCAACAAGGTTTCCTGCCTCTTATGAATCGAGGTTTTAGCATAAAAGGTAATGAAGTAGAACATAACCAGGATGCTAAAGCTTGGCGAGAAAATGCCTCCTTAATTACTCAGTAGCCTTGAGTACCGTAGCTCCTCAACTCCTCAATGCATGCAATTATGCCAGACGATTAGCAGGGGCTTGTGGGTAGAACATTGTGTCTCTTTGCGAACATCCAGATGTTAGTGGACAATTCATTTCCACTGCATTATTACAACTTTTAATTGCTTTCCTGTTCTTGAAGTCTTTGTCAATACTCTGCAAGTGACGACTTACAAAAGCAGAGTTAAGAATTAAGCCTTTGGTGTGATTGCTAACTTCTGCTCATGACAGTTGTGATAGATTAGCAACGAAGGCAGTGTTTGACATCTGAAATGGTTAACAACTCCTCCTCTTCTCCGCTCATCCATGCCATCCTTCCCGGCGCTCCCAGAGAGGACCCCACAGTCTTGGCCAATCCTGACCTTAATTAATACAAGCCTGGCTGGAAACGGGAACAGGGCCGTCTCTCAGGACCGGCCTCCCTCTGAGCCTCTCTCTGGGGTAATGAGAGAGATCGGAGCGTCAGGAGCTGCCAGCTGAGGGGAAGGGGTCACTGGGAATGGATTTGCGGGGCTCTCAATGAGGAGCCCCTCCATGCTGAGAGAATCTGGCCGGCTTACGGACACCTGGTCATTAACATTGCTAATTAGCAGCCATTAATCAGGGCCGGGGTTTTTTCTTTACTGTCCCTCTGTGTGTGTGTGTCTATGTGTGTTGTGTGTGTGTGATGCTCATGAATAAGAAGATTGTTCCTTCTTACCTCCAGAAGAGGTGGGATAAAAGTGGTTCCCATCAGCTCAAGATGAGCCGGATTAGACGGAAGGTTAAACAACAGGCTGCGGTGAGTGCTAGTGGGATAGGGAAGGATGGGCTTCCAGCCTCTGGCAAAGGTAAAATTAATTACCAGTAATTAATGAGACAGCACTCTCAGAAGCTCTCATGTACAACCCGCCATTTGAAAGAACAAATCATGAACCTCCAGTTCTTGTTCAGCTCAAAGGTGATGATAATTCCCATAATAATGAGCAGAGTAATAAGAGGAAATCACAATCTTGGCACCAGATCTTCAGATGGGTAACTATGTATGAAGAATCAAAAAGCTCCACCACCGAGGAAGATAAATATTCTTCTTTTGGGCTTTAGTTTCTATTGTCTTAGAATAATCAGCATTCAGTGTTCTTCTGCACACTGCATTTTAATATTCAACACACTGCCACAACATCTTGTCTCTCTGCACTCAACAGGTGGTAGAAGATTTGCCAGTACCTTTTGAAAGCAGTTCGTAGGATGTCATCTTATTTGTGTCAAAATGATATTTTCAGTCAGAAACAAATATCTCATGTACCTGAATATAAGAATATAAGCTCAATCAATGTTACTTGCTAGGAGGCTCTGTGAGGTTGTTAAGAAAAACCCAAGTCTCTAGATATGGTTCCAGTCCCTGTTTTTATCATCCACTAAGAGAAAACATAACTATGATTATTTAGAAAAGTAATACCACCTCTCAACTAGACAAAGAAGGTTTGGGGTTTCATTCAAGTCTACAGCAAAGGTGCAAAGTTACTTATCAAAGTTCAATGCTATCTCACGACCAATTCGAACATATTTAACGAGGTGGCTAATATGTACAAATTCGTACAAGTGATTTTGAATGATTTATTTGAGCGGTAGGTTTAGGGGCAGGGCTGGGTTGGTCCTTCAAATGAATTCCTACAAATTTGCCAACTCGTAAAATACATAAGATTTTTTTAACAAATTGTACTTAATTCGTATTGGTGAGGTAGTACGAATTCATGAGCTGTGAGATTGGTTTGCAATGTTTAATACGTCAGGTTGGGGTTTGTTCAAATCCCCAACCCTAAACGTGAGCAACAGTAATAGTGATGTTTGTCTTTCCAAACACTTAATTTTTGCTTGTGTTTACAAAATATCCTAGACATTATCCTTTACAATATGACAACTATAATATTTCTGTACCTTTCCTTTGAGAGTGTAAATCAAGAATAAAACTTGCTTCAGCTGAATATAAGCCTTTGTTTATTTCAAACAATTTCTCTCTTCTGGCACAAAATGAATGTCTTGTTCGTATGATTTCTAAGATTTTCCCTGGGAAAGTGGAGCAGTCTTGGGCATATTACCAAATGACCGCGCGAGAGAGAGGCAGAAAAGAAGTGGCGTTCTGGCACAGCATCATGCAAATAGAGCACATTCTTCCGTTTTTCTCATGACGGATTGCCTCTGAAATTAGTGAAGCGAGCTGGTAAAATGCTAATGAGAGATGCATCAATGAGCTGTGTCATCCCTGGGGGCTTTTGGAAGGGGCAAGGGGACCCTGAGCGGGGTGCAAGAATTCAGTTTAACGCTGGGGACCTTAAATCCGTTGGCCCTTCGCATCTGCATTCCTTCAGTTTTGGGAGGGACAGAGCTTAATCCAAAAGGCATTCAAGACGATGGAAAGTAACCCATAGCTTTTGGGAATCAGCAGAGAAATTGTGGGATAAATAAACTAGACTGAGGTATTCAATCTCAGTGAAGCGCTCCTTACCAAACAGTCACGATCACTCAATGCCTCCAACAAGTGATGCTACCCCCAAATTTGAGACTATGCAATCCTGAAATTCATTGCACTTGCCATTTACTAACTAAAGAAAGCCTAATTTATTTTTAAGTTCTCCTAAGCTATATCTAGACAAATTAAAAAAATAAAAAATAAACAATGGTTAAAAGACTGTTAATTTTCTGTTAAAATTAAAAGATGGTTAATTTGTCACCAAATGCAATTGCAAAAATAGCCCGGAAAACTCCCCCACCAGATCAAACAAATACCCCCACCCAAACTTTCATCATTGGTTGAGTCAAGGCTGCTGTGTCAGGCTGATCATTTTCAGAGAAATCAACCTATTATCCTTGTCTCATATTAATCTGAGATAGGAAAAATATTTTAACATCCTAAAAATTGCACACATCACCTTTAAGTAATTGTTCTAAAAAGGATTCATGTGACAAACACCCCTTACTAGAGATATTTCTCTGCAAGAATATTTTTTGAGCCAGCAACCTCGCCGAGAAGATAAAGCATTCACACAGACGGTGAGCGACAGACACGTCTCACCCCCCTCGTTTAGTCATCAGTTTATCAGCCGAGGCCTTGGAGGGAAGAGCGCTATTGTGCCCGACAGCACTAGCAGGCGACGGCCTACGTGCCAGACTTGAGCTGTTGACCATGCAACACGGAACTCATAGAATTAAAGCCCAAACGTCCTTGGATTTGATAGAGAAAAAGACATGTACATACACAGTCAAGCACTGGCCGCTTTCAGACAACACGCACAGCTATACGCAAAACAGGAACAATGGCCTGCCTGATGCGGTCCGTCTAGCTTCATGTGTCTCATTAGTTGCACATGTTTACAGTGGACGTGGGCATTGGAGAACAGGGGAAGAGCATGTATCTCAGCAATTACAGTGTGAATTGCATGAGAGGATTATATGAAGTGCTTAAGGAGAACCGGGACACCTTGTCTTGAGTACCAAAAACAGCTGCTTAGGGCCCAGTGCACCTGCTTGTTACCAGACCATTTTCACCTCGCCATTTTTTTTTTTCATAGCAAGACTCTCAGATGAGAGAGAATGGGGGTGAGAGACGAGAAAATAAGACATCAAAGAGGCTGAACATTGGAAAAGGGGGGTTGGAGAGGAGGTCTGGAGTGCAGACTTAAGAAATAAGAGCTTTCCTCTAGAAACTGCTGGAGGTTTGAGATTTGGTGGAGGGTGTTAGCAGGAGAGGAGAGTGCATTAATATTTGGGGGTAGTGAGGGAAATAGCCAGAGCTGTTACAATGTAAATGAGAGGCTGGAATGAATGGAAACACCCCCCTACCCCTCCACCCAGAGCTTTCCTTCTCTCAAGTCCTGTGGATCAACATACGCCGGGATGTTCGTGCAGCGCATAGCAATGAGGGAGTTGTGGCTCAGGGAAACGGGACACTTTTGACTATTTCTTTGTGTTCTGTTGATTCAAACAGGTGAAGGATGTCAGCTGGAAGATCCTACTACTTAGTTTTCCAAACTAAGTAAAGGTGCAGTATGGAATATCTGTCACTCTATTATTCACACTATTACAAGTAAAGGTTCTATACTGGAATCTATGGTTCAAAAGGTTCTTTATAGTGAAAGATATAATGCTTTTATGGGGGGGGGGAACCAAAAGTGGTTCTTCTTTGGCACTGCAAAATAGCGTTAAATAAAGTGTTTTGGAGCCACAATGAACACACTGAACTGTTGTTCTCATGTGGGCAATGTAGGTTCGATTCTTGGTTGCAATTTTTTTGGTATCCGGGGCTCGCAGGATTCTTGCCAGTTTCCTCGGGATCACTGCAAGGAGGAGATTTCAAGCAGATGGGGAGGGGCACGGCCATATTATGCGACTGAGAACACAATGCACACACTTCCACGTTATGATGTCACCGTTCTGTAGGGGTTTCCTAACAAGGTCGTTCCCTGATGTCGGCGGACTCATTTGAAAGTTTGTCGACAAATTGCGCTGCATTGAAAGTAATAGTGTCCACTGGGGTTGACGGTTGGCAAAGGACTGCAGGTGTTTAGATCAGCTTAAAAAATAATAATAAACCCTTCCCTGCTGGGCTTTCTTTCACAAGTCCCCCAGCTTTTATTCCCAGCTGTTAAAGTGAACTCAGACAGGAAATTCCTCACGTGATTGGCCTTTATGAGTGGCAGGGAGGCTTAACCCAAGTCTCAGAGGGGTCATTCGTAGATGACTGTGTGAATAACCTTGTAAGGACCCATGTTTCTCTTCACATCCAATTAAGACTACTGCTTATGGCCTCACACCTCTCCCAAGAGGATAGTTTATAGGGTAGCATTAAAAGCTAACTAAGGGTGACGGCGGGGTCCTCTATAAACCCTTTATATACATGCCATTCTGAGTTTGTCTGTGCCGTTTACTCACATATTCGTCATAAATACTGGCTACTGTAAAACCAGGGTTAGATAAAGTTTTTTTTTTTTTTTTTTGATGTGCTGAAAGGCTAGCTCTGTGTTACTAGCAAACTAGCAGGCAGCGCTTTTTATGTAGGTGCATTTGAGTGTCAGTGACTTGACTATTTTATCTTCTGAGGTTCTACAAGCCAAATAAAGAAACACCTCAGCATTTGAAATATCTTCACCCAAAACAAATCACTTGCTGTGTTCATAATGAAGACATTTCTACTGGCCCAATTTGTGGTGCCCTGAATTATTTGATTAGTACCGTTTAACTGCTATCAAGGCACTTCAATCAAACACATGGTTAATTATTTGCAACTAATTACAAGCTTTGGCAAATACCATTATTTCAATTAGATGAGTAATTTATTAGAGTAAACTTGATGTCTAGCAGCAACAATTCCAGTTTTTTGGCAATGCTCCTGTTGAGGATCAGGTGATTGGTTTTTATGTGGTAAATTCATAATTAATGCTAATACTATTTGGGGGATTCATTTTAAATTATTTTAATAAAATACTAGTTTGTATTCAACATTTAAATAAATTAAAATCTTTAAAAAAAAAAAAAAAAAGAACCTGGGTGATTCTTCATTTCACAGAACAGTTCCAAAAATTCAAGTCATTCAAAACTCATATGATTTTCTTATAATAGTTATTATGATTATCAGTTAATATTGACGTAAATTTCAGCCTGTTTATCCAACAAAATATGATTTTCATGTCACTTTTGTGTCAAAAAAGGCTTGATCTTTAACATTTTTTTTTTTTTTTTTGTTACTTAAATAAGTGTTACCTTAAATAAAATAAAATATAAAAATAATTTTATTTCAGTCTATAGTCCAAGGCAGTATTTTTCATTTTAATTTAATTTTCTGTGCTAAAATAACTCAAACTAAAACTGAAATAAAAATTAATAAAAAATATTATTTTAAAATTAATAAATATTAAAACACCACAAAATCACTAAACCTGTAACTACAATTAAACTGAAAACAACTTAATGAAATATTATAGTATCTAAATGATACAAATAAGATACTGATCTAGACTTTGAGTTAGTTAGTGTTTAGCTTTTTTAGTTATACCCACAACAGACAATCACCTTATAAAGACAGTAAATCTGAAATTTAGCCTGACAGATTGGCACTTCATAGAAGCAGAATGTCCCACCATAAACTAATAGTAGACTCCCCCATGCTATTTAATGTCTTTCCTTTATATCATTTCACATATCTGGGTGAACCTGACATGCATTACATTGTGTCTCTGCTTTTATGGTATTAAATTGCAGGATGTGGCCTGCAGGAATATATTTGATGGCAGCTTAGAGCTGAAGTTGCCATGTTCTGTCCTGATATTACTCAGAAGTGTTTTTACAAGCTTCCACTGAAGAGTGTGCTGACAGCTGATTTGGCTATTTTTTTGTTTATTTTATACATCAAGGGGATTTTTTTTTTCTTCAATTAGACAAACATGAAAGCTTTTGGTTATATTAATTTCACTTTGACTTATCTCAAGCAATATATTATGCACATGATGACAAAGCTAAAACAATTCCGGATTTAACCCTCTGGGGTCTGAGGGGTTTTTTGGGCCCTGGAGAAGTTTGGCGTGCCCTGCCATTTGTGCTTTTTTCCAGTTTCTTATAAACATTTAATGGATAAAGTCTGATTACACTGTGTTCAGCACAGTAGTAAAATAATATGTAATCAGCATGTATGTACAAGTTTGTAATTCTGAGAAATACAAAAAAAAAAAAAAAAACACTGAAATAAGGCCAAAAAACACATACAGAACATTTGTTCACATGTCTTTTGAGTACTGGATATGGTAGACTAGAGTTTTTGCTATGAAATGATGTGAAAATCATCCTGCTCAATCATTCAAAAAAAAAAAAAAAAAAACTTTGTGAGACACTTTTTGTGTCAGAAAGGCTGTATGCAAGGGCAAGACAATGGCCATGAATATGTCTGTGTGTCAAGTATTCAATGAATAATTTTTGTGATGCGTTTCAGAAAGAAGTTCGTGGAGACCGAGGCGGCTGAAAGCACACCCTGTTTGTTTTCTTTATTTTACAAAAGTACAATGTTTTGTTGTTATTGTGAGTGTACACAAACAAAAGTATTGTGAATGTATACAAATAAAACTCTTTACAGTTTTGAATAACGTTTTACTCTTATCTGTATGACCAAAAATGATAACGTATTTTAAATTCTTTTAAAAAAATGCAACTGAACATGCTGGCGAGTTTGCCGACCCCAGAGGGTTAGGGAGACATTAGCTTTGATCCAAAACCTTGTGAGCTACCTTGCCATCTACTGCCAAAATGGACCAGAACCCAATGAACTGAATTTAAACATCATAAGTAAAACCACTTAAAAGACATTACAGCAATAAAAGGAACCATGCACGCACGCACACACACACACACACACACACACACACACACACAGAGATTTGGTGTTGGAAACTGTTTCTCAGAAATTGATAGTAAATTTCGCAAAAATAATTACACATAAACAGCAAGTAACATACTGAATTAAATAGGGACAACATGGGAAAACTCGGTATCGTTTGACTCTGTATGCTGCTCTGAATCTAAAGAGACCAGTCGTGATTTTTGGCCAAACTGTTCAGAAGTTATAAACACAAATAACCATTTTTCATATCTCCTGACCACTAGGTGGCACTGTGCCAGGTAACTTCAGGGCATGTTAGTGATGAAGTGTACCAAATTTAGTCTCAATACCCTAAAACCTTGCTGAGATACATCCTCACGTCCACTTTGTCGAGTTCTGACAAATTCATTCAGGGATTATTTAAGAACGGTTTGACTAATTAACTTGAATTCCATGGTTTTTTTTTATCTGAAGCTGATCTGTTAGTTTTTCGAGAAAATCAGACTAACGTCTAGGAAGAGTTTTACACAGTATGTTTTTTTCCAAAAATTCAAAATGGTGGAAAATGTTTCATGACAGAAAATTACATTAAAATCTAAACTCAACAGTTAAAAGGTTATTAGCATAAACTTGAGTGCAAATTTGAGCTGTCGGTGGGGCTAGAGAGTTTGAGTTAGTTTACAGTGTAGAAAGACTGAAATAGCATTCTTTGTAAAACATAGTCCAAAAAGTGACAACTTTGAAATATATATACATATAGCAGAGAATGCTTTGTGAGTGAGTGAGTGAGTGAGTGAGTGAGTGAGTGAGTGAGTGAGTGAGTGAGTGAGTGAGTGTTTAAAAATGCAAGAAGCAGGGCAATGGAATGTGGAAAAATGCAAAGTTTTGGAGATGCATATTTTTAAAAGTTTGAATTTATTTTAAGTTGACATGCTATTTTAGAATCGCTGCTCCCATGTGTGAGACACTGCAAAAGATGTGCAACAGTCATATTAACATAGAAAAAACAATGGTCGAGCAGAGCAGTGGAGCATAAAAACTTGTAAATACCCCCAAGCATTTCATAAAATTGATTTCAATATAGGTTGGCATTAGCATGTTGATAAGGTAATACTGACAAACTAAAACGACTTTGCTCACAAAAGGCCCCCCACCCCCAAAAAAGAGATTTTTTTTTTTTTAATTTTTCCTGCCATCTTGTTATATTTGTGGTGTTGCCATATATAAGTTTCTCGTTATGCTATATTATTACCAAATCTTGGAATTAATCTTTTTGTCAAGTTGGATTCCTTTTAATTAGCAGACATATTTTATAAATTTTTAGAACTGACTGATCACAGGCTTCACTAATCTGAGCTCATGCACCTCAGTTTTTGAGAGTATTGCCAAAAATATCAACAAATAATGTTTTTTTCGCTCAAAAACTGTGCATGAGCTCAGATCAATTAGGCCTATGACCAGTCAGCTCTGAAAATAAACACAAAACCTGTGCTAACTCAAAGAAAACAGCTGAATCAAAGAGATTTACAAACAATTTTTTTGTAGGCCAGGATTAGAGGATTAGAGCAAGGGTTAGCAATACATTTTTTGATACTTTTAAGTATCCAATGAAATATAACTTAGATTCCTTTCTTCACTAAGCTTGTTGCAATGCATTCTGGGATTTCAAACATGTCGGAAGTGTGCATAATGCCTCAAAATGCCGCCTCCACAGTAAATATCACTTCAATGTACCTTTAATTTAAATTAAACAAAGTCATGAAACGGCACAATCTAAATCTCCAAAAATGAATGTGCCGCCCTGCAGTCAGACAGCGAGGGCAGCTGTTACACAGAGAGCCGCAGTGAACATCTGTTGCACATGCTCGCAGCCAAAAAGCCGCCCTTTTGTTTACTAATGCTTCTGAACTCACTGCGGGTCCAGGTGAGCAAACGAGGAGCGTTCCATATTCCACAGCACCGCAGGGCGTAGCGCTATCTCTCTTTCATCTCATAATATATGCTCTAAAGCAAACACTATTTCAAAACACCACACACACACACTCATCATGACATACAAACACACTCAACAGCCGTATCGCGCTGTATTAAGCTGGGAAAAACCTGAAACATGACTGAAAATCTTCCTTACAGACTGAGAGATTTGTTATGTTTCAGAAATGATAATTTATGATTTGGAACACTGGTGATATATTGCGTGCATATAAATACACTTTTAGACTTAAGAAAAATTATGTTTAATTACAGGTTTGTTGACCTTTCTTTCAGATGTTTTGCATGTCTGATGACATATATTAGCTGTATGTTTTTTTTGTTAACTGATTTTTCATATATCACACACACACATACATGCACACACACATATACATTTCAAAATAAAATAAATCTCACTGACCACACGCTCATTCAAAAGTTTGGGGTCAGAAAGTTTTGAAATGAAATGAAATGAAAATCTTTTGTAACAATGTTAGTCACTTTACTGTAGCTTTGCAGAATAAAATGAATTTCCTCTTCTTCAGTAAAAACAAAGTTGATGTTCTTTTCTGCCAAAATTCAGGTGTAAATAAACCATAGAATTATGATGTGAAATAATTTAGTTCATGAGCAATGTTTACTTTAAAAGTAATGCATTGCAATATTGCATTTCTCCTTAAAAAAGTACTTAGTTTTATTTAGTTACTTTTTATGGAAAGTAATACATTATGTTACTTTTGTGTTACTTTCTGTCACCTGAGCTGGGCTTTCTTGACTATTTTTTAATAACAAAAAACCCCAAAGTAATATTTTTGGCAACTGTAAAGGCACTTTTATACCAAAAGTGAAATGAATAAGCCTCAGGCTGAAGGATAGGTGAGCTGTCAGTAAATAAATGGGAAAACAAAGTAACTTGCATTACTTATTTCTTAAATTAACTCAAGTATTTTCTTGTAAATTTGAAAGTAATGCGTTACTTTACTAGTTACTTTGAAAAAACGTTTTCTGATTACATAACTCACATTACTTGTGATGTGTTACCCTGAACACTTTTCATGAGGAACACATACAAGCAGGCCTTGTGAATAAAACAACAAAATAGAGTGGCCATCAGTGTTCAAAGCTCATGTGAGTCTCTGCAAATCAGGCAGAAGATGATGGCCTCTTATATGATGTGTTTTCACTGCTATCTGTCATTTTTCCCTCATTAAACAGCAGACATGTATCTGACATTATACGCTTAAGCTAAACATCCAATGTAACTGCTCTACAACAGGTCACCAGGGTCAATGAACCCATGTTTCAAGAGGAGGTGTCCACAAAAATGAGCGTCAGCTTCAGTTAAACTGACCATCATGTGTAATTGCACCTGTCATCATCAATTAAGAAAGAATGTAGAACAACACAGAATTGGAGGCCATGCTGTGCACTCGGTATACTGCACTACTGGAGTTCAGTTACATCACCTCCTGGAGGAGCACAGCTCAAGCACGCGTACTGTTAATATAGTGTTAGTGTCAGGATTATGTACCTGCCTGTGTTGTGTTTTGCTCCCTGGAACCCAGTTTCTCCCTCATGTTGATTGTGTTAATTTGATTACAGGTGTGTCACATTCTTACCCAATTATCCTGTGTTTAAAAGCCCATTCCATTCAGTTAGTGTTTGTTGGTTCTGAACGTCTTTCCATGTGTTCCTGTATCTCATGCGTGCTTGGATTATTAAAGACTGTGTTTTTGAAGTACTCCTCGCTCCCTCATTCCTTGCTTCCAGGTGAAGTGTAACAGAAGAATCGACCGCAACAGTAACCTCCGTTTGTACCCTCCGTTTTGTTTACCGTTTCTACTTAGTTTTTTTGTTTCCGTTGTGTGTTTCCCCATGATCCTCATGTCCGGCCCGAATTCCTCCTCCTCCTGCTGAAGCAGGGGGACCGATCTCTCGAGGACCATACAAGACTGTTCCTGTTGTTGGCTAACGCCACCAGCTACCTGGACGACACGCTCTGTGCATTCTATGATGCAAGCCTGAACACCGCGAGCAGAGCGCTGTCGTCCAAAGATGGTCCTCGAGAGGATTTTGCCGCCTTCGTGGAGTGGATTCTGGCAAGAAATGGATTGCCACTCACCAACTGCCCCGTGGAAGATCTCCTGACCCAGAGTCCAGCCGACCAACTCCCCGCAGTGCAGAGCATCAGCCCGAGCCCACCAATGACGAAGAGCCTATTCCTGCTGCGATCAACGAGACCGCGCAAAGCCGAGCGACTGAGCAGAGGATCGCCCCGGATGTTGAGCCCAACCTGTCAGACCAGGTGCGAGAGCCTGCGACAGTGCCCACCAGCACGAGGGACTTCTGGACTTGGAGGGGGATCTGATTGATTGGGAGATGGATCTGGAGACCGACCTTCCCCCTCTCCTCTCTTCTTCATCCTGGCTGGTCCCGTCCAGCCCTCCTTCGTCTCTGGTCCCCATGTCCAGCCCAGAAGGGGCTCCCGATTCTCCAGTGCCTGATCCTTGAAAGCGCCCTCCAATGCCTGCTCCTCGAGAGCGCCCTCCTGTTCCTTGGTCCAGCCCAGAGGAGGCTCCTGACCCTGAGTTTAACCCTGAAAGCCTGGAGGCTCACAAATACCCGCTCCTGCCTCCTCCGCCGCTGTCGTCTGGCAGCCCCTCCGCTCGCCTCCAGCCTCTGAGGCCCGGACTCCGCCTCGGCCCGTTGACCCAGCGGCTCCACCTCGGCTCCTGGCTCCCTCGCCTCCACCATTACCCATCAATCCACCAGCTCCACCGGGCTCCCTCCTCCCTCCGTCCCACCGGCTCCATTGGGCTCCTTCCTCCCTCCCGCCAGCTCCACCTTGGTCCTCAGTCGCTTTGGCTCCACCGCGGATCTCCACCCTCGCCTCGGTCACCGGAGCCCTCGGCTCCACCCTGGCCCCCCAGATCCTCGGCATCCCCCTGACTCGTTGGCTCGCTATCTCCACCTCGGGCTCCTCCACCACCTGCTCCGCCACCATCGGTCGGCCCCCTGGAATCGGTGGCCAGCCCTCCTTCCTGGCTCCTCCCTCCTTCGGCTCCACCCTGGGTCGACATTATGTCTGTGGCCTGCGTCCAGCTGGGCACCTCCTGCTCCGGGTCCCTCCTGTCTCCTCCCTCCCCCCCTTGGACACTGTCTGCCCGCCCCCTTTCGGGTGTCCGTCCTGCTCCTGAGCCGCCTCCCAAGTTCCCACCCGCCCCTCCTCATGTTGTATCTACGGTGCAAGGACGCACCTTCTGGGAGGGGGCATAATGTCAGGATTATGGACCTGTCTGTGTTGTGTTTTGCTCCCTGGGACCTAGTTTCTCCCTCATGTTGATTGTGTTAATTTGATTTCAGGTGTGTCTCGTTCTTCCCCAATTATCCTGTGTTTAAAAGCCCCAGTCCATTCAGTTAGTGTTTGTTGGTTCTGAACGTCTTTCCATGTGTTCCTGTGTCTCATGCATGTTTGGATTATTAAAGACTGTGTTTTTGAAGTACTCCTCGCTAACTCTTTCCTTGTTTCCAGGTGAAGTGTGACAGTTAGGACACTGCTACAAGAAATCAGTAAGAGACTGAAAACCACCTACCTCATTGTAAATCGACAATGGAGATATTCTCTGCTTTTTCTAGTAGAAATAAGCATGATGTGGCAATATCTTGAGATGTTTTAAACTGTGTATTTTTCGAATGATACACAATATACCAATCCATTTTGCCTATCTATAAATAAATATTATTTTAAATAAATTAATATTATCGTTGTTGTTTCTTTATTTTCATTTATACTATTATTATTATTATTGATGATAATAATATTAATAATAATGTAATTGGTGATTATTATTGCCATTATTACTATATATTATTTATTTGTTTATTACAATTTATTAATTTATCATTACTATTGTTGTTGTTTGTTTGTTTATCTATCTATTTTAGTTTTTTATTTCATTGTTGTTGCTGATTTGCGTATTATTGCTATTTTTGCCATTATTGCAATGTTTTTATTTATTATGTTGTTGTTACTGATTTGCATATTATTGTTATTTCTGCCATTATTACATTAATGAATTTATTCATACAATGTATATAGTTAATTATTTATTTATTTTCTTTATTTTTATTGTTGTTGTTACTGACTTGCATATTATTATTATTATTATGGCATTATTGCAGCGCATTCATTATAATTCATTTATTTATTCATTTATTTATTATTACTGTCATTGTAGCTACTTATTATTATTATTAACATTAATATAATTTATGTTGTTATTTAAAGGTTTGTTTGTTTGTTGATAATTTATGCTAATACTTCTGGTTATACGACACATGATGAGTATTATTAATGATTCATTAATACAATGAACATCTGAACCTCACACTGCTTTCCCAAACGATTCAGCTTTCCTGGACGTGTTCATTTGAACACACAACAAAACGGCTTGGATGTGTGAAGTGAGGAACATATGTCCACTGTTATGGTGCCAGCACAACCTGTTCACTGCACGGCAGTGATGATGATGACGACGACGATGAATCATGTTGCTAGGCGTGCAATGCTGGCCCGAGTCCAAGCTCTCTGGCAGAACAATCAACTGTTGGTTTGATCTTATACACAACGACAAACATAAACACAGCATTCACAATGCAAACTCCAGCGGGGGTGAGCAGCCCAATGACCAGTGCAAGCCTGCGAGAGATCGCTGACCTCCAGGAGACAAGCCTTCATGAGTGAACCATCAATTTGACACCATTAATCTTTTATTGTAATATCTAATTACTCATCCTATTTACTTGTCAGGAGTGCGCGAGGCGAACGCTCTACAGGGATCGGCCCATAGCAACGCCCCTGGCCCTTACCAGCAGAGACGGGCCAGCCTCCGAATTTCACCTGCCCGGCGGCGAGTGGTCCCAGGAATGTCCCATGTCTGTTGGGTGTCCTGGCCGGCACTCATGATTAATGCATGGAGCTCCTCGGGGTCACGCTCCACAGGCCCTGCCTCAAACATAAAGAGATGAACCTTGAGTCACGTCCAACGAGAGCCGCTGCAAGTGCAGATATTTTGGCAGGCTCTCCTCGGGGGCCGCGCTGAGCGGTGACAGCTTGTTGAAGAAGATGAATGCTAAATGTAGCGTATGGTCAAAAACCCGAGCCAACAATTGGCGGCTTTTTCGTATATTGAATTTCAGCGTCGGTACATGCACTTAGCCTACTTTGCATCTGACAGAAGGTCTCTTTAGCGTGTAGTTATTTGAAGAAAGTTGTTTTGCTTCATGATCCATTTCTGAAAATACTGAGCACATAAAGCAGTTAAAAGGCCTGTTCACACCAATAAGGATAAAGATATCTATATTAGCATCCACACGATAACATTGTTTATTATGCTACAGTTTTGTCGTCTGTCTCTATACTGTAAATGCTTGAGCTCTTTAAAGCTATGTTTTACTTTTACATTTTCTTATAATTGCGTGCTGCAGTTTTGTCGTCTGTCGCTTGAAATTTTTGAGCTCTTAAAAGTTGGTTGACTCTGACTGGCTGTCAATGTTTTTAATCGTTCATTCCTTTGATAACTATAACGATAATGATATTAGCGTACAAACCAATAAACAATAACATTGCTTTTTCTTATAACTGAGCGCTGCGATTTTGTCGTTGGCACTTTACATGATCTAGGTTTTTAAGCAGCATGGATACTGAGCTCTTTAAAGTTGGCTAAAGTGAGCTCTTTAACACCAACAGAGATATGTATAACGATATCAATATTACCATACAAACCGATGGAAGTTAACATTACATTTTCTTGTAATTGCGCACTGCAGTTTTCTTTCATTTTTGAACAGCAGTTTTGTCGTCTGTTGCTTTAAATGCTCAAGCTCTTTAAAGTAAAGTGGATTCTGATTGGCTGTTAATGTTTTTGTTGTTCACCAGCTGGGGAAAAATGTTCTAAAGGCCTGTTCACACCAAGAACGACAACTATAAAGATGACTATAACATTATTAGTGCTGGACGATAACAATGTATTTTCTTATATTTGCGTGCTACGGTTTTGTTGTCTGTTGCTTTAAATGCTCAAGCTTTATAAACTAGGGTCTGATTGGCTGTCATTATTTTTTTATCATTCATCAGCATTTAAAAAAAAACATTCTAAATGCCTGTTCACACCATGAATGATAACTATAATGATAATGATATTAGTGTGCAAACTAATGGAAAATAACCGTGCGTTTTCATATAGTTGCTTACTGCAGTTTTGTCATCTGTCGCTTTAAATGATTGACGATAACATTAAGTTAACCTTCTTGGTGTGAATGGGTCTTTAGTACAGTTTCTTTCCAGGTGAAGAACAATTCCAAAAACATTGCCAGAAACTGTAAAGAAATTGAGAATTTAAAGCAACAATTGACAAGACTACAGTGTGCAATTGTAAGAAAACGTAACTTTATCGTCTGTTGGTTTCTGTGCTGATATTACTATCATTATAGTATTCATTGTTGGTGTGAACAGGCATTTAGAAAAAAAAATTCCAGCTGATGAACAATAAAAACATTTACAGCTAATCAGAATCCATTGACTTTAAAGAGATCGAGCATTTAAAGCAAGACAACAAAACTGAAGCATGCCATTATAAGATAATTATATTGATATTAGCATACAAAGTAATGGATGAAAACATTACGTTTTCCTGTAATTGCATGCCACATTTTTGCCATCACGCTTAAATGATCAGTTTCTTTAAACTTAGGTAAGTTGTGATAGGCTATCAATGATTTTACCATTATCAGCTGAAAAAAAAAAATGTTCTAAAGGTCCATTCACACCAAAAACTATAACTATAACAATATTAGCATACAAACCAATAGACGATAACATTACGTTTTCTTATAACTGCGTGCTGCAGTTTTGTCATCTGTCGCTTTAAATGCTCAAGTTCGTTAAAGTTAAGTGGATTTTGATTGGCTGTCAATGTTTTTGCCATTCATCAGTTGTTCTAAAGGCCAAATGTTCTAAAGGCCCAATCACACCAACACTGATACCTAAAGATAACTATAATGATAACAACATTAGCGTACAAACCAATAAGCGTACAATCAGCTGGAAAAAAGCATTATGAATGCCCGTTCACAACAACAATGATAACGATATTAGCGTACAAACCAAAATGTCGATAATGTCGACAATTTTTTTTATAACTGCAACACTGCAGATTTTGTATAAATTTGTAAATATCATATGAATTAGATTTTTACAGAAATACACAATTTTAAGAAAAAAAAAACAAAACAAAAAAAAAGTAAGGAAGCAAGTCGACCCCGAAACCTAAGCATCTGTGGGACATAAGCAAATTGTACAAAAATGTACAAATTCAGTTTTTAGCCAGTTTTTTTTTTTTTTTTTTTTAACTTTCACTGGTGCATAATCATATTATATGAAAATGTATAAATGAGATCTTATGAAATTCATACAAATATAAGTTGTGAAATAGTTAAGAATTGCCATGAGAGTGTGTTGCAGTTCAACTGTGATGCATTTAAAATGTTACATCCTCAAATGTGATTATCTATCATCTTTAAACTCCATCTGAGACAGATGTGCTGGCGAAACATCAGTCCTTCAGATTTAGCATTTCAAGTGGTTTGCTTTGTTACTTGTTTGTGTTCCATCCTGTCTCTGGACACTCTTTCATTTGCACACCTTTTGTTTTCCTGTGCCCTCAAGACGTTAAAAACGCATGATCCGCTGCAGCTGGGTGAACGTTTGCGCGCGCTTGCCCACCTCAAGGAGCTGCTTGTGCTTGAAGCCAAACCTTATTGACGAAGCGTGAGACTATTCAGCTGACAAGCCAAATCCAAACGTCTTTTTTGTCCAAGACTTTGACTTTCTTATTGCAGCTGTTGACTCAGCGGACATCTATTCTCAGCATGAAAACCTCGAGGCCTCATAAACCAATATTTACCATAGCAGAAGGTAACAAGTTCATGATAAGTTACATATATATATGAAACAAAACATACTTCATCGTCTCGCATCTAATTGAGGTTTGGAGGGGGACATTGTCCAGAGTTTCTGTTGAAACCATCAGTATTTCCGCTGGCGTTGAGGAGGGATTAGCGTCATTAGAGCGCAGCGGTACTCTCACCGTCCAAAAGCAAACAAACAAGAAAAGAATTTCCATACACACAGCTGCCGCCCCAATCCACCTTCCCCGGGTTACCCGCTGCAGTCACGCAGGTACTAAACCACAACTTCTCTGTAGGCAACATCAATCCGCAGTCAATTGTTACGGTGCACCTGTATGTTACTTCTGATCTCGGCCCAACCCTGCCGGTGTGAGCACACCCTCGCCTCTTGGATGCCGTGTATGAGAGAGGTTATGTGGACTCACATGTGCTTTCAACTCTGGCACAGAGATGGATATGAATGCTCATGTGAAAGTACTGTTGGTCCGTCCAGATAAATAGAGAGCAGGCGGACGTTTTCTCAGCGGCGAGCCCGCATTGTGCAGCGGACAGCTAGAGCACAGCAAACAAGCCCTAGAAAACAGAGGGATCAATTTAGCTGAACAAACAATCTTTCATGTAATGATGGCTACTTATCCATTTATGTCATGTCTGAGCCAGTGAGCGGCTGTGCTTTGCCGGCCATTATTCGCAGCTCGTACCACTGTCATCCTGAAAAGAAGCCCTAGATGCATCAAACAACTTCACAAAGTATGAGGGAAAGCATTAATGTGTTTTTTAAATAGTTGTTTTAGTTGAAATAAAAGCTTTTTCATTCACTCTTCCGAGCAAATATTTAAAAAAAATACAAAATGTTAGCACTTACTGCACATGATATATTTTGTTGCCTATAGGCTAACGTATGTTTTAGACCACTTTGGCAAACAAATGAAGCTATGATTCACATACTGTAAAAGATAAACCATATAGCAGTTGCTCTGATATTAAATTATATTTTAATTAAAAATATTTTCCCGTATTAAAGAAATAGAGCTGTTAGTATAGCAAGATAAGTAGTAATAAATATATATTTTTTCCATTTATGTGTCATTTTATATCTGACTTTTATCATATCTGAAAATTATCTGTAATGGAAAAATTTTACTTTTACAGAAATATGTTGGTAAGCACAAAAGCAGTCATAAGTAGCACGACTATATTTGTAGGAATAGCAAAAAAATATATTGTATGGGTTAAAATGATCGATTTTTCTTTTATGACAAAAATCATTAGGATATTATGTGAAGATCATGTTCCATGATATTTGGTAAATTTTCTACCGTAAATATAACAAAACTTAATTTTTGATTAGTAATATGCATTGCAAAGAACTTCATTTGGACAACTTTAAAGGCTATTTTCTCAATATTTTGATTTTTTTCCACCCTCAGATTCCAGATTTTCAAATAGTTGTATATTGTCCTATCCTAACAAACCATACATCAATGGAAAGCTTATTTATTCAGCAAATAAAAAAAAGACCCTTATGACTGGTTTTGTGGTCCAAGGTCACATATATCTATTAATACTTATTTATTAATATTATTAAGTGCACTCTGTAAATCTAAACTGAATGAAGTAAATACTCGTTAAATTGAATGAAAAATTAATTAGTTAAAACACTACACATTTTATTTGGCTTTAGGGCCAAATTAACATAACCTCATTTATACGGTTGTTTTTTTATAAATGTGTAAATCATACTGTGGCTTGTTTACTCCTGTTTACCTCCATGCTTCAGATCTATTCAAACTTGTTGGGTTACTGAGTGCACAAGAAAAAATGACAGCCCATGGCAGCGCCTGCAGGCTCTGAGTGCATCAAACCCAGTGCATGATGGATACACAGTGCCATCATCTGGCTGGAAAGAGTCTTATCATCTGATTACAGTCGGTCATCAGTTTGCTGCTTAAACCTTTCAGCTACATGTGTGATATAAGTGCTGAGAAAATAAATGATATAGTGTATAATTTTACAGAAACTAAATAATAACCAGTGTATTTTTATTTATTTATTTATTTAATATGATCAAAATATTTATATATATATTATTTATTTAAATCTAATTATTTAGCCAACATTATTTTTTAACAATTATGTTTAAGTAGATTTTGAATGAATGAATAAATTATTATTATGTATCTTAGCTTATTCATAAGGTATTCTTTGATGTTTTCACAATAATATTTTGTTTATATTACACAAAATACACTTAAGTGTGAATAAATATTATTTTGCAGTTCAGCTTATTCATAGGGTAATTTAAACATTCTTTGATGTGTTCAAAATAAATAAATAAATACATATTTTGTTTTGTGTTTAAGATTGATTGTAAGGTAGTTTAAACCATCTTTGAAGTGTTAAAAATATTTTGATCACATTAAACTAAATACACTTTAGTCTGAATAAATATTGTCTATTTTAAAGCTCAGCTCATTCAGAACCTACATTAACCATTTTTTGATGTCTTATTATAATTAATGCAAAATATTAATAATATTTTGATCATACATTTATATATTTTGAACCGGATAGATAGATGATAGATAGATAGATAGATAGATAGATAGATAGATAGATAGATAGATAGATAGATAGATAGATAGATAGATAGATAGATAGATAGATAGATAGATAGATAGATAGATATTCTTCTCTGAGTCGACTTATACCGCAAAAAAAACTTGAATGTAGCCTGAAGGAATGTTGCTGGTACAATCCAATTCAAGAGAGCACAATATAAGAAAGCTGGTGAATAAAAAACATTGAGCTGAACAAAAGGATAAGACTAAAGAAGCTGTTCTGCTTGCACCTTGAACATTTATAAACAAAATGAGGGTCCTTCAATGAGTCCTTGGTCTGATTTAGACAAATCCACACCTATAATATGTCTAAACATAACAGTTTTGAAGAATTTTGTCAGGGTAACATTACTATTCATGCAGGCCATTTAATCAACACTGTGGGCATGGGATTTGGTCAAATATTCCATGAACTTTCAAAACGTTACAACTATCTTAACTGAAATGGAACCTTATAAATGAGCGATTTGGAACATTCTGTTGTATTTCAAACAAATGTCACTTCTTCACGCTCAGTTTCATTAGAGTTTGACATTAGCATGTGGCTAAGCTAAAGCCACCATATTACTAGTGAAATGATAACTGTAACTACTTACTTTTATAATCGACATTTCTCTCACTGCTTCTGCCATCTTGGATGGATTCTTTCACAGAACGTGCTGTGATGTATTCTAGCATCACTTTTTTTTCTGCAAAGAATGCAAGACGCTGAACAAGCAGCGAGAACTGTTGCGAGTGAGCACATATACATAGAAAAATATTTTAAAAACAGCACAGTGTAACAAAAAACACATTATGTGCAAATCCACACTTAGAATTTAGCCAAAAATAATCTTTCACAAGACAAAAACAGCAAAATTTTGAAGACTATAATGACTCTATGATGCCCAAAAATAGAAGATCCCTTATGAAAGAGATGCACATTTTGGCATGCTTTTAATTACAACAGATTATATGGAAATAATATATATTTTTAAAATAATATACTTAAAGGGGAGACTTAATGCAAAAGACATTTAATTGCATGTTAATTTCAATGAAATGAAAGTGTATTATAGTTTACATTTATATTATATGCATTCTTTTTTTATTTATATGATTTATATTGTATTATTTAGCTGAGCTTTTTGTTTTTGACTTAAATACATCTTTATATGTAATTTCATAATTGCTTCTATTGTCTTTGAAATATGGTTCAAATTTATTGCCGAATGCACTAACCATCATTTATGGTAAACTGAAATATAATTTAATATAATTTTTTATTGAAATTTGCATGTTGTACATGATGAAATTACAATTTAGTAAAATTTTAAAAAATATATTAACTTTAAATGCAACATTGAATGGAATACTACAGTTAAACTTATAACCATTATGTACTAACATGTACTTTGTGCTTTCGTATGTAAATACTAGCTACGTTAAAATAATTACTTCTTTAAAGCATGACAAGAGATTATTAAAACTTAACAATTTAAATTATCCTTTAGAGTAAAGTTTTTAATTTGACACTGCTACAAAGTGTACTTTTTAAAAGTGTACTTAAGTGTTTTAAGACACATGGCCATTTATTTAATTAATATATTATCTGCAATTTTTTTTATGTATCTGTTCATTAAGATTTGAAGTACACATTAAAGGGGTCCTATTATGCTTTTTCACTTTTTGAATTTTAGTCAGAGTGTAGTGTGTTACAAATCTCAAAGTCCACTCCAACGGGAGATATTTAAATCCCTTTTCAAGAACTACAACAAACGGCTCGTTTGGACTACAGCGTTGTTTTCCGGTGTTTGTGACGTCACAAAGCGGCCCATTAGAATAGCATTAAAATAAATCCGGCTTACGGAAATCTGAATGGTTGGCTGGTGGGGAGAATGCTTGGTTGAGCACTGCATGTTTCAAAATCGAAACCCGGGTGTTTTTATATCACTGTATTTCTGAAGGAAACCGAATGTCTTCAGAAAATTGTGGATGTCATTTTCATTTCATCTTGCATGTAATGTCTGATAAAGCAGCATTTGTGAGAGGAGCTCTGCTTTGTGTACAGCGTTACCAGGGAAACCTCAATCTCTGCAGCTCCAACAGTGCCTCCTGCTGGCAGAGAATTAATTTGAGTATATGCCGCCACAAATAGTCTAAAGGTATTAGACTATACCTAATAATAATAATAATAATCACTGAGTCTGAAATTTTGCGTCCAAAATTTTCGCATGTTAAAAAATAAATACGACCTCATGTTGTGTCAATCACGTTTACACAATGCCTCCGAAACTTTTGTCCGTCAAAAAAAAAATTCAGATCAATTTTCTGCGTTTTCGCATTCGTAGCATACATTTTGATAGGAAAGGATGGGGAATACGAAAAAACGTAAAAACGCATGCGAACATTTTGGACTCCGTGTGCAATGACCTTAACTCTGTGGGACTATGGTATAAATAAATTCAACTGTATAACACTGCAATCCAGGTTATAATGTTAGAATTAAGGAACAATAAACAATACATATTACCGTTGTACTTATCTGTACACAGTAAATGCAGTTATTTTTAAGCTGTTGTTGACATCCTATCTAAAACATGATTTAACCAAAAAACTAACAAAAAAAACAATAATGTTACCACTTTAATGTGTATTGCAATATCGTGCAAAGGTTCTGCGCGATCCTCAATATTCTCGGGGTCTGAATTGATATGGCAATATTGACGAACTTGCTGTTTTGGCAAGGGGTGGGGCAGTACTGAAACACCGTTTAAGCTTTTCGCCAATCACAACGCACTGGGACAGCTAACCAATCACAACACATTTCGTTTTTCGGAAAGCAGGCCTTCATCAAACCCGGAACTAATCGAGCAATAATGAAAATTGTGTGAAAAATAATGCGTTTTTCCAAACACCAAACATGAGATCATGTTCAATGAAGTCTTTGTAAATGAGCATAATAGGACATAATAGAATAATAATGAAATGCCTTTAACTGAAAATTGAGTGTTTAATCTTGTCATTTTACATTATTGACACAATATTTTCCTATTTTGATATTGGAGATCTGTATTGTTAAAAGCGCCATATAAATAAAGGTGACTTGACTTGATCCCTTTAAATACAATTAAGCACACTAATATTTGTATTTATATATATATATATATATATATATATATATATATATATATATATACACATATATATACACATATATATACACACACACACACATATATATACACTGAACAAAATTATAAACGCAACACTTTTGTTTTTGCTGAACTCAAAGATCTAAGACTCTTTCTATGTACATAAAAGGCCTATTTCTCTCAAATATTGTTCACAAATCTGTCTAAATCTGTGTTAGTGAGCACTTCTCCTTTGTGATAAAATATAAAATAAATCAATCAATCAATCAATAAAAAAACTTATGTAAAAACACAGAACACTGTTTTACTTGATATAAAACAATTTTTTCCAAAAACAAATAGTCATGGGACTCCAGACCTGGTGGTCTGAAGCAGGAAGCAACTCAGTGCACTTGTGCGGCACAAACCCTCAGATTAACCGCGACTGACAGCTATGAATCGCTGTCGCTCAACAAATCTGCAGCTGTTCACTTTACAGGTGTAAAAGTCAAAGTTTAACCCTTGCTTACATGTAATTATTGCAGCTTTCAGAAAAAAAAAAAGTGGAGTTCACAGTCGAGGCTGCGGTGAGATGAGCCATTGAGAAGCTGCCTTTCATCATGCCAACACCGTCTGGAAGACTTGGGCCCGTCTCTGTGGGTTTCTCGCTGCCCTGGCTTGTTATCCCTCCTGGCCCCTGGCCAACCGAAAGCGTGAGAGCCGCAGCGTTACTGTTTGTTACATTTCTCACAGTCGCTAATATCTTTCTCGTGTTGCGCCAGCGTCGTTGGAGGCCAAGAGATCTGGCTGGGGAGCGCAGACTGCAGGTGTTTGCTGACAGTCCTCAGGCATTCTTCTCTGCCATTTAGGCAGAAAAAACAAGCGAAATTGAGTGGATTAAGACACATGCAGGTACTAACAGCCCCAAGAAGATATTTGACAGGGCACTTCACGCTAACTCAAGACAGGAGCTGCAGCCGCATGATGTCATGCCACTTTCAAGATGTTTTAGTGAACAAGGACAAGACAGATGAAAGACCTGACACACATATTAGAAGCAAATTCCCCACTGTGGTTTATGTTCTGTGCTGTGACTAATGCTACAAGTATAAACCTTCAAAATACATCAATGATTGACATACTGAATATGTAACTTTAGATTTAGTGAGCCAGTAGAAAATATTTGTATTAGATTTCTGAACAAATGCAAATATTGTAATAATCCAGTGAAATTTTTGTATAAACAAAGAGTCAATATAGGGCTAGCGTATTTTAGGGTTAAACTTTTTTTCCCCAACTTGGAAGTGATTGCTAGGGTGTTGCGCAACCCGATCTTATGTTCTGACTAATTTTAACTCTTTCCCTGCCAGCCACTGCCAGCATTTTTGATCATTTTCACAAAACTTTCAGAATATTTTGTTGTATGAATATCTGAACATGCAGATGTTTTATTATGCATTCTTTCTCATCAACACTTGAATGTGGGTAAGTTTTGTGAAAAAAAAAACAACAACAATATTTTGATCAAAAGGCTGAGAAAATCTGAATACATCTCGATTGAATTTAGAATGATGATCAAAACAGATGGAGTAGATCGAGTCCATCAACACAACCAAAGCTTCACAGTACAAAACTTCCTGGCTCGCCATTTCATCTGGTAATGTGCTACTTTTCCATTGTTTTTCTGTGTAAATACACACTAGATGGACGTGTATGACAGTCGCACTCATGTCTAATGTCTTTTGCAGCGAAATTGTACAAATTTATACTAATTCACCACCAATTTGCCAAAATGTAAAATAATTACGAATTGCCTGTTAGTGCTACTAGGTAGTTTATAGGATGGTTGCTTAGCAGCTCACTCTAACAATCTGAGATCTCTATGGCTACGTTCAACTTAGCGATCAATTCTAAATTATTGCTCAGATCCAATATATTTGTTTGGATGTTCACATTATTATTTTACTTTCTTCTTTTTTTTTTATAAATACGGCCTCTATCAGATTCGAGTGTGAACTGGCCACAGTCCCAAACTGACTAGTATGCACAAAAGAACAATAACAAGACAGAGGACAGAGCGGACATGGAGGACACTGAAATCAGCTTTCATTTATAAGTTCATTAATAAGCTGATGGAAGCCCGTGAATTCATGCACAGGGGATAAGGAGTACTAAGAGAGCCATGTTTTTCTAGTTTTCCTTCCAGTTTTGCATGTATAGAGCTGTCACCATAATACTTATATCTCACTGTCCCTCCACTGACTGTCATGTCTGTCTTCCATTTTAAAGATGCACTAAGCAATTTCTGAGAAACAGTTGAAAGTGGCTCAGAACAAACACCAAAAACATTTGTAGCCAATCCCCAAAGGGGCGTGTCCACTCATGATGGGGGAGGTGCCTGTGTTACATAGCATGCTGTGAATTTGGAGGCGGAGCTATCAAGATGGGGTGTGATCCTTTGGGGTAGGGGTGTGTCTTTTTTGGTGATTTCAAATATCACCAGCATTTCTCTGAAATTGCTTACTGCACCTTTAACTGAGTGACCAAAGAACTACCAGTATGTAAAATCTTTGGAGTGACTCCCGTCAGCGTAGAATTATGATCTAGACGGTCTAGAGTGGCATAAAAGCAGAATTCTGAAGTGACTGTTCAGACTGAAGTTATATTGCAAAATATCTGCCTGTATCTGATTTAGTAGCACACAAAAGTGGCAGAATCTAAAAAAAAAAAAGTTTCAAAGATCACATAAAAGCAAAAATTTGCTTTTTTTGTCTGAACACAGCCTACGATATTCTGGTCTCTACATGACTTTATTAGTTGCACCACATGACGCATGATTTTATCGACAAATCATTTTTTTTTTTTAAACTAATTAAACAGTGAAATTGTTTTGTTAAATTGCTGAAATAATACAAATTTCATTCCTGTTTGCTTCCTGATATCAGAACAGTTGTGTCACCTTGACATTTGACAACAACAACAAAAATGTATTCAATTTTAATGAAAAAAAAAAAAAAATACATGACATTTTTAATTAATTATTTTATAAATTCTGGAGGAAAAATAGTTACCCAAAGATATCTGCAAAAACAGCTTGAGAGGCAAGACATCCATATTTCCTCATTACCAATCCATTCAACAGCCGTCTTTCCAGTTAACTCACGGTATTATCTTATCTTACACATGCAAAGCCTGTCTTCACCATATATGATTTAAAGTGGTGAACTTGGGCAGGTTTATCAGCACGAGAAGAGAAACAAAAGACTTCAAGCAGCTTGATTCTGACATGGTCTCTTTGAGTGGAGTTCAGTTCCAGGTCTTGTGATAACATTCACAGCAACACCTGGACACTTCAAGGCATCAAACGCCCACATACTGATCACCTAACAAAACGCAGCTACTCAAAGCTGCTCAGGTTCACATAGTCTTAAAAATAAATGCTGGTCCGAGATCTGCAACCATCTTCTCCATTTTTAACAAAAAAGAACAAAGTACAGTGATAAAACATTCATAAAACATAAAAGAACACAGTATATTACATCTAAAATATAAGTTGGATTGATGCTTTTCCCAATATTAAACAGCTATCCCCTCATTATTACTCTTTACTATTGTTCATACTAGGTTTAGGAATTAAAACAAATCTTAAAGGGAAACTAAATGGTGATAAAAATCCGAAGAGGAGGGATTTAATGTGGGACCTGAGCCATATCTAGAGACAAGAATGTCATAAAGACTTGAATTAAGACAGCAGAAAAGACCCAGAACACCCTAGAAACCACATAGTAATGCCCTAGCAACCACAAATGAAGACACTAACAACCATATAGAAACGCACTAGCAACCACCAAGAACCAAAACCATATAGTAAGACCCTGGCAACCAAAACAAAAGGGGTCTGTCTGCATCCTAAAGGACTACAAACTACAACCACTACAAGTTATGCCTACTATTACTACTAGTTTCACATCCCATAGACTGAAATTATTTTTTTCTAGTAAATTATGTAAACTATTTATTTTATACTTAATGTATGACATGTTTGCGAGGCAAAATTATATCGATTTCAAGTTATATAAAGTATGACATAACAGCTGTTAGTGAAACATACAATTAAAAAAAAAAATCCGGCATTTTTTAAATGAAACTAGATGAGTAAAATTTGAGAACAAACATTGAAGTTAGCGTGAAAAATCCAATCCTGAAAGTTTGAAGCAGTTGAAGATTGAAAGTTTGGATAGATTAGATTGATGTTGATGCAATGTTGCTAGCATGATTTAGCATGTTGCTGACATGTTGTTAACATTATTAGCATATTGCTAGTATGTTTTAGCATGATTAGCATGTTTTCTAACATGCTTCAGTATGTTGCTAACATGATTTAGCATGTTGTCCTAGGTTAGTCATTAAGCTTTTAAGTGATAGACAGCTTAAACACTTTTATCTTATTATACAAAATCTTGTTATACGAACGTTTTGACCCCCTCAATGAAAGTCTATGGGATTTTGGGAGGTTTGGTGGTCTGGTTTATGAAAAGCTATAAGCCATATCAGTTAGAAAAGAGATAGCACGCCGAGTCAGACCAGTCTGAAGGTCTGAGTTTGGTGGTAATAGCTTGAACACTCTAGAAGGAGATACATTTTAAAATTTAGTAACAGAAGAAGAGGATGATGAAGAAGAAAAATAATAATAAGCTTAAATGAAATGCCATCAAAACCATCTGCAACCTAAGGGTGAGTGATATGACCAAAAATCTTGTATCACAATATGAGTAATTTTATTTCACAAATCACAATAATGATATGCATCACAATATAGTTATTTCTAGAAGGGTTTTTATCACGCCAAAAATTGTTGATGCCATTGATGATACAATTTTGATATCACTGATTTTTGATACCATCATCAATTTCAATATCACAGAAAAAAAAAAATAGCCTTAACATAAGTTTACTAATGTTTACTAAGACAGGTAAACAGGTTTGTTTGAAGGGGGCATAACTTCTGGTAGTAGGCGTAACTTATAGGAAGGGTTAATGTCCTGCAGAGTATAGCTCCAAAAAGCTCCAACACACCTGTCTTGTCAGCGTCAGCGATTCACTGAAGTTTTTAGTGAGTCTGAAGTCCTTGATTAGCTGATTAAACTGGGTTTAACTAGGGTGTGATGCTAAACTCTGCAGGACAGTGGCCCTCCAGGAACAGGTTTGAACACCCCTGATCTAAAAGAAGCTAACAAACTCCGAACAACAACCTAGCAACTATCATTAACACACACTATAAACCACACTGCAGTGTGTTTTTATTCTTAGCTAAAATTAAGATAAAGGCTGTGTCTGAAACCACCCCGTACCCTTATACAGAGCACTAGCCATTTGTTTTGGTGTCTGAAACCATCAAGTGCTCATTCAATCCCATGATAGACTGCAATAACAAGTGTACAAACCAGTGTTTACTCAGTGGTTAGCTTCTAGAGTAGAGGTGCTCATCTCTTGACAAGCAATGAGCTAGAAACTACCATAAACATCCTAACATCTCCAACATGCTATAAATACCCCAAAACACCTATAGCAAGAAGACAGCCTGGCAACCAGCGACATGCTTCTACCTACATTTTTGCTTACATTGGAGCTGAAATAAACACTATAGTTGCAGTAAAATACCAACAATTTCTAGTCTTTTTCATACAAATTATGATTACAAGGGAGAATTATTCATTAATAAAGACATATTTTATACTAGGTCCATATGTATGGCATTTCTGATGTTGTAAACTTGCTTGGTAGCCCACCTGGTACAACACTGCAATTGCGATGCAGAGCACTCGGTAACAAGTCCTAACACGACAAGTCATGATAAAAGTAAATCTCAATAATGTTTACTTTTGTGAACACTATCAGTTAGGTTTAGGGTTTAGGTTTAATGTTGGTGGTACGCTATTTTTATTTTTATAACCTTTTAGCGCCAATCGCTGGACATTTCAGTTCAGAACATACACAATGTACGTAATAAAATGCTGCCAGATTGATGTTCATTTGCTTTGTATGTTTCACTTTGCAGTAAATTAGGAGTTTATTGAGGAAAAAGTTGTAGTTAATGGTTTTTTAATAGTGAGAATTGGACCTAAAAATAAAGTGTGACTAAAAAAAAAACAATAATGCACATTCAGCATCACATAGTCTAGTTTGGGGCAGCCAGCACAATTATACTGTAGATGGGAAAGGGCTGTTCAGTGGCATCATGGCGATCACTCTGAAACCGTCAGCACTGTCTGAGGAGACCACACTCCATTTTTGCCCATTACGTGAGAGCATGTATGACAGACTGCCTGCCAAACCCTGTAATCAGTCGTCCCTCTTTACCACCATTAGTGTGTTGTGATAGCCACGCAGCGTTTTGAGGCCTGTCAGCTTGGTATCCCCTCAAGCTACGACAGGTCCTTGTGGAAATGAGGCACGTCCAAAGCTGCAGTCGGTTAAATCCCGGCAGACAAGGCCTCTACACTCACGCTCCCTATAAACAAATAGTTCAAAATATCTCCAATGATTCCTCCCATTTACTGACCTATTTTGAAAGTAAAGCGATACTGTGATATCCTTGAATTGTAAAAGAAAATGTAGGTGTGATATTTTTTCCCTAACCAGTTAAACGTAAACCTACCTCTGAACTGATTTCACTGATCAACTCCATCACACAATCACCTGTCAGGAATTATTCAGATCTTATGATAAATGAATGAATGAATGACATTTACATTACATTTATTACATTTTAAGGTAAATCTTTCTCTTTTTTACAAAAAGTATGGGGGTTTTGAGGAGTCATACTACATAACATTTTTAACATAACGTGAACTAATTTAAATGAAAGGTTAAATTATCTGTTGGTTGCACCACATGATTTTTATTTTATGAACCAGAGTTTTTAATTTTTTTTAAAGACATTACTAAGTAAAGCGGGTTATTTCTTAATTACCCAGCAGGCACAGGTTGTCGATATAACATCAGGCTGACAGACGTTGCATTTTGGTTGAGAATGAAAATCGAGTTGACGTTAGGATTCAATGCCAATTTGACGTTGTCAACGTTGGATTTTGGTTACACAACCTAAAAACAACAAATATCAACATCAGCTGACATCGGTATTGGACATCAAACTAACATTGACATTAGATGATGAACTGACAAATTTAAACAAATAAGTACACTTTAGCATACATTTAAAAATACGTATTATCGAAATAATACTTGAATAACTGAATAATGTTTTCACTTAATTGCATCTTATTTCCAGTTAAACGAAAATGCATTATTGTTTAAATTTACATTAAACACAGTTGATTGAACTATAAAGTGTTTTGACCCATTCATATGAAATTTCTACTGTCTTTGAAATATGGTTAAAGTGAACTTTTTTTTCTCTTTAGGTACACTTACAGTAAGTGGCCTTTTATTTAATTTATATTATATTATCTGCAAGTACCATTTTTTAAATATACTTTTAAGATCTGAAGTACACTAAATGCATATCAAGCACACTTCTTTTGAGAAGGGCATGTTTTATATATGTATCATAACTAACAGAACAGAACTAAAGACATTTATTAAAAACCTTGGTCACTTTGTAAGCATATGCATGCACTCACAGAGACCTACAACGAATTGTGTTCGGTCAGCCATGAGAAATATGTGGCTGTATTTAAAGGCACACTGCATCTCGCTGTGGGTCAGTGGCTGTTAGAGATGCAGGCAGGAAGGATTATTTCCTCACGAAACCCAATCCCATATACTCTTAAAGCGCAGAGAGCTTGCCAGGTGCAACCAAGCAAGACCAACAGGAACCCAGCTTTAAGGTTCCTAAGTGGGCAATTACAAGTATCTTCCATTAAATAGGATTAACGACGGCAACAAACAGAAACCAGAACTGTCTGTGTATTTACAGAAGAACACTGGCTTCAGTTCGGTTTTCATGCCTTCAAATTTTCTAACTGACTGCCAGCAAAATGATTTTCTAGAACCCTGGATATATATATATATATATATATATATATATATATATATATATATACATACATACATACATACATGTATGTGTGTGAGTAAATATATTGCAAAAAATACAAAACAAAATTACATATGTATGTATGTGTGTGTGTGTGTGTGTGTGTATATATATATATATATATATATATATATATGTCTATGTCTATGTATATGTATATGTATACATATCAACAATGCCAAAGTATTGCCAATGCCAAGTAATAATTGTTTTTCAAACCATGACCAATAGCATTGGAGCTTACAATGTATTACCCAATCATTCCTGCAGGTGGCGCTGCAGACTCAGATCATAAGGCAAATATTTAGTGCTGAATTTAATGCTCAAGAGAGAAATATTGCTGTTGAAAGTGAATAATACATTATGCAAAATACATAATAATTGTGCAAATTGAAAATAGCATCTGTTCTACTGATACACATTATGTCATTGTTAAAAGCCTAGTGTGGAGAAAAAAATAAAAAATAAAAATCAGTTACACCCTCATCATATTGTTCCAAAGCTGTATGAGTTTGTCTCTTCTGCTGACTACAAAAGAAGCTATTTTGAAGAATGTTGGTAATCAAACGGTTTTGGGTCTAACTGACTTCCATATTACGGACAAAATTAGTATGGAAGTCAATGGGGACCAGGAACTATTTGGTTAACATTCTTCAAAATATCTTCTTATCTTCACCTTGAGGGTGATTATTACAGAATTTTCCTTTTTGGGTGAACTGTCCCTTTAAGGGGAATTATACTGTTTAAGTTATTGTCCTTTTCATTAAATGAGTGGGGGGGAAAAAAAAAGAAAAAAAAAAATTCCCACAGACTCCTACAGGAGAATCCTTATCTGGAGACCTGGAGACATCTTTTGCTTTGGCCTGTAAGTTCTGTAAGCATATAGCAACCAGTATTACCTGGCAACACACAACAACAGCCTCCTTAAACAATGTAAAATGTTCCTAAAACAGCACATTAGCAATTGCACAGCAACAAATCTATAGTTTTATTTACAATCAAAAACAAACATAAACCTCTGATTGCCTAATTTTCTGCCATTGTGAAATCATTTTTCCTTCATCCATGTTACTTCCACTGACATTAATATCATTGATAAATGACAGATTAATTAGCTTTCGTGTGGGTGTCAACCTTAAGATCATTTTGATATTTTTAACCTTTCAAAAGATGATTTTTTTTTTCTTCACAAAACATCCCAGAATAAATGAGGTTCATTCATTGCTAAAACTTAAAAGTTTATGCTATTCTTATTCTTAACTTTTGATGTTCACACCAAAATGATGTAATTTCCTGGAGGATGATGTCATTAGTGATACTAAGGACAGGGAGGAAAAGCTGTAAAAAAGTAGAACATTATTCACAATATTCACTTTTCTTTTTCTTTTTTCATAACAAGCCTACTGTTTTAAAGTACGGATGGCATTTCTGATTTGGGAACTGCTGTAGAATTATTTAAAGTGCCCCTATTATGGGTTATGAAAGGTTCATATTTTGATTTTGGGAGTCCCCAACAACAGGTTGACATGCATGCAAGGTCAAAAAACACTTTCATTTTCTTATAATATGCATTTATTTTTACCGTAGTTACTCAACGATTCATTTATCCAAACCCCTTTTTTGCGTGACGCTAATCTGCAGTGATTGGTCCGATTGGTCGATTTCATTTAAAGCAGTGTTTGTGAGTGCAGTGCTGCTTTGTGTACAGCCGTTACCGGGGAAACAGCTATTTTTAATGCCCCAAAAGCAGCACCTAGTGGCAAAGAATGAATTTGCATTTTCATTCAGACCAATGTGAAAATCAAGTTTTCCAAGGTCTGCGTGCGCAACAAGTGGGCGGACAATAATGTTTTGTGTTGACATCAACATGAATGGGATTCGTTTTAAAAACAACTCGTTTCGATGATTCAGAGTCGACTCTTTCTTTTGAAAGACAATAACTTTATACACAGTTCAATTTCAGATTTCAAATTTTGCGGGATGTTTTCATTCACTTAGAGCTGTGTTACACACTGCATGAAAGGTCATTTTCAAAAATCCATAATAGGGGCACTTTAAAAGGTTCCGCTACAACAAATCTGCATTCATCAGTTTAAATGAGCTAAATTTTCCATCATGCTCTATTTTTGGCTGTCATGCAATGCTTATTTTAAAGTAGCATTTAAAAATATTACTTTTGCATTTCACGCCTCCAACACTCAAACATCACAAGCACAGCTCTCAAATAACAAAGCTACTTTAATACGACCATCTCTGATAAAAGTGAAGGCATGTCTCAACAGGTAAAAGTAGGGTCCAACAGAATACTTCTAAATGTGTTGCTATGTTAAAATAGTACTGTCAGGATTTACTAAATACGCGCAGTGAAGAATTAGTGCTGAAAAGGCATGGACAGTTATATTTGCGCCTGACCTTACTGATTATGCATTTGTAGGAGTTTCCCTTTCAGACACAAAATTTATGGGAGGAGAGTATTAAAATTAATCATGCAACACGATTTACCAACGTTTGAGCTTGTCAAATTACTGGTATTTGCGCCATTATTTAATGCCCCAAAAAAGCATGTCTTAAACTATTTTGTACTTGAAAGGGCTGCAATTGCTGTTGCCATAATAAGGAGGCACAGCAGGGAACAGAGAGCGCGTGGTAGAAGGGAGGGGATGTTTTCCACACGTTAATTTATTTGGAATACAAGAAGAACCCTTTTCCGAACATATCATTTGCCAAGCCATGCTATTTTTAATGCTTCAGAAAATAAAAGATGACTTGGAACCCTCAACTAGGAGTCACGCAATACCAGGTCTATCAAAATCTTTAATTTTTTGGCCTCCAGTCCTTTTCAACATACTGTGACTTCTTTACTTTTCTTTACCATTTATTTGCGACTACGCTAATTTGCGCTGTGCTTGGTATTGCGTTGGTCGATATGTAAATTAGATGTTGCCTATGTTCTTTAAATTGTGCGTTGTTAGTAAATCACCCGGAGCAATTTCCATGCCCATCTGCACTGTTTTGGCGCTCTCGCGCTAATTTGCCCTGTTTAGTAAAACTAGCCCTATGCACAAACACACATTCTGCAAGTACTCTGCAAGATTCTGGAAGACTGAATATGTGGTATGCATGTGCAAGACGTCACTGTTTTCACAAATTCACATTTTTATGGTTTACACCGAGACGATAATGGTGTCATTTTCAAAAACTTGCACTTTGAAACCCATTTTCAAAGGTTTGTGTTTTCAGGTCCCTAAAATGCTGTTGTTGTGTAAATGAACAGCCAAAACTTTTAACATTTTTAGCTGAAAATAGTGTTGTGTAAATGCGTCAGTGAGCCTCTTTGATGCGTTGTTGAGTAGTTCACACAAAGACACAGCCCAACCTGTTGACAAGCTTGTTAACTTGCCAAACGGGCTTAAAATCCTGTAGTGTTGTTAACTTACCATTAAGGGCACTGAGCTTTCTTCAGCATTTTTCAGGCCTAGGAGTCTTACTTCAAGTGGCCAAGACCACAAGTGTGGATATTGGGACAGGCCACTGGAGTCTCTACTAATGAACTGAATCATGTATGTTTGATCAGGATGGGTTTGAAAATATGTACTGTTGCACCCCACTAGGAACAGGGTTGGGAAACACAGGGATAGACATTTGCTGTGGAGCCCGGCAAGTGTCGGTGGGGTCACACAGCAGTCACAAAGGGGGGTGTTCATGAAGATCTTTCTAAAGCCTAAAATGATAAATGAGACACCCTATGGCAAGGGTGCCCAATCCTGTTCCTGGAGATCTACCTTCCTGCAAAGTTCAGCTCCAAACCTGATCAACCACACCTGATCCAGCTAATTAAAACCGTCAGGATCTCTTGATAATTACAGACAGGTGTATTTGATCAGGGTTGGAACTGAATTTTACAGGAAGGTAGATCTTCAGAAACAGGATTGGGCATGCCTGCCCTATGGCAAGCTTTACACCAGGTGTGTCCCATCCTGCTCTTTGAGGGCCACTATCCTGTAGAGTTTAGCTCCAATCCCAATCAAACACATCTGAACCAAGTACTGCATTTAAAATTCCATGCCTACTTCCAGAGTTGCCACTATGGTTTCCAGTACCCCTGAACAGCATATTGACATATTGATATTGCCTTTAGTGGTTGTTTGGGGGTCCACCTTGGTAGAAATCATGTTGGGCTCTTATTAGGGCCCTTGGAATAGTCCTACACTTCCCCCTGGTTACAACACCCCTGCCTACTTCCATTTTATATAGTATGCAAAGAAAACTGTATGTGAAATAAATAGTGTGTATAAACAGTAAGCTGAAAGTACCTAGAATGACCTATTACTACTGGCAAGACTCTGAAACGTGCTTCATGTGGACACTTTAATATAGCAACAGCCAATAGTACGGTGGCCCAGTAGTGAACAACACAATGAAATTGCCACAACACAACACACAGGATTACATTTATTGTATTTTGCTAATTTCGCTGTGTTGTGGCTTGTTTCCATTGTGTTTTTGATTTTGTGGTATTGCACACTACTACGCCACCGTACAATAGTCGCTAAGAGGCTAAGTAGCAGGAAATAGCAACAGCCGATAGTACGGTGGCCCAGTAGAGCACAACACAACAAAATCTCCACAGCAATACTGGGCCACCGTACAATAGCCGCTAAGAGGCTAAGTAGCAGGAAATAATCCTTGACACATTCCAATTTGTTTAAATTCCATGAACATTTATTGGCATGATGTAACACATAGATGCTAAAAGACAGGTAAATATCCATCTGCACCCATATGGCCAAACACCTGGAAATACAAAATAAACGACAAATATTTTCTGTGCTTACACTTTACTTTTCCACGAGGCCACAGGAGAAAAGTTGCAAACCTGTACGTCACATTACAACATGACCAAGTAGTATGTACAATGATACAATATAGAATGTTGTAAAGTTCATTCCTCGTGAAATGTAGTAACTACTCAGATGGTACGTGATCTTGGACACACCAAGTTCTTCAGGATTACTAGGACTTCCAGGCTAATGTGTTTTGGGCAGTTGAGAGCTAAACTCTATGGGACATTGATCCTCCAGGAGCAGGATTGGAAAAAAAAAAACCTTCCTAACCTGCACTGGAGGCTCCCCATCATAGCAGTGTCGGTCACTGTGCCCCCTCACCTCTGGTAAGCACACCACCCAGCCCCCAGAATAGGATTTCTCAGGATTCTACTGGGGCCTCCTCTAGAAATGCAAATGCCCCCCAGTTTGTATGGGCTGGACACTGTATCATTGTCATGTCTCCACTGAACACATCCGATTCTCTACTAGGCTAATGATACTAGGCTAACTGGGCCCCTATTTTCCTTAAATTGAATCATCCTTGATCCACAACGTTTTATAGAAAGTCCCTGAAATCTGAGTTTTGACAACAAAAAAAAAAAATAAATGCTTACAGCTACACAGGCAAAAAAAATCATATTTTATCTTGTATGAACACACCTGTTGCAAAAATAAGAATTACCTTTGTGACTGTAAAGCAAAAGAAAGGTTAGTATATTTAGGGCTGGGCGATATATCGAACACGATATTCATGCGCATCTAGAGCGCCATTTAATACAGAGCCGTAGTTCACTGACAAGCTACGTGATATCGTGTTAATTATCGAAGGCGATTCATCTGAGAAAATGAACGTGGTATTGCGTAGCATGTCAGTTTTTGTCATATTTTCAATTAAGATTAAATATAAGCTAACAGATAATTGCAACATTAGCAAGGAAAGTTAATTTGGTAAATGGTTGCATACTGCAGGCTACAGCTCAGTGGAAAAAAAAATAAAAGTGACTTAAAACTAATATGTATCCCATACTATTAAGTGTAGCCTAATTGGTTAACTATAGATGCTTACATCTTTTAGTTAACATATTTGGTTTCAAAACAAAAATGATTTCTTTTTCAGTAACTGGAATGACACTTAATAGAAAGTAACAATGTTACTAAATCTTTTCCTTACATTTCCCTCACAAAGTCTACTCACAGGAATTATTAGACATTTGTCCATCCAAAACAGTATATATATATATATATATATATATATATATATATGTGTGTGTGTGTGTTTTTTTGTTTTGTTTTGTTTTCATTTCTATAAAATTACGACTTGGATAACTTCTCAGAACAAAAATAGCAAAAACACTTTGTTTATTTATCTTTTCATCCTGAGTGAGGCGCTGTTGTGTTATAAAAGGCACTTGAACGGAAGTGGCCTTCAGTAAATTGAGTGATAAACACACCGAGTTGCACATTAAATAATGGAAAAGGCACACGCAGAGACATATTCATTTATATTTTACTAACAACATTATTCACAGAAAAAAAATCTATGTATCTATCTATCTATGTATCTATCTATCTATCTATCTATCTATCTATCTATCTATCTATCTATTAATTGGATGGGTAAAAGCTACTGATGCGCAAAACTGAACATTCACAATGATTGTTTTGATTTTCCCCAAATATTAAGCAGTGATCTGACAGCACATACTCTGACAGCTGTGATGCTCTTAAACTAATCCAGAGACTCTCAGTGGATGATGAGGTAATGCAGTGCTCTCTGACAGATTAATGCCGTATACAGACTTCAGTGCAGCGTGAACCACTGGCAAGGCATAATCTCTGCATCTGTTCCCCATAATGCCACTGAGTCACAATATCATGACAATCGCTCCATCAGAAATAGATACATATATGTAGTTATGCGCAAAACTTCAGGTGTTTTGCATTGTGGATTAAATTAGCTACACACGCACATATATATATATATATATATATATATATATATATATATATATATATATATATATACATATATATACATATACACACACATATACATATAAATATATATATATATATATATATATATATATATATATACAGTATATATATATATATATAGTGGATATAAAAAGTCTACAAACCCCTGTTAAAATGCCAGGTTTCTGTGATGTAAAAAAAAAAAAAAAATATGAGACCAAGATCAATCATTTCAGAACTTTTTCCACCTTTAATGTAAACTATAACCTGTAAAACTCAATTAAAAAAAACAAACGGAAATATTTTAGGAAAGGTGGAGTAAAAAAAAAAAAAAAACGAAAATAATGTGGTTGCATAAGTGTGCACACCCTTAAACTAATACTTTGTTGAAGCACCTTTTGATTTTATTACACCACTCAGTCTTTTTGGGTACGAGTCTATCAGCATGGCACATCTTGACGTTGCCCACTCTTCTTTGCAAAAACTCTCCAAATCTGTCAGATTGCGAGGGCATCTCCTATGCACAGCCCTCTTCAGATCACCCCACAGATTTTCAACCGGATTCAGGTCTGGGCCATTCCAAAACTTCAATCTTTTTCTGGTGAAGCCATTCTTTTGTTGATTTGGATGTACTTCAATCTTTTTCTGGTGAAGCCATTCTTTTGTTGATTTGGATGTATGCTTTGTGTTGTTGCAGTGCTGAAAGATGAAGTTCATCTTCAGCTTTCTAGGAGAAGCCTGAAGGTTTTGTGCCAATATTGACTGTTATTTGGAACTGTTCATAATTCCCTCCGCCTTGACTAAGGCCCAGTTCCAGCTGAAGAAAAACAGCCCCAAAGCGTGATGCTGCCGCCGCCATGCTTCACTGTGGGTATGGTGTTCAACCTTGACCATAACACATTTTCCCACATGCTTTTGGGAGACTTATAATGTGTTTTTTGCAAAATTTAGCCAGGCTTGGATGTTTTTCTTGCCACCCTACCCCATAGCCCACAACATATGGAGAATATGGGAGATTGTTGTCACACGTACTACACAGCCAGCGCTTGCCAGAAATTTCTGTAGCTCCTTTAATGTTGCCGTAGGCCTCTTGGCAGCCTCCCTGACCAGTTTTCTCATCTTTCCATCAATTTTGGAGGGACGTCCAGTGCTTGGTGTGCCATATTTTCTCCACTTGATGATGACCGTCTTCACTGTGTTCCATGGTTTATCCAATGCCTTGGAAATTATTTTGCACCCTTCTCCTGACTGATACCTTTTAACAATGAGATCCCTCTGGTGCTTTGGAAGCTCTCTGTGGACCATGGCTTTTGCTGTAAAATGCGACTATAAGAAAATGTCAGGAAAGGCCTACTAGAACAGCTAAACTTTATTTGGGTTTAACCAGAGGCACTTTAAATGATGGCAGGTGTGTACTGACTTCTATTTAACATGAGTTTGAATGTGATTGCTTAATTCTGAACACAGCCACATCCTTAGTTATAAGAGGGTGTGCACACTTATGCAACCACATCATTTTAGTTTATTTTTACTCTCCCTTTCCTAAAAGATTTCAGTTTTTTTTTATTTTTTTTTTTTAATTGAGTTGCACAGGTAATAGTTTACATTAAAGCTGGAAAAATTCCTGAAACAGTTTATATTGGTCTCATTTTTTTTTACATCACAGAAACCTGGCATTTTAACAGGGGTGTGTAGACTTTTTATATCCACTGTATAAATGTAGGCTATTTATTGAGATCTTTGTTGTGCAGCTCTCTATGTTCTATTACATGGTGAAGCCTATAAAATAAAATTAACTAACTAACTATTTAGTCACTACTTTTATTAGGGTTAGGTACTAACTATGACGTTGACAGCGTTTGGGTACTTTACTATATTTCACAGCACTGCTTTTATCTGCTTCATTTCAGTGATGATTTCTGAGAAAGTAAACCAATAACAGCAGCTTATTGTTTAATAGAAATTGTATTCTATTGACTTTATTTCACCGATACACCCTCAGTGGAATAATTCACCATTCTTTTTTTTTTTTTTTTTTTTTTTGAAGAATGTTTCATTCTTCCAATTTAGAATTTTTTCATTCTTGCAAAAGAGTTTTGAATTAATTGCATGTATCAAGTTTTTTTTTTTTGAATTTTTTTTACTCTTCTGGAAGAAAACATTTACTCGCCCTCATTCCACTCCAAACCTATGCTTTATTTAATCCCCTGTGAATTCTTAATGAATCAATTTTAGAAAATGTGTTTGTTTGTATCATTTTGCGATCCACAGAGAAAATCAAAAGGGAGTGGAAGGACCTGAGGGAGAGTAAACGATGACACATGATGAGACATTTTTTAATTGGTTTTTTTTTTTTTTGCTTAATTTTTTATTTAAAGCGACGATTGCGTGATGGCTGTGTCAGGAATATCACTGTCTATATTTCAGTCGACAGAAACTAGATTTTTTCGCGCGTGCACACTGAGACACAACACACTCACCGTTAGCAAACCCAGGAATTCCAGAAGCACGTGCGACACACACACAACTTTCAGCCGTTGATGCGCTCGGGCCGGGGTGACGTCACTTCCGGGATGTTGTCAGTCAGTCAGAAGTCGTCGTCTCCGTCGAGCGCAGTCGGTGTGTGTTTTGGTCCGCGTTTGCGCTCCGCCGCATCGGGTTCGAGTATCAGAATGGTCCGGGGTCTTCGCGCTCGCGGCGTTCACGCGCTCGCTCTGTAATGCGGAGAGGAAGAGGCGCCAGGGGAAGCGGTTTTATTGATGCTGCGGGGATTTGTGTCGGAGGAGCGGGCTAGCTCACTGCGCTAGCTCGAGACAGGATGATTCGCTGGATCCGACAGCAGCTGGTAACGTTACGAGCCGTTTAAACTCTTTTATCGCCTCACAATCTGCTCGCTTCATTGTTGTGGTGCTGCGGTCTTATTATTGAGTTAGCGCGAAGCTAGCGTCTACTGTCTCGCTAATTAAATCACGAATTAAATTACATTTAATGAAGGCACAGGGCAGCGTTTCGCTTACATTAAACGATGTATCGTTATATTTCGTCTGTTTTATTTTATGTAGCTGGTGGTTATATATGAGGTTGTTGAGAACACGAATAACGAGATAATTTAACGGTTTTGTTTTTAAATCGTTTTGGAGGGAAGCTCGCCTGCGGCTCCTCGTGATTGCGGATTGTTTTTGTTTGTTTTGTCTGTTGATTTGTTTGTTTGTTTCCTTCTTTCTGGCAGTTGTGTAATTTTACTGCAACAAATGTCACAAGTGCCATTACTCATGCGCTTTATGAATATTGCAAAAAGTTGGACCTTGACTAGTGGACTGGAATCTGTTGAGGCTGACTTGTTGACTTCACATGCTTTGTTTGAACAAACATAAGCCAAAAATGACAAACTGCTTTAAATATTTAAAATATGCAGGTACATTTCCCCTCTGGTGGATTCCTCTGTTGTTCATCTGTAATATTATGAAATTTGTAATCTATAACTCTCAGATATCGGCGTTTCTTATCTAATATAATTTAGTTTTAACTAAAAATAACGCCTTAAAATGTATTCTAGCAAGCATTTATTAAGATTTCCGGAGCACTGTGTACAGGTACTGTTTTGTAGTTAATTTAATTTTTGTATTTGTTGTTAAATAGTTTTTATAATCAAGCTATAATTATGACTATAAAATGCTTTCATAAAGTAAAAATACTTTACAAAATGGGTATTTTAGCTAATGATTAATCATTATTAATCACATTCAAAATAAAAGTTTGTTTACGTACAATATGTACTGTGTATATATGTTAAATACACCATTTATATATTTAATATATATATATATATATATATATATATATATATATATATATATATATATATATATATATATATATATATATATATTTTTTATGGTTACTACACTTCTCACCTGGCTTACAGTAATTTACAGAGAATATTAGAAGACTAGATATACTAGATGTATCTTATCTTGTTTGTTTGTCGGAAGGTTGTCCCCTAACGCTGTTGGCTTCGTGTCACAGGAAGTGTGTTTAGATCTGGTCTCATTTCAGACACTGCTACCCTGTGGCTGCAAACATGTGGAGATGGAAACAGTGGTGGGGCAGAATCACACCTCTGTTTTTCACATCTTTCAGGTGTCACTTTTTCCCGTCTGTGTAGAAAGGCTTGTGCTGGGTAATTGGTGTATTTAGTAAGAGTGGAGTGTTCCTGCAAAGCTGAAATGGCAGTGTTGCACTTAAAGTTTTCAGAACTTCCCTCATTGGGTAGTTTTGTAATTGTTCCTGTCAAACAATCACCCAGTAAGAGTTTTTTTTTTTTTTTGGTCAAGTCTGTTGTGTATATTATAGTTCAGGTGTTGTGATCACTTTTCACTACCAACCTTGTGGATTCAGTTCCTCTCTCTTTTACACGTCATTGCAGATCCTAAAACCAAACTGATTATAAAAGGAATGTTATTAAAGAAATAGTTCACACACAAAAAAAGAAAATGTACTCACCCCTCAGGCCATCTGAGATGTGGATGAGTTTGTTTCTTCATCAGATTTGGAGAAATGTCGCATTTCATCACTTGCTTACCAATGGATCCTCTGCAGTGAATGGGTGCCGTCAGAATGAGAGTCCAAACAGATGATAATAACATTACAATAATCCACACCACTCCAGTCCATCAGTTAACATCTTGTGAAGCCAATAGCTCCATGTTTGTAAGAAATCCATCAAGGTGTTTTAACTTCAAACATGATTTAAAATATAGCCATAATCCATAATAACGCTTCCTCCGGTGAAAAAGTCTATCTGCTGTTGTCTCTCACATCAAAATTCATCCACATATTTGTTTAGAGCTCTTTAGGACTGTTTTGGCTTGTAAACAGTGCTTGATCTGTGCAGATTTCTCTCCTGATTCAGACCAGATGACTTTTTCACTGGAGGAAGCAAGGGTTTGAAGTTAAAAACTTCTTAATGATGGATTTGTTTCTTACAGACACATAGCTTTTGGCTTCACAAGAATTGATGGACTGGAGTGATGTGGATTATTGTGATGTTTTTATCAGCTGTTTGGACTCTCATTCTGACGGCACCCATTCACTACAGAGCATCCATTGTTGAGCGATTGATGTAATCTGATGAAGAAACAAACTCATCTAAATCTCGGCTAGCCTGAGGGTGTGTACATTTATAGCAAATTTCATTTTTGGGTGAACTATTCCTTTAATTAGTTTTTGTGCCCCGACACTTTTGTATGACTACAGGGATCAGCATTTGGGCTTTAAGCGTTGTTTGCAGATTTATATTTATGAATCTGCATTTCAGACATCATGTTACAAATCCGTGTATTCGCTTGTCTGTGGATTGATTTATTGAGATGTTGCATGTTTGGGAAAATGATGAACAGAAAAGTATGTAGGTGAATAATGGCTGGTAGATGAGCTTGAGCTATAGGGACAAATCAGTGTTTACATGGAAAGTGGGACAAACGGTCATATCTAGAGACCAGGATGTCAAATGTTTGAGGTGGGCTCTTTCAACTTTAGCCCGTAAACAACAACCCACAACATCCTAGCCTTGCTGTTGTGAGTTTTGCACAAGAAACCACTCTTTTCTTCAGAACTGGAAAATAATCTAGCTGTTGTTTTATTGCGTTTAATGGGTAAGTTACAGAACTTAAGATAATTGAAGACATTTCCCTTAATGTGATCTTCTCTCTCAGTGTTTTATTCCTTCCTTCATCCAGCCTAATTTACACAAGGCTACTTATGTTTCTTCATGTTTCAGTGAGTCATGGGAAGTGTCTTGTTATGGCAGGGCTTAGAGTCAGGGCAGAGCACAAAAGCCTAATGTGATCTGCACTCTGTTTGCTTTCCTGCTGCCAACGTCATCTTACACAAGCTCATCTGCTGCCATACCAGCTGCTTCCAGCTCACAATCACATAACTCATAATCAGTCACTATGTTTATATATATATATATATATATTCATTTTAATGTAGTATTTATTCCAGTGAGTGTGTTTTAAGTACATGTGGCTGTTCAGTTAGTATTATATTTTATTAATAGCTCAGCTGTAATGCACATGTTCTGTGTATAGTGCTGGTGGCCACATGAGTCAATGGGCAAATGCGCTTCTTGGTCAGAGTGCAAGCAAAGTAGGTATGTAAATGTAAACAGGCGGGACATCTGCTCTGTGTCGTAATATTGGGTCTGTGCATTGCATCTTGAAGTGTAACAGCAGCCTGATGGAAAATAACAACGAGGGCCTGAAGCAAAAATCCCATTTTGTCCATATGGGATGAATGAATCAAATTGTCCTTGATCTTTTGACATGCAGAGCTGGGTAGATTGCTAAATTGGAATCTATTGATTCTAAACTGCATGACAAAAATTGTAGTTGGTAACGTAATCCATTGCATTACACATTTTAGGTAATGTAATCAGCTACTTTTAGATTACCTTTGACCCATCTTGTTTTTCAAATTGATTTAAATAGGACGATCTTCTACCATGTTGACATAAAAAATACAAAGAATAAGAAAATCTGTTCCATTTGTCGTTATTAACAACACAAAGTGCATCAAACATTATAAGGTAGTTTATGCAGTAGTGTTAATTTTGATTTAGTTTTAGTCATAGTCTTTTGACTAAAATTCCATTTAGTTTTAGTCATATTTTAGTCATCTGAATTGTTTTTAGTTTTAGTCTAGTTTTAGTCAACTAAATATCATAAGATTTTAGTCAGCTAAAATCTAATGGGTTTAGTTACAGTGCATTTATTAAGCATTACTCTCAAATTTCCAAACTCGGTTTTATCACGATAGACTGCGATTTAACTGCGGTGACACACAACATGCCTTTGTTAAAATTAAATAAAACCACTTCTCATAAAGAACAAGAACATGGTCTTCTTTTTAATGAAACGCCGATGGTTATATAGGCTAATCATGCATTCTTTATAACAACTTGTTTACCATATTCTTCATTCTTTCAATCAGACATATTTATTGCTATAAATAAATTTAGATTAATCTTTAGGGCTACTTAAGTGATTCAGTCAAGAGCAGTGAGTGACTTTCTGTCTTTCTTTTGTTGCTTGATTAACATCAGTGACTCGGACAATAGTGATTAAATTAGGCTGCTGTCACTTTAAAACCGAATGCACAGATGCAATGGATGCATTGTACAGATACACGTTATCCCTACTGTTTACGTTCACTTAAGATGTAATCAACTGCGTTTACGTGAATACTAGTCAAAACGGACATTTTGACATCAAGCGGACATTTGGACCGAATTGAGTTCTCTCTTGCGTCGTCAGATTTATCCATATGCCTGCTCTTCTCTTACTCCCACAAATTTGCGTTTTTCAACATTTTACACGCCATGCAGCACGTGTATTTTAGCTTATGTCCTGCCGGTTTATATATTCACATCTAACCTCCGAATGCAGCCAATTCGTTTTGAATGAATCTCTTCCCAAATCGTCCCTCACTAACATTTTCGTCTCGTTTTTATTCGTTGAAGTAAATGTCAATAGATTTGCGTCATAATTTTTGTCATTCAAAAAGAGTTTTCGTTCGTTGTTGTCTCGTTGTCGTTAGTGAAAAAAAAAATGTTGTTGACAAATTAAATCGAATGAGTTGAGTTTAATGAAAAGCTAATAATTAATTAAATAACGGAAATTTTCAATTTTAAAATGAATCAAAATAAAACCCTTACTGAAAAAATACACAAAGTAAATACTAAACACTTGGCACTGACAGGCGTTAACAGCTCAGGGTGAAAACAGATGATGTGGTTTCTCAAGTTAGTGGTTTTACCCCTGCATATTTTATTTGTGCGTGACTTGATTTACACACAGCGTGTGTCTTCTCCAGGTCTTGCTTACCAGGTTGTTCATAAAAGCCGAAATGTGCCCAGATGTCGGCTTTCGAAGTAGTTGGAGCATTTTTAATTACACGCACTCGCGTCTCGCCTCACTCCGCCATTGTATGCTACCGCGACAAATGACGTGAGAAAAGCGTCAGCACGTTATAATCGGTTATGGTCTATTACTGAACCCATACCGAATCGTCCTCATCTGCATCGCGATGCACCATAGAAACGATTAATTTCAAACCCCTAGTCAGAGAACTGTGAACATGCAAATTTGATACTTCATTATAAAAATATTTATTTTAAAATTTCAGGGGTACTTCAAATAAAAATATGTTAGGTCAAAGAGGATCAGGTGACCAAAAAAAATTTGTTTAATGTGTTTGAAAGACAAACGCCTTCCAAAGTAATATACATGGTAAAATAACCGACTGAGTGATAATTCAAATAAAAATGAATGTTCATCAGTAGTTGATTATTGAAAAAATATCGCTATTGTATAAATATGTAATAATGTAATCCATAAAGTAACTATTTTCTGATTACAAGTATTTTAAAATGTAATTGAATCTAATTACAAGTACTTAATTTTTGGAATCTGATTACGTAATCCAGATTACATGTAATTAGTTACGACCCAGCTCTGTTGACATGTAAGAAGTCATTGTATGATAAAAGCATCCTGTAAGTTTCAGAACTCAGTGTAAGTTTCAGAATTTGCTTGTAAGTCTAGAAACAGAAGTCAAGCTGCCAAAATGACTCATTTTTGGAATTTGTCACATTGTGACAGCAAAGTTCAACGAAAAACCGCCTCTGCAGAATCAGATGAACACCCGTTTCTACATGTTCTAGGTAAATAGCAAGAGAAACAAACACAGGCAACCAAGTGATAAAGATGCTGCGATGATAACAGTCTTTGCATTGCCTTCCTTCTTATCCTACCATTAGGAAAGAGTGGATGAACTTTATTTTTAGTTCCTGATCACAACAGTAAGAACCTGGTCGTTTGTTTGAATCATTTTACCACAGATTTGTTTTTAAACAAGGCACAAATTGATTCAGGATTTGTAGAGGGATTAAAACTAAAAGATGATGCTGTGTCAGCTGTATTGGATCCAACAGTAATGTCGTAACTCACAAGTAACAGTGTTTTTATCGTGGGTCACTATTGCTTTGTCTGTTCCAGGTCATGTATTGACTGATACGTTTTTTTAAACTAAATCACAGCAGTGTCCATCTTTGAAGGATGCAGGCTGTCAAACAGACATGCAGAATTTTACACAGCTGTGCTTTTTGAGCTGTTAACCAATCATAGCGGTGGGCTTTTATTCTAAGTCTAGAATGAGCCACACTGATCCAATCGGAGCGATTCGATGATGGGGGTTGAAAACAGGACAGAAAAGAGCCTATTTCTTCTGAATTAAGGTGTTTTTAATGTTAAAATCTTGTAAGTGGACGTCAGAGAGCAGTAAAATCTGACCCCTTTAATAATAACTTATGAACCAGAAAGACCTGTTGTCTCCAGGGTTGATAATTGATGTTTTAGGCTTTTGTTAAAGCCATCAGCCAGCATTATCTCAACTTAACAGCCGAAAGAACACTTTCACAGGCGCCCACTCCCATGAATCACTGCAAATGACGTAATGGAGTCTTTCAGTCTACTTAAATATTTTTATGTGTATTTTGAAATAAATGTGAAATGTATTGTTTCTATACACTACCATTACAAATTTGGAATAATTAAGATTTTTTTGTTTTGTTTTTAATTGTCATTCACAAGGCTTCATAGGATTGTAATTCTTATCTTTGTTAAAGCCATTAAGTATGTAGTCGGTCCACTTTTCAAGTACTTTTTTCTTTCAAATCAGAGTTTGTCATGTTGTACTTCTCCTTCTAGCTGGTTGGTTTGTTCTGTAGCTTATAACTTTTTCCTAGATCATTTTTTAATGAGAAAAGTTAATAGGGAAATAGGTTATACTTTAGAGACCAAGGTCACTGAAAAAGTGAGCAGTCTATAGACTTTCATTATATCAATTGACAATAGTGACCAAACCACTCTTTGTTTGCTGGAGTACTTACATTAACAACAGTGTTGACTTATGATCAGTGGTTGTTTCCATTTATCATTTATTCATTTTTAATTATTTAGATAAAGGTGTGTTCTCAGTAGCTTATTAGTTTTTGCTACAGTATCGCAACTAGTACGGAGTACAATGAAATTTCATTGGTCTGATTGATCAGTCAACTGTTGAAATACTTGGCATTGTAGATGTAAAAGTAGTACTCTGCAAATAAAAAAATACATGTTTTCTATCTTCAAAGCATTTCCACATGAAAGATTGAATAAGATGTTGTGTTGAGTAACCTCTCAACTCTACATAAGCAAAGGAAACAGCTCGTTCTCAACACTAATAGCCAAGAAAGTGATTGCTTTTGGGAATGGTGACTTTAATGAACAGCTTAACTCAATTTGTAATTGCAGTTGACACATGTTCCTGTAGACTTAAGCTTTTTTGTTGTGATGTGTTTACTTGGCCGTCTGGAATGCTCCATGAGAGTCTAGTCGTATAGAGAATGACATAGCCTATATGATCCATCCTCATTTATATTACATTTATGTTTAGCAGATGCTTTTATCCAAAGCGACTTACAAATGAGGACAATAGAATCAATTAAAACCAATAAAAGAGCAATAATATGCAAGTGCTATGACAAGTCTAACTATCTATGACAAGTTACAAGCAAATGTATAAACATAGCAAGGTTTTTATTTTATTTTTTATAATACATGTTAAGAAAACAAGTAGATAGAATAGAAGAATAATTTAGGTAAAGGGCTACAGAGCCAGTGGTGGTAGGCACACATCAAGGCCTTGAATTTTAAGCGAGCAGCTATTGGTAGCCAGTGCAAACTGATGAACAGAGGTGTGACGTGCGTTCCTGTCAACTCATTAAAGACTAATCTTGCAGCCGCTTTCTGGATTAATTGTAGAGGTTTGATAGAACTTGTTGGAAGACCAAGAGAGCATTGCAATAGTCCAGCCTGGGCACAACAAGTTTGAACAAAGAGTTGCGTAGCATGTTCCAAAAGAATGGGCCTGATCTTCCTGATGTTGAATAAAGCAAATCTGCAGGACCGGGCAGTTTTAGCAATGTGGTCTGAGAAAGTCAGCTGATCATCGATCACAATTGTAAGGTTTCTGGCTGTCTTTGAAGGAGTTATGTTTGATGCGCCTAGCTGGATGGTGAAATTGTGATGAAGTGATGGGTTTGTTGAAACCACAAGCAGTCCTGTCCTTGCACGATTGAGTTAAAGATGGAGGTCCTTCATCCAGCAAGAAATGTCTGTTAGACAAGCTGAGATGTGAGCAGCAATCGTTAGATCATGAGGATGTAATGAGAGGTAGAGCTGAGTGTCATCAGTATAGCAGTGATATGAAAAGCCATGTTTCTGAAATACAGAGCCTAGTGATGCCATGCAGACAGAAAAGAGAAGTGGTTCAAGAACTGAGCCCTGCGGCTCCCCAGTAACTAGATCCTCCCAAAGCTGTTTTTTTCTCAATATCAGTGCTTCTGTAATTGAACGTTAAAATTTTGACATAACGTTTCTGATATGTAGAATGTCACCAAATTGCCCTAATATCTGTTCTCTTTTGGCCATTCAGTTGTTTTATTCATCCTTTGTGCTTGGTCCAAGTTAGCCAGATGTTTCACACTAAACAAGCTGCTGTGAGTGTGTGAGATGCTGATGTTTAGGCACGCATTTGGGCTTTTAGACGGGTCACTCCAGGTTAAGGAAGTAGCTGTGAGTCAGTGATGGCCTGCCTGACCGCTCATCTCATTAACTGCCGGTTCCCAAATGAATGTTTAATTAAAGGTGCTTTAGTGGAACGGCAGACTCATTCTTCACAGTGAAAGTCACAGACTGTTACGCAATACGCAGAGCAGATGAGTGCCCTCTCAAACTGCCTTCGTTAAATAACTCTGAATTAAGAGTAAATTTAGCCATGGAGCAGCAAAGGGAAGCATCACGCAGCTGCGCCTCAGATTTATTTGCCGCTCTGCTTTGGTCACCTCAGTGGATATTTGCAAGCTTTTTTGTGTAATGATCAGCTCTGAGAAGAGATACAGCATCACTTGCTCTCCAATTAATTTGATATACTTGATTAGCCGCCTTGTTCTGCGGTTGTGCTGAATTATTACAGTCTGTGTTTCATTATCTCTATAATATGGATTATTAGAACAAAATGCTAATTAATGCTTTAAAATGCTATTAACTCACAACTGAAAGAGAGGAGTCATGCGGCACAAAAGCTTTTGAATTTTGCACAATACAGACCAGGTCTTGTGTCCAATATCCCTCTCCATTGTTTTTCTTTTTCTTTAACAATACAGCTCTGTTTGCTGTTCTTAGTCAGTGTCAAAATATATTGAAATAAGTTGTGAATTCCAAATCAGTTACGTACACTGCCTTACAAGTAGTGTTAATTTTGTCATCTCTTTGTTTTTTGGATTAGTCTTACTTTTGGTTTAGTTTGTTTAAAAGAAAAGAAAAAAGGCTGTAAATTTTAGGTTAAAGTCAATTAAGAATCATGTGGTTAAAGTGACATTTTTCTCAAAAGTGTAATTGTTGTTACTGATCTTGATTTGTCTTTTGAGAAATGTATTGTTTTAATTTATTATTTCATCAGAATCATTGCACTTTCACCTAAAAGCACAAATCAAGAGAATGTCAACTCAAACACAAAAACATACGCAAAATAGCCATTTCAAAACATGTTGATAGTGACATCCCCTAATTCAAGGATTGTTCAGGATGTAAAAAGCAACACAGAAACAGATAAAAATGTGTTTTCCAACTGAACTGAATCTCCTTGACCACAGATTAAGCTGCAAGACATTGTGAACTGGTTGAATGAAATATACAAACAAAAATTGCACACACACAAAAAAAAAAACAGGAGTTTTCTGGAAGCATAGAAGTAAAGGCCTCTCTCTGAAGTTCTTATTCGAACAGATGTTCAAAATAGCTACATAAATTAGATATGTGCTGTGCACTGTTTTCTCAATAACACAACAAACAACAGAAATGACTGGTGATTATATAGTGATCGTGGACCAATGGCAGCTTGAAGGTGTTTAACAGCTGCCATGAAGTTTTCTGGGAAGTTCACGGTGGAAAGTAGCCAGGAAAGTTTGCTCTGTCAAACCGTTTCAGGCCACCAAAATGAACTCCAAAAAAAAAAATTAACTCCTTCATTTGGCCAGATTTAGTTTGAAATTGTCACACTCATTTGTTCTTCAATTAAATTAGGGCCACGCTTTTGTGTAAATGTGAATGTTTTGTAATAAACTGTTAATGTTACATTTTTTTAATAGTAGTTGACAGCAATGCAACTCTATTCTTTAAAAGTTTTCTTCTAACAGATCTAGGAATCAGTTAACATGGATTCATAATCACAGCACAGTGGCATCAGTTTTGGAAAAGCAGCACAAGATGTTCATGTTGGCACACAGAATGAATTCCAGCGTCTTACTCTTGGAAAGTGCAGAGGGGAAATGGGATGGAAACACACAAAGGTTCAGTCAAAAGATTCAGACTGTAATTGAACGCATGTGTTGCCAATGGGGTTGGGTGACGTGGCCGTGTAACATACAGGAAGGAAATTTCTCAGCCTCCTCTGGACAAGAGTCAACGGAAGATGCTCAGCACAGACACCATCTGTCACAGCGGCTCAAGGTTCAGAGTAGGAGAGAATATTTCCAGTGTGCTGCTGCAGAAACATTTGCATAAAGCACTAAGTTGACTGAGAGTTTGTGTCTATGCAAAGAGCCGTCACGTGTTCCACAAAGCAAACCCATTACGTGTTGTTAAGTGTGAGGAAATTCAACCGCTCCAGGAATCTGGGACTGGATTTACAAAGGATTCTTAAGAATGAAATTCTTCTTAACTGCTACTTTCTTTTTTTTTTCTAACTTTAAATGTTAATTTTAAACAGGTCCTTTTTTCTATTGTCAGTAGTGCAGTGATGTATGAAGTAGTTCACATGGAAGTCACTCTCAAACCAAGTGTCTTCCTGTTGGTCAACACTGCGACCAACTTGAACATTAGCGGAATCTGTGTGGGGAACTTTTCTGCCCTCACATCATGCGAAACTCTGCTGTGCGTATTTCTGTTGAAATGACTGGAGTTTTAGGAATCTTCTGAGGACAAAACTTGGGGAATAAATTGAATTCCTGAAATTAATATTATTAATAATCATCATCATATATCTGCTTAAAGTTAGGAAAATCCCCAACTTGCCTTGAAACGCTAAAGGTCAGATGTTCAATGAATTTATGGGGTTGTTTCAGATATCAAGCATCATAACGTAACTTACTATTGGTAATGTAATCAATCATGGTGAATTAAAGAGCCTGTCTCTAGATGGAGACGTCTAAACATCTAAAGTGACCATTTAAAAAACACAAAGCCGAGTGCTGAACTCCAGTCAAGCTAGAAAATAGCCTAGTATTCATGCATGCTTGTGATTATTATGGTAATCTGCAAAATATGATATTTACAATGTTTTTCCATTTAAGTTGATCAGTGAGTCTTCGAGAACCAGCAGTCAGATAATGCCAAAAGCTGTTTAATAAAATATTTGGCACCTTAAAAATTTGGCAAGAATTACATTCAGGAACATTCTTACAAAGATAATTTTTCTTAAAAATAGGGCTGGGTGATAAAATCATAACATAATTATTGTGTGAGAATTGTCCTCGATTAAACGATAACAAGAATTCGATAAATGTTGAATATAATGTTTATGCGCAACAAAACAGCAATAGGTATTTGAAGAGCAGCATGCGGACACTCCTCTTTCCCTTACCTTCCTTAGCTTTTAAATAGCTTGTAAAAGCGGCGTGCACATTTTTCTTTCACTTTCAAATTAGCAGCAATTCGGCGTCAATTGCTTGAATGCAATACAAGCAACAACAAAATGCAACATCAAACTCACTTAGCCTAAAAATCTACAAATGATAGAACTTTTAACAAAACAAATAAAAATACACCATGCTGTAGACTATGCCTAATATAAAACAACAAAATTTAAATAGGTATACAAAACTGAAAAGTAGTGAAGAAACATAGAACATTTATTAGCAAAATGAATAAGAAAGCTTGGCGGCACGGCATACACCTTGATGTCAAATAAAATAAATTAATTGCACAAAGTTTAAACAAAGTAAAAATCGGCGACATAACCAATGTTGCAGCTTCACATCAGTAAAACCATCGGCACTGTGTATCGCAGCAACCCTAGGAGCAAAAATCTGCCTTTAAACTTATAAAGATTTGAAATGTATTGTGATAATTATCGATATCAACTGATATGAAATGTTTTATCGGGATCATATTTTGGCCATTTTCAAGCCCCATTTAAAAATATTTTTGTGAATCTGGCTTCTGGTTATCACGCACTCAGTCTCATGCAGTGTGTGCGTCTGGCCTGCAGACCAAAAAGAAAGTCAGAAAGCAATAAGAGTTCAATAGTAAGTGATTTAGCTCTCATGTGCTGTGAAAGTGCCTCCCGTAATGAATTGTTTGCTGCACACTAACTGAATTAATAATGACTTTGGCAGAGTGTTATGCCTTCCCATCAGGCTCTCGGCTTCTTCAGCGTACTGTTTTCCATAAGCTTTAAGATTCTGTCACTGTTTCACCAATAGCTAGTATGATATTATCTGTCGCTGTAGGTGAAATATTAAACAGCAGTTGTTGATGTCTCTGGCCTGTCTGTCTGTCACGCTGACTGACCGACCTGTCTCTCCTCATCTCTCCCAGGGCTTCGACCCTCCCCATCAGAGTGACACACGCACAGTTTACATAGCAAACAAGTTCCCACAACATGGCCATTATATTCCTCAGAGGTTTGCAGACAACAGGATCATTTCCTCCAAGGTAAGAGCAGATTCTTCTGAAAGCTTGAATGTGAAAAGGTAAAAAAGAAGATCACGTGCGCATGTGTTTCCCTGCTCATTTTTGAGAATTTGGCAGTAAAATCCTCCACGCTGTTTTGCTTTCTCTTTGCAGTACACGATATGGAACTTCATCCCCAAGAATTTGTTTGAGCAGTTCAGAAGAATCGCCAATTTTTATTTTCTCATCATCTTCTTGGTTCAGGTAAGCCCTGATCGTCCTCGTGTTTCCCAGCTCTCAGCTGAGTGTGACGACACAGCAGAGCTGATGTACGAAATTAGTCTCAAAATGAATTCTGAAAAGGAATGTGTAGGCTAATTCACATTCGCGTTTGAAACAGCAGTTCACAAACTCGTCATCTAATTCAGATTCACAATATTTTGTGAATGCGATTGAGGTAGTAAGTTTGAGAATTGCTGTTTGCAAATATGTCAACTTTCTGGTAATGTAAATTAGCTTAGGCATTTGTGGATCACATTTTGTAAATATATTTTGAGACTATTTTAGCTCTGTAATTCTTGGCTTGAAAAAAATAATACAGGTTCAGCAACATCAGTGTTGGAAACGGTTCCTGTAAGTAAGGATTATGTTCACTACAAACACCTTGGTCGTGTTAAAGTACAACACAACAACAAACAGTGTCCACATATTGCTGTCGATGTGTCATCCAACTGATAGTCATGTGAGGATGAAATCATGCTTGCCTGAAGTAACACATTATATTATGATCTGAATTCACTCTCAGTCGTATGGATTCCTACTGAAATGACTGGATTTTGCTTGGGAAAATTTGCAGAACTATGGAACATGTGACCGCGCATTTAAAGGGATATTCACCCTAAAATTAAAATTACCCCATGATTTACTCGCCCTCAAGCCAGGTGTATATAGCTTTCTTCTTTCAGACCAATGCAATCAGAATTCTATTTAAAAATGCCCTGTCTCCGCCGTGCTTTATAATAGCAGAGAGTAGTGCTTGAGATTTTGAAGCTAAAAAGTACATCCATCCATATAAAAAAGTGCTCCACACAGCTCCGGTGGGTTAATAAAGGCCTTCTGATAGGGATGTAACGATTCACTCACCTCACGATTCGATTCACAATTTTGATTTCACAATTTGATTTTCTCATATTTTTTTTTACTAAATGAGATTGAACACATACAGTAAATGAGAAGGTGTTCATTTATTAGGCTATTGCTGCAGGTTTCTTTTTAAAGTTGAAATATAACAAAACTAAATTGAAATTTTAAAACAAACCCCAAATCAAATAAGCAAGTTACACAAATAAAAGAAATCTCTTCATATAAACAAACTAAGGCTTTGTCTGTGCTCTTTCCATTTAAAATGAGAGGAAACCACTGCATTTTAATCATCATCCAAACTAAGATGCAGCGTACGCACAGCATGAGCAGTTTTTCATCTAAATTAGACTATGCTGTCGAAATTTGAAGTGAAAACAGAATGGTCTGACTTTAGTTTTGTGAAACTATAGATAAAACATATCAGAATGAAACAGCAGACAAACTGAATGAGACGCAGATTCACTCTCTGACAGCAGGTGGCGCTTATGAACAGCAATGATACTGTGTTTCCTGGGTTACCGCTGTAAACAAAGCAGAGCTGTGCTTATGAACACTACTTTAATATGCATCGTTCAGAGGCAAGATGACAAGAAAATACCACATAAACTTTTCTAAAGACAGTCGTAGACCAATTCATATAAACTCCTACTCGAATTGTAGCATGATTTCTTTAGCATCTCAACTGATTTGAATTTGAATCGATGGTTCGCAGTTAATCATTACATCCCTACCTTCTGAAGTGAATCGATGCGTAAAAATATCCAGATTTAAAACTTAATAAATTGGCAGGTATACAAATATTGTATGAATTTATAATATATTGTACTCTCAGAAAAAAAAGTACAAAAGCTGTCACTGGGGCAGTGCCTTTATTGAAAGGCTCAAATATGTACCATTAAGGTATTTGTATACACCCCTTTGGGGTAGGTACAAATCAGTCATCCGAATTGTTTTAGTTTTAGTCGACATGCAACATGCTTTTATATGAAAATTAAATGAAACCACTTCTCATAATGAAATACCAGTGCTTATATAGGCTAATTATGCATTCCTTATAAATGATTAAAACATTCTTCATTCTTTCAAGCAGACATATTTATTTCTATAAAAAAACAAATAATAATAATCTTTATTAGGGCTACTAAAGTGATCCAGTCAAGAGCAGTGAGTGATTTTCAGTCTTTCTTTTGTTGCTTGATTAACATCAGTGCCACAGACAATAGCAACTAAATTTGGCTGCTGTCCCTTTAAAACCGGATACAATGTGCTGATACAAGTCCGTTATTCTCCCAACTGTTTACGTTCACCTAAGACGTAACCGAGTGGGTTTACATGAATACTCGTCAAAACTGACAATTCAACATCAATTTGTGTGTATTTCTGTGTTCATGAGATGCGAGAGAGTAGGCTACTCCTGCACTGCTTCGGTGTCTGCGCTCGTGAACCGGACCGAATCGAGTTCTCTTTTGTGTTTATCCATACGTCTCGTTTTTACTCATTGACTAAAATGTCAATCGATTTTCGCCATAGTTTTTGTCATTCAAAACGAGCTTTCGTTTCGTTATGTTCAGTAAAAAAAATGTTGTTGATATAAATTATTTGTCAACTAAAATGTATCTTTTGAAAGGGTACTGCCCCAGTGGCAGCTTTTGGAGCTTTTTTCTGAGAGTGTACAGCTCTAATGTTAAAAAAGATACTGTCTGTCTTGATTAAGCTTGTCTCCTTGTTTTTTCAAAGGCGATATATGTCCGTGGAGGGTAAAGGCATTGCATACTACAGGTCTGCCCTGTTTCTAACCAGATCCTCTCTCTCCCTTACAGTTAATGATAGACACACCCACTTCCCCTATAACTAGTGGACTTCCCCTGTTTTTTGTCATCACAGTAACTGCCATCAAACAGGTGAGCGTACGAGCGTGTTTTGGCAGCTCATGTTCACGGATCATGACGTGTACACAGTGTTGTGCCAGTTTGATATCAGGATAACCAATTAGTTGTCATAATCCCGCTCACAAATACAGGGATATGAAGACTGGCTGCGGCACAAAGCTGACAATGAAGTGAACGGAGCGCCTGTGTTTGTCGTGCGCAGCGGCAGTCTGGTCCAAACCCGATCCAAGAATATCAGAGTGAGTTTCAGCCAATGCCACCGGGATCCCATTGCTAATCGTCCCAGACCAACAACAACAGATGCTTTCAAAAATTAGAAACACTTCCATACCCCTGCAGTCATGTTAATAAATACAGTGACTTTAGGATGTGCTGTTTCAGCAATTCAGACATCCTTGTCAAGTCACGTGGGTTGATGTTCCACCTGTGTCCTCGTAGGTAGGTGATATTGTGAGAGTAGCCAAAGATGAGACGTTTCCTGCAGATCTGGTACTATTATCATCAGATCGGGCCGAGGGGACGTGCCACATCACCACTGCCAGCCTGGACGGAGAGACTAACCTGAAGGTTTGTGTTTTCTGCTCATAAACAATAGCATCTCTCTGAATTTCTCAGAGTGCTTACTGAATAAACATGTGACTCACCAAAGTTATTGTTACTTTCAGCGACGCCCATCTCGAAGCATTTTTTGTGTACTGAAGGCTTGTGGAACTAAACTCTGAGTGTATTTTCTGACTGGTTTTGTCGAACTGGCCCTCCACTAAGCTCTGCTGTCACTTTTACCTCCCTGAGCTTATGACAACTGTGCAGCGAGAAGCAATCACACTGAGTGAATTTCCTTAAGAAATGCTGAGCAATGTCTGGATTAGCCATGCTTTAATATAGAGTCGTCAAAACGTTTTTCAGTATGTCAGGAAAGGCTGTCCCAAATTGTGATGGAGAAGCTTTAAAATGTAAGAAAACGCTTGTTTCTAAAACGAAAAAAATAAATAAATGTTGGATTGAAAAGATTGGCAAATTAAATAATTATTTGAAATAGATCATTTAAGTAGAAATTCCAGCAAATTTTCGTGGGCAAAAAATGTCCATTGCGTAGTGCAGTAGTCTAGCTCACACAGAAGTCACTTTTAAACCAAACAGCTTTCTGTTGGTCAGTGTGGCGAACCAGTGTGAAGGCCAGTTTCCAAGTATGTGTGAGAATTTTTCACCCTCAGAAATTGCAGAACAATGATAAATACATCTTTATAAATAGATGAAACTGTTTGTTGAAAGCTCATTTAAACTTTATACAGTTTGGTCAAAATAGTTTTACAGATTTATTATTTAGAGATTTATTACTTGGAGATTCTTTCTAAAATAGTATTTTGAGATTTTTTTTTTCTTTATATAATTTTCTCCTTATACTGTAGTTATTTATTAAGGTGGTTCATTGCAATGTTCTTGACTATTTAAATAATACTAAAAAATGTTTATCATTAGGGATGCACCGAATATTCAGCCACCGAAAATGGCCCAAAAGTCCATTTTCGGTTTTCGGCCGAAAGACTTTTATCACCGAAACAATACAGCCGAAATGTTGTGATGACGCAAACAGAAACCACGACCTGCACGTGCTTGTCTGAAGCAACATGTCTGCGGTCTGGACGGGTGTTTTCAAATGGAGCGGCATTTAATACACAGAGCCGTAGTTCACTGACAAGCTACGCAATATCACGTTCAATATCGCAGGCGATTCTCAGCGCGAATTGCATAGTTTGTCAGTGAACTACGGCTCTGTGTATTAAATGCTGCTCCATTTGAAAACAGGTGATGGAGATTTAGCGCTAATCACAGAACCGGCTTTACTGACGAGATGCGTATGACTATCGCATGCAAAATATCGTGCAGCCCTACCTGAAATCCAAACATTCCGATCGCTACGCTGAATATGAGAGGAACGCGGCACAGAAAAGGAAAACACCTCCGAGCACGCCCACTCCGTCTGTGGCGGACGTTTTTGAAAAGGCAATGATGTTTCCCAGTGATGGTGTCAAGGCAAAGGGCATAAACATACACAAAAGTTAACATATGGGCTATGGCAGTCTTTGTTTTGATACACTTATGTTGAAGGCCTACAGAGAAAATATTGTTGTGTCTTTAAGCAGTTGCACTTGTTCTGAATGCACTTTCTTGTAGTAGTCCTACAGAGAAAAATTTAAAATGCACTTGACCTAAATGCACTTTGTTTTTATGAGAGAACATTTAATTTTACAACCTTTCAGTAGGTCAGTAGGCCTGTACATTATTATTTAATGTACACATGAGTGGGGTCAAGTTAAACATTTTAGTTTGAATTTTATTTTATACTGTGCATTGTTGCAATGTGCTAAATAAATATTTGCATAATTTGTAATTGATTTATTCTTTGAAACTTTAATATTAATTTATGCAATTGCTATGCCTTGATTTTAATAAAGTTAGTACACAGTCATAGCCATAAATGCAATGGTACTAATAATGGGCATAATTTATTTCGGTGTTTCGGTTTCGGCCTTGGTTTCCTCTTTTTCGGTTTTCAGTTTCGGCCAAGAATTTTCATTTCGGTGCATCCCTATTTATCATATTTGTGGTCTACCATTCTTTTGGAAATTATCGTTTATGATTAGGGGTGGGTGATATGACCAAAATCTTATTCCACGATACGAGTAATTTTATTTCACAGTAATGATATATATCACAATATAGTTATTTTCGCTTTAAATAAGGTCTTTATGATATTCATTTTTGATACCATAGAAATTTCATAATTATTGTCACCAGTGTCAATGTCACAAAAAAATACAGTAAACAGTCAGTGATTAAATAAGAATAAGAAACTAACAATAAAAGCAATACTAAAAATTACAAACAATAGGGCAGAAAAAAGGACAGTAGAACAAATAAATAAGAAATGCTACATACATTGTATAAAGCAATTAAATGTATAAAAACATTGCATATTCTTCACTGTGTAAATTAAATGTATATTTCTTCTTACTAAAGTAACAAAAGTGATTTTGTCAAGAGCAGTGAGAGATTTTCTCTCTTTTGTTGTTTGATTAACATGAATGACAGGCAGCGGGAGTATTAGACTGCTGTCACTTTAAGAGCTGCCCAAATCCAATATACTGTTACATGTGTTTTCTTTCTCAGCCGTTTGCTTTCACGTAAATGCTTAAATTACTGTGTTTACGAGTATACTTGCAGAGATGGGCATTTTGACCCATACAAGTGTTTATTTTACCTTTCAAGACCTATAAAGCGGCAAAAATAACTCCTTTCAAAACTCTGAGTACCGTCTTCACTTGCGCATGCCTCTTTGACAGCACTGAGAAACAGTCTCTAGTGAAATGAGTTCTCTTTCGCCGCTGATTGTGTTTCAGCAGCTGTTTTTAAACCGCAATGCTTAAAATACATGCAAACAATTAGTTTTTGTCACGTTTTTGTTTTGTTTTTTTGTTTCAGGGTTCTATTTATTTATTTATTTTTTTCATTTTGTCATATATATTTGCTTATCGCCCACCCCCAGTGTTTTACCACTTCACAAATACTGCTCGATGAAAAAACAAACACACATTCTCTGTTCTTGTCTGGCTAATATAAGATATCTTAATAAAAATGATTTAATATCCAGATATCTTGTTTTATTTGACAAGCAGATACGTGTCTGCTGTCTGTACAGTGTTTTACAGCAATGAATAAGAAGTGAGATGTATCTGACTGTAACGATGAATGTGTTCTCTCTGCTGATGTGCAGACGCACTATGCGGTGCCAGAAACGGCGGTGTCGCAGTCGGTGTCACGGCTGGAGTCTCTGCAGGGGGTGGTGGAGTGCCAGCAGCCCGAGGCAGACTTATACAGGTACCTTACAGAATCGGATCCACCCATATCCTCCTCACACACTGCTTAACAATGCAGCTCAACCACAGTCGATTTGATGCTATTATCAGTTCTGTAAGTCCTGACGCAGCATGTTCTTTCTTCTCAGGTTTGTCGGGAGAATAACAGTAACCCAACATGGAGAGGAGATAGTCAGGTAAGACCAGCTTCAAATCTGAGATTAAAATGGTTTTGACTACCAGATGTACTTGCGTCAGCGCAAAACGTCTTTTGGCGTTAAAATAGTACTGTCAGGATTTACTAAAGACGCGCAGTGAAGAATTAGCGCTGAAAAGGCGTGGGCACAGTTATTTTTGCACTTGACCTTATTGAATATGCATTTGAAGGAGTTTCCCTTTCAGACGGCAAATTTATGGGAGTAGAGTATTAAAATGAATCACACTTAGTAAACGTGATTTACTAACATTTGCACTTGTCAAATTACAAAAAAAAGCATGTCTTAAAACAGACTGTAATTTGCGCTGGTCGTCATGGAAATGGTCTGGCTGCGTCTGTGTTCTTTAATGTGCACATTACTCGCAGAATTTTCCCCTCCCATCGGCGCTGTTTTGGTCTTAAATCTGGCCCTTTATGTTTAAGTATTTATGTTGTGTATTTTAACATTTATTTATTTGTTTATTTATATTTTTTTGGTTATTCTTTTTAGACCCTTAGGACCAGAGAACCTCCTGCTTCGAGGAGCAAGATTAAAAAACACCAAAGAAATCTTTGGTACGACATTCACACCATTTTTTAAGTCCAACTTAGAACTTTTAAAGTCAACATGAATTCAAAATTGACCTTATTAACTTATTTTGCAACTTATGACTGCACTTTACTCCCAAAAAAAGTTTGTGTTTGTAATGGTCCATGAAAACTTTGTTTGGTTTGAGTATAACTGGTGTTGTGTCATGCAGGTGTGGCGGTGTATACGGGCATGGAGTCCAAGATGGCTCTGAACTACAAGTGCAAATCCCAGAAACGCTCTGCAGTAGAGAAGTATGTGTTTCATCATTTCCATTTCCACCGTTTCCTTCTCATTTTACCACATCACCTCTCTCGTCTCTCGTACAGATCCATGAATACGTTTCTCATCATCTACTTGGGCATTCTGCTGTTTGAAGCCATCCTCAGCACCATTTTGAAGTACGCCTGGCAGGCAGAGAACAAGTGGGATGAGCCGTTTTACAATCAGAAGACTGATCAGGAGAGAAACAGCAGTCAGGTTACTATAAAGTCTCTACACTCAGATACTTTACATTTAAAAGTCATACTGTGTGCCACCTGGCAGCTCTTTGATGGCCTCAAAACTGGTAGGATTCTTTAAGACCGCTGGTGATTTTCTCCTCGCAGATTTTGAAGTTTATTTCCGACTTCCTGGCTTTCCTGGTGTTGTACAACTTCATAATCCCCATCTCGCTGTACGTGACTGTTGAGATGCAGAAGTTTCTGGGCTCTTTTTTCATTGGCTGGGACTTGGACCTGTACCATGAGGAGAGCGACCAGAAGGCTCAAGTCAACACATCAGACCTCAATGAGGAGCTGGGACAGGTGTGTGTGTGTGTGTGTGTGTGTGTGTGTGTGTGTGTGTGTGTGATTAGAACTGTTTCCCCAGTTGTAATACTGTCTGAGATGAGTAAATCTATGCAAATTTTGCGGCCGCAGGTGGAGTACGTTTTTACAGACAAAACGGGAACCCTCACTGAGAACGAGATGCAGTTTAGGGAGTGTTCTATCAACGGTATCAAATACCAGGAGATCAACGGGAAGCTTATCCCTGAAGGAATGACAGAAGACTCTCCGGATGGATCGGTGCCTTGTTTGGTAAGGTTCATTTTTACCGTTTGTGAGTATAGAGGATTTTGTCGTGGTCCATGCCATAGACTATATAAAAAGCATGGAAGTGGTGTCCGTGACGTCACCCATGGGTTTCTGAAGAGCATTTTTGAAGCCCAAAGTGGGCGGAGCTGGCCGTCACCAAAGAGGCAGGAGCTGGTTGCTGAAACAACTCCTGCCTAGCTCGACGGTGGTGAGAGCAGCGGGAATTCACCTGTCACTCAAGTGGCCACGGCCTTAATTATGCAGAACTCAATTCCTGGAGGGCCACAGCTCTGCAGAGTTTAGCTCCAACCAACTCCAAATCACACCTGCTTGGACGTTTCTAGTGATCCTGAAGACCTTGATTAGCTGGATCAGGTGTGTTTGATTAGGGCTGGAGCTAAACTGTGCAGAGCTGTGGCCCTCCAGGAATTGAGTTTGAGACCAATGCTTTAAGGCTTAATATAATTTAAATCACCCCGTCACAGTTGTTATGAAGGGCGAAAAAACTATATAGACCAAAACCACAAAGCCAGTTTCACTTCTGTGTTGGTTTCAAAAGAGAGACTGGAAGGTTGCCACTTGGTCCATGCACAATTAGAAACCCTAAGCAAAATAGTGAATTTCAAAAGAATCTGTCCTGTAGATGCTGTGGGTACACCTTTCTTTGGGTCAGATCTCGGCTTGTTTGATCGCAGTTGCACAGTTAAGTTAGTGTTAATTTATAGTGCCCTCTTGCACTGAAAATTCATGAAATTTGGCAAGTTTCCTCAATGTTCTGTTGTCCATATGTTTTAATTTTCATTAAGTTTGGATCAAATGGTCACAAGATACAGGCACACCCATAAACAAATTAGCCTACATCTGCTAAACGATTAAATTAATTCAAATTCTTTTAATAGTTTTTGCCAGAAGCATTTCTAGTTGATATCCACCAAATTTCATGCAAATTGGACCAGTGACCTAGGACGAAAATGTTTGACAAAAGAAAAAACCTCAATCACAGAAATGTGTTGTTTTTATTTTTATTTTTATTATTATTATTTTGGCAAAAAACTAGTTTTCTCACAATGTACGAATATATCGATTTTTGTAACATTAGGCAATTCAGATTAGGTGTTATTAGCCACAGAAAGTTGATTAGGACATTCACCAAAGAGGACGCATACCAGGGTTCAACTTTATTGATCACAAAAAGGCATATTGATTTAGCACCATCTACTTCAGCCAGTTGCCAAGGCATTTCTCATTTTAATTGAATTTTACAAAAATAACTAAAACATATGAGAAGTACTAAAAATGACAAAAACACAATAAAAATAACTAAAAGCTACAAACTTTAAAATAATCTAAAAAAATAGAATTGTATCTCTATCATACTAAAATAACACTAGTTTGTGCTAATTTATGATGATATTAATAATTAAATTGTAATATTTTTACCTTATATTTTAAGCTTTAAATAAAATAGGACCCGTTTTTGTGATGCATGATAAACATTACAGTGGTGACGTTTTACAATTGATCATGTTTTAAATCGTAGTATTATTTTGTGTGTACACCTTTCAGAACAGGGAGGAGGAGTTGTTCCTGAAAGCCGTCTCACTGTGTCACACGGTGCAGATCAGTTATGATCAAACGGATGGGCCGGGAGACCCGTTCTCACATGCCAACGGCTTCTCTCCTCAGATGGAGTATTACGCCTCTTCTCCTGACGAGAAAGCACTAGTGGAAGCCACCAAGAGGTGAGGGTACCACTCTGTCACCTGCTACTGTGCATTTCTGCAGTCAGTTGTGCTAAATATATAACCTTTTGACCGTGACTGTTGAAATATTTGACTACATTTGTCAAAAACATATTTTTAAATGATCTTTTTGACTGCAGGATGGGTGTCACATTTATAGGCAGCAATGGAGAAATAATGGAGATTAAAACATTTGGAAAAGCAGAGAGGTACATCACACTTTTCTGTTTATTTTAGATAACTTCTAAATGTGAACCGTATTCATAAAGTTGTTTAGCTTTTAGAGTTGCCTGTTTAACAGCTATCTTTCCGCCCGCAGATACAAACTCCTCCACGTTCTGGAGTTTGACGCAAACCGCAGAAGAATGAGTGTGATTCTGCAGAAGCCCTCAGGCATGTGTCTGATCACATATGTGCTGTTTATGACTGAACCGCAGCACGTGAGGAGTTATCTAATGGCATTCTGTCTCTCGTTAGGTGAAAAGGTGCTATTCACGAAAGGAGCCGAATCAGCCATTCTGCCCTACACCACGAGCGGCGAGATTGATAAAACCAGAGTCCATGTGGATGAGTTTGCTCTGGTGAGCTCTTTACATCATGCTGCCATGCTTCAGTCTAGTTAGTGGTGCTTGAAGTTCTACTGTTGTTCATAAGTAGTAAAATGGACCATCTTCTGATCCCAAAGTATTCAGTGTACAACACGGATTTTGTGGCGTGTGGAGAAGTACGGTGTTATTTTTCTCAAAGCACCATTTTGGCCATTTTCACCGAACAATTAAGTGGTTTAAAAAAAATAAAAATCCCATTTGAAGGCGGAATTGAGTAGTACTGTATCTAAAGACCAGAGGCTGGATTCATGAAAATCTTGTTAAGAAACATTTTTTTAAGATGAGTTGTAAGAGGTCTGTAAAAATGTGAAATTCTTGAAAAAAATTCAAATTCATTCTTAAGAACATGAGTTTTAGTTATCCATTATAATGTCATATTTAGCTACCTGTGTCCTTCAGCAAGTAGAAAATATACATAAATGGAATAAAGTTTTCTAAATTTTAAATTAAATAGATGAATCCTTAAAGCTACAAAAGTTATTGATTTCCTCTTTTTTTTTTCTCTCTCTCTCTCTTTTGTTCTTTGATAAACAGACATCACAGCAGCTGGGTTATTAGGTTATTTGGCTGCTATTACTTTAAGAGCTGCCGCTGCTGAACGTGACGTGGATCTGATGTGCACGCTCGTAGTTTCATTCACGCTTTAATATGAAATGATACAGGCTACAGCGCGCTGCCATATTTGTGCGTGCAATTGAAGAGCACGCACTACGAGCTCAGTATAATGACTGACAGGACAGAAAGATTAGTTTTTAATGTTGTATGGCCTGACATCTCATCACTGTTGTTCTGCTAAAGCTCCTCGTCACCTGTATGATTTCTGTCGCTGAAGCGAAGGGGGCTGCGTGTCTGAAAAGTCTCCTGTTTGATGTGGTCGTAAAGACTTTCTGCGTCTAAATAAACGCACTTATCAAGAAAAACGAGACGGAAGCAGCAGGAGTGAGTGGGAAGGCCAACCCTAGCCCGCCCTTGCATTAACTGCGTTAAATATTTTTAATACTGTTAAACTGGAAAAATGAATAACGCACTAATTTTGACTGCACTAGATTCTGCGAAAGTCAGGTAATGCGTAATCATGACTGATCGTTGTTTAAATGATCAGTTACTGGCAGTAATATGTGTTGTATTGATGCATAGCTAATGTTATGTTGTAATGCTTAATATTTGTCTTAATTCGGTAAACTTTTTACTTCTGGAGATTTGGGAAAAGTTAGTAGTTCGGTCAAATTTACTGTTATTCTGCAAAATTTCGTAGGCAAATTACATTAATTTCAATAGGAATTCATGTGATTTAAGAATTCGTCTCAATCATTCACATTGACCAACAGAAAGCTGTTTGGTTGTGAAAATGACTTGAGTGTGAGCTGTGATTCATACATTATTGACTACGGAAAACGGCCCTTTTTTTGTCCACAAAATTTTGCCTAAATTTTGCAAATGTTTTTATTTACAGTGATTTTTATTACGATTGTTTTAGAAATTCAAATTCTTTGTTTTGTTTTTCTTTAGAACAATCTTAAGAAAACATAAATAGCATTCCTTAATTCCTAAAAACAGAATTTATTAAGTTAGAAAATAAAATTAGCAGTTACTGAGAAGTTTACAAAGAATATTTCATGAATTCAGCCCCAGAATATCGTAGAGACTGATTTTTACAGGAAATAACTGCCTAGACAAATCACCTTAAAATGCCCTAGCAACTTCCCACAAGCATTGATGAGCGAGTAGCCGCTAAACTTTTTCTTCAGACATCTAAAAGTCTAGTTGCAATGTCGAGGTCTGGTCCGAGTTCAGCATTTCTAATTCAAATTATGTTGATGAGAGCACTGCAGTTAATTAGCTCCGTTTGCTGTCCTCATTATCAGCTCTGCTGAAACCCATGAGAGTGTCTTCAGACCCACATCTCACACACACACACACACACACACACACACACACGCTCCCGGCAGTTCTCAGAGGATCATATTGAGACTCATGGGATGTTTCAGACACAACAGCCACATTGAAATGCTACTCCATACGCTGAATGCTCTCTGTGTCTGCGCTTAAAAGCATTAACTCAATTATGGACGTGGAGCTCAAGCCTGTGGCTTTCAGGCAGCTTCTTGGCCATCAGTTCTACTTTATATCAACTTTTGTATTACATTATTTTGTGTATAATTGATTCTCCTTTTATGCACGAATCAGTAAAATGGACTAGTTTAACTTTCTTCCTCGCGTGTTTGTCCCATCTCACTTTTGTAGAAGGGTTTGCGGACGTTAGTGGTGGCCTGCAGACACTTCAGTGCAGATGAGTATCAGGAAGTGGACCGGCGGCTCCATGAAGCTAGAACGGCTCTGCAGCAGAGAGAAGAACGATTGGTTGAGGTCTTCAACTTCATTGAGAAAGACCTAGAGCTGCTGGGAGCGACTGGGGTGGAGGACAAGTGAGTCAACACACACACACACAAAAACACACAAGAATGCTAATGCAATGCTGCGGTGGAGACGGACATCTCATAAGCTTAAGCAAATTCATTCTGGTCACATGGGATTCCTTTGACATTGCACTTTGACATGTCATTGAAAGATAGTAAAAACACATGCATAATTGCTGAAATTTATATTTATTTTACATAAAATTTACTAGATTAATAATGCATAAATTAATTAAATGAAAAAAAAATATGATAAAAGGAAAGGAAATTTGTTAAATAAATGTATTCTTTAGAGCAGTGTTTCCCAACTAGTGTGCCGTGACGGATTGGTCGGGTGGAAAATTATCACAAACTTCCTATCTCTATTATATTTCATAATTATTATTTTAAATCAGTGCTATTGGTCATCGTTATGTCTGTTTGTGGGTTTTACAATTATTTAACCGATGAAAAGCTTTCAAAAGAGTTTGACTAAACCTCTTAACGCAATTGGATCCTCAAATTGTCAGTCAAACCTCATAACTCCACTCCGCCTCCATTTAGAATGAAGTGCCACGACACGCAGTTTGAAGACAGATGTCTTCTACTTCGCAGTGCAAGTGCTGATGTTTAAATAACGACAAAGTTTCCTTTACTCAAGAAACACTGTCTACAAGGCTAATGTTTTTGTATGTTTGAAGAGCGGAGAAGAGTCTTAGCATTTGCTGTCTAGTTGTAGCCAATATACTTTTGTACATTTTTAATATCCTGTGCATAGCGGTTCATCTTTTATATCATGAGATTTTGGCCAAATGTATTAAACAACAAGAAAAACTGAGCGCCATTATAGCTACAATAAACTTTAAAACCTATAAATTGATGAAAACGTAATGCGATTAATTTACTGGACAAAACACTAGGGCTGCCCTCGTCTAAAGATTTTTGCGGTCGACTAGTAGTTTATTTTAAGCATTAGTCGACTAATCACACGTTTATTAATAAATCATAATAATGAACCTTTAATTGCCTACATAAGCCCTCCAGCGCACACATAAAGCTTGCCACAGCGCACCAGCAGAAGTAATGATTATGAATGTATCATGGTAAAACCGTACAAACAGAACAAAATCGATTGATAAACCAGAGTTTTCTGTGTGTTCGGCTTAAGAGATGATGTTGGTGACATTGACTCGTCATCTCCGCAGTAGTGGATGCACCTGTATGCATTTGAAAGTAGACATTTCACTTCAAGTATACACGGAGTTGCTTTTTATTATTTTACAAAAGCACAATGTTTTGTTGTTATTGTGAGTCCACACAAATAAACGTAAAGTCTTTACAGATTTGAAAGATGTATTATTCTTTACTCTTATCTGTATGAGCAAAACTGAGGGAGTATTTTAAGAGCAAGTGAGCGCACCGGTGCCCTCCATCTGTCCTGCAGTGAACGCTACTGTTCAGCTCCCACACTCCACACAGACACTTCAGTAGCGCACATTTTTCTAGTTTACATTAGATTGAGCGGCCATGTAAAGTTGCTACTACTAACATATAGTTCAGATAAGCCATATTTGAGGTCGATGAATGATAGGCGAGCATTTGTATGTCCTGCCTGATGTACTCTATTACCACATAGACCAGCCGTTAATGATCTGTCCGTTAAGGCCTGCGTGAGTTTGCCTATAGATTTTTTTAAACTGTATCTACACCATTTGATGAGGGGAACAACGCAACTAAATCAATTAGATGGCATGTTCAGTATAGACGGCCTCAAACTGACAACAGTCAGGCTTATAATGCTAGTGTAGTGGTTGACAAATATATCGTCTGATTTTTGACATTTTTATTTTTGCAATTATCTGCATTAAAAAGTAAAAGTTGAACTTAAAAAGTTAAAACTTTAATTTTGACAGCACTTAAGAACTTTGGCTAGAAAAAAGTCTGATGGATCTGTTAAATGCACGTACTCTCTGTGACAATTAGGGGTGCAACGGATGGTAGATGATCCGTGATCCGTACGGAACGGTCCCCACGGTTCGGCACTCATGTGATTCGCGGATTAACTGTTAAATTTAACCAGTATAGACTGAAAGTTATCATCTGCATATGTTTTATCTTGCCAAATTACACGTTCAAGCAATTTCAGACCATTCAGATGAAGAAGTCGAATCGGGACATGCGCACTGTTTTCTGCGCTCAGCCGCTGCCGCACACACCGAAGCGCGCAGAGAGAGAGAGAGAGAGAGAGAGAGAGAGTGGCGCGATTCAGACACTGCCTCAACGGATGGATACATACACACAAAGTTATGTGAAAATACCCGTTTTGGAAAGTATTGTAGTAAACACCGTAGGTCAGGGGTGCCCAATAGTTCGATCGCGATCTACCAGTCGATCGCGAAGGCAATGCTGGTAGATCGCGCTTTAGGTCAGTGGTTCTCAACCAGGGGGGCGCAAGTTGTTAAATAATGTAAAAAATGTATATAAATAAATAACAGCACCACCTCTCTACGTATTCTGTGATTTTCTGTGTTTCGGAGCAGCAAAGCGTTTCTCATCGCGCTTTGTGAAATAAAGACTGAATGGCGGCTCAAAACCGCTGTATGAGCATAGGATATGCAATCTAAAGCTCTCCGCTGGATAAAAGATGCCAGTGTCACACTAGTAGCCTAAAGTTTTGATGGGCGATGATTGTAATCAAGGTAAAGATGATTACAGTGACATACAGGATCGTGCATTAGGTGCGCGTTTTGTCCGTTATAATTGATGCGCAAACGAACAGTGTATGTGCGCTCTCAGCGCACTGATCTCTATAACATCACATTTCTGCTTGAATGCAGCTGTATAGTCACGTAGTTGAGTACAGCGAGTGTTTGATAATGGATGCTCGCGTGTTTTGGAGAAGTTTGCAGTGGTGTTTATGTACATATGGGCATCAGATGCTCCAGACAGCGTTCTGACAGAGGAACTGTGGCATCGTCAAGTTCAGAAAGGTTTCATTTTTCATTTGTATTTTGGTGTGTTTAATGATTCTGAATGGACCCGTATGGGCCGTAGTTTGTATGCAGTTGTTTGGCATCTCCCTGTGGTATTGTTTGGTATGGCTGGTTGACTCGTGCTTATATGTTAAAATTACTGTATAATTGAACTTTGCATACTTTTAAGTTGTATAGAATATCTGCATTGACATTTTTACAAAGTATGTTTGCAAAAAAGAACATGGAGTATTTAAATCTATTCTGAATTTGTTTTGTTTATAAAAAAAAATACATTTTTACATTAATTTACATGTAATTGAAAAGTAATAACAGATACAAAGGTTTTAATGAATAGAAAAGTCTGGGCTTGCAGTATTGATTTGGAGAGGAGGGGGTCTTGGAGCAAAAAAGGTTGAGAACCACTGCTTTGTAAATGCAGGCTCAGTTCTACGTGGGTACCAAGAATTGAAAGTTATTTTATTTTTATTTTTTTAATTAAAAATTAAATGAATGCAATATAAAGATACATCCCAACAAGCTTTTTCATTTATTTATGTATTTTATTATTTATTTATTTTTCACTTGGTAGATCTCCGTGAGTTTCTCATTTGAAAAGTAGATCCCCAAACAAAAAAGCGTGGGCACCCCTGCCGTAGGTTATGTCCATGTCTTAAGTTACCATGTACAGCTGAGAAAGAAGCCGAATGTGTGTCAGTATTAGGTCCAGGCATTTAGTCTTAAAGAGACAGCAGCCTAGAAATACCTACTTCTGTCTTGTCTGCTAATCGAACAACACCACAGCTTTAATAAAGATTAATCTGTATGTATGCAGTAAGAATTATGTTGTTTTACTCGTAATTATTAAATTTCTGCACCTGAATATTACTGTCACTGTCTTCATATAGCCTATAATTTTATGTTGCAGGCTGTTCATTTATGCTTGTAATTTGTACAATTGTTCTTTTTATATCACTGACTTTAATAGTTAAGCTAGTAGTTTCTGCTGGGGTATAGAAGTACTTAAAAGCTCACTTTAGCAATAAATGAAAAGCAAACTTTTTTTTTTTTGGCTGATCCGAAAAATGATCCGATCCGTAACTCAAAATCCGTAGTATGAGCCGAACCGTGAGTTTTGTGATCCGTTGCACCACTAGTGACAATATAAGACAATTAATTGTCAACAGGCAGTGCTGATAGTGGCAGTGGTGTGATGAATTCACACTCGTGTGGTGCTAGCTCGTGATTATTGGACGGCCTCCTGGCAGGAGAGCAGGAAGTCAGCGGTGAGTCAGTGTGCGGCTGCTGTTAATGCAGTTTGACATGTCGCTGTGACTCACGCAGCTCTCTGTGCTCTTAAGGCCAGCCATCAATCTCTGTCCACATGTGCAATTCAAGTGTTAAAGGCATGCAGGGACACAGGAGCGTGTCTGGAATCGTGCTGCAATGACTGTCGCTGTGATTTCCTTGAGCCCTTTGACAAACCATTAAAACTGTACAACTGAGGCACATACACGTCCTCCCAATGGACATCTTCAGAGAAATCCTCAGATATATCTGACAGGTCATGTGAGCGGCTACACTGTATTCGCCAGAGTGACTGTAAAGAGCTATATATATAAAAGCATGAGGAATACAAATAGAACATTAATACAATTTGTGCAACCAAAATCTGCATATGGAAATCTTTCATCCTCACACAGTTGGAATGACTAAATTTTGCCTGCGGAAATTAACTGAACAACACAACTGTATATGTGCTTTAAGGGGCAGAGAGAGTAAAAATAATGATGAAAAACCCATTTATGACTACAAGAAAACATGATGAAGCTGTCATCAGCGTGGTACTTTCACACATGATGACTGTAGAGATCAGGGTGGTTTTGCTTTAATGACTGGTGAGCCGTTTCCATGTGTCAAGTGTGAATAGCTGCCTGTTAATCTGAACGTTTAATCGAGCCTCAGGGAAAACAACAAGCCATGACTGCATATGCAATTATGTGGTTGGCATTCTCTGCAGCATAATGCTGCTGTCTCTGGAGTAAATGCCAGCAGTCTGCTTAATTTATTACTGTGTAAAGTCAAGGCTAAGAGATACGTTTAATTATTTTCTAAATGAGTTCTAAAGAACATGCTACTTAACATGACTAGGAAATGCACTGAGGAGCAAATGAATCCTACATTTGGTATTTTGTGTGCAAAAAAAAATAAAAATCCAAACGTGTGTGTGTGTGTGTGTGTATTAGGGGTGGCACGGTACGCGTACCGAACCGTACGATTCATGGTGCAAATTCCAAATGGAAGTGATCATCCCTATCCCCTTGAAGTGGGGACTTTGGAGTGAACAGGGCACGTGCGAGCCATTATTTAGTCGTTTGAAATGCACTTTGCAAAGGGAGCGATCTAATTTCCTCAATCTTCAGCTGGGATGTTCCCATGACAACGCAGCACAGCAGATTCGCTGACCCACACCAGCATAAAAAAATATACATTTTATATTTTAAAAAGTTGTATACATATTAGTTTTTATATATTATATATCAAAAAACTTGAAAAATGTTTTAAAATATAAAATGTATGTTCTTTTGCAACAGTTATGCTAACAACAATAAAAAGACGTATGACATTAAAACAGCGACATCTACTGACGCACACCGTGCTGCGTTGTCACAGGAACATCCTATCTGAAGATTGAGGAAATTAGATCGCTCCCTTTGCCAAGTGCATTTCAGACAACTAAATAATGGCTCGCACGTGCCCTGTTCATTCCAAAGTCCCCACTCCAAGGGGATAGGGATGATCACTTCCATTTGGAATTTGCCCCGTGAACCGTACAGTTTGGTTCGGTGTGTGTGTGTGTGTGTGTGTGTATATATATGTGTGTATATATATATGTGTGTGTATATACACTGAACAAAATTATAAACGCAACACTTTTGTTTTTGTTCCCATTTTTCATGAGCTGAACTCAAAGATCTAAGACTTTTTCTATGTACACAAAAGGCCTTTTTCTCTCAAGTATTGTTCACAAATCTGTCTAAATCTGTGTTAGTGAACACTTCTCCTTTGCCGAGTTACTCACAGGTGTGGCATATCATTATTGAACAGGTGTGCCTTAGGCTGGCCACAATAAAAAGCCACTCTAAAATGTGCAGTTTTATCACACAGCACAATGCCACAGATGTCGCAAGTTTTGAGGGAGTGTGCAATTGCAGTTCTACTGTATTTGGGGGGTCCGGACCCCCCAAATACAGTAAAGCTGCACATTTTAGAGTGACCTTTTATTGTGGTCAGCCTAAGGCACACCTGTGCAATAATCATGCTGTCTAATCAGCATCTTGATATGCCACACCTGTGAGTATCTCGGCAAAGGAGAAGTGTTCACTAACAAGTACCCCATAAAAAGTACCCCATGTGTATAATGAAATATACCGCTGTATTTTTGATGTTGTGGGCCTATATTTCTGCTGGAGGTCTTGTTTAGACGCATGGCATCATGGATTCTATCAAATACCAACAGATAAAAAAAATCAATAAGTGACGGCCATGTTTGGATCTTCCCACCGTACAATAATCCAAACACAAACCTCAAAAACAACACAACAATGGGTCACTGAGCACAAAACCAAGCTTCTGCTGGCCATTCCAGTCCTCTGACCTGAACCCTGCAGAAAATGAGTGAACTCAAGAGAAGCAGCACCAACATGGAGCTGTGAATCTAAAGGGTCTGGAGTGATTCTGGATGAAGGAATGGTCTCTGATCTCTCATCAGGCATTATAGGAGAACATTTAGAGCTGTTAAACTGGCAAATGGAGGTTTCAGAAAGTATTGAATAAAAGGGTGCCGTTAATTGTTGCCAATGTGTATTAGAGAAAAACATTTATTTCATAATGATATTTCCCCTCATTTTAAATTCTTGTTATCCAATGAAAGGTTAGATTTTTTTTTAATTAAAAAGGATTAACAGTGCAGATTAATTTTTCACAGCCGCCTTTGATCATATTTACCAAGGGTGCTGATATTTTTGGCCATGACTGTGTGTGTATATATATATATCTGTATATATCTGCATATCTTTTTTTTTTGTTTTTTTTTTGCACTACTAAAACGTAAAGTATATAGGCATATTGAAAACAAAACAAAACAAAATTGCCATATGAAATCCAGATGCTCTGACCTTCTGTGTGTGTTTGTGTCTAGGCTGCAGGACAAGGTTCAGGAGACGATTGAAGCTCTGCGATTGGCTGGAATCAAGGTGTGGGTGTTGACTGGAGACAAGCACGAGACGGCGGTCAGCGTGAGCCTCTCCTGCGGTCACTTCCACCGCACCATGAACATCCTGGAGCTCGTGCAGCAGAAATCAGACAACGAGTGCGCCGAGCAGCTCCGCAGACTAGCCCGGAGGTATAACACACCAGTGCACACTTCTTTTGAGATTTCCAGCCCTTTTTACACTCTCTTTCATGATAAGTGCCAAGAGATTTTCACCTTCCATGTTGAATGGGAATATAGGACTAAAGCCGCGGTCACACTAGACTTTTCATTCCATTGACTTCCATTCATACGCATGCGAATGCGTCAGACCGGAAACGCAAGCCCGTGCGAAAAGTTTTCGCATTTCGCTGCGTTCCAAAGTTCAAGCTCGGTGAACTCTGCCCTGCGAATTCGCAACACGTGACACCGTGTGACCAACGGCAGATCGATACATAAGAGCATGACCTCCTTTCTGAATGAAAAGAACATGAATTTAAAACTGCAGCGCTGCAGGAAAGTGCATGTTTTTACATTTTAGATGTTTTACAATTTGTTATGTGTTGAATTTAGGTTTTTAAAAAGACGCTGCACAGCGTGACGTCATATCACGACCGTTGCAGCATGCGAAACAATTTCGCATGCTCAAAGTCTAGTGTGACCGCGGCTTAAGGACCAGTTTTACTAAACAGGGCAAATTAGTGCAAGAGCACAATTCCAAAACAGCGCCGATGGGAGGGGACATTTCGGGTGATTTACTAACGTGCAAATTAAAGAACACAGACACAACAGCTCATTTACATAATGACCAACGCAATATACCAAGCACAGCGCAAATTAGTGCAAGGATATGTTCAGATTCAGATGATGTGTTGTTCAGGTATTCTAAATAAATTAATGCGTGTGGAAAAAAAATCCTCAGGTCATGAAATGGATTTTTTTAATTATTTTTATGTTTTCTTTGAGGTTTACTTTTAATGTTAATAAAGTTGGTTTTTTTTGCACAAAAAAAAAAAAAAAATCAAATATGTAATAAAAAAAAAAATTTTCTGACCCTCTGTCTAAAATGACCTGTTTTAAGGGGTGTGTCCTTTAAGGCTTCTCAGTAATCGTCCACTGTTATGATTGGCTAAAATCATTGCATAGGAAACAGTATCAACGCCCCCTCGCTATTGCATGTTTTGGGTGTTTTGACAACATGATCAAAATAAAACGGTCATTTCCAGACACAGCTGCAGTCAGATCTAGTACCGCTTCATCATTCAACAAATGTTTTTTTGCGAACTCTCCATGACACTGTGTCTCGTTTACAAAACAACATGCTCCGATCAATCTTCAAACACGATCTGTGGTGCCATTTTAAAAATAAACAATCCACTTGTTCCTTGCGCTGGGATCCTTCTTATATCTGTATAAAGACTCGAATGAGCCGTTTAAACCAAACGCGTCAAAACGAATGTTCTTTCACTCCGTTACTCCTGACGACAGACTCGAGCGCGTGGACTGTGTTGTAAAGTGAATGCGTGTAGACAAGATAGCGGCACCGATTGTAATTTGCTTTTGACGCGACACTCGCATTGATCAAGCCGTTAGTGACTGAACGCCGGTGGTTGGAGCCTATGTCAGTGTGTTGCTCTGAAGGTGTTGTTTATGCAGACGACTGCCTAGCTGACGTCACCTTGCCCCATTGAATCCAAAACAGGTCGTTTTTGGAGCTCGATTAAATAAATGCTTTGTTTATAATGAGTAGGACGTTTCAAGCTATGAAACTTGCAGGATGTTTTAATGGTACAAAGACCTCTTATATGCCAAAAGATCAAGGCAAATTGGATTTCTCATGTCATGACCCTTTTAAGACTTTAATGCTTTTTTGGGGAGTTAAATACTTGCACAAATACCAGTAATTTGACAAGCGCAAAACGTTGCGTGATTCATTTTAATACTCTCCTCCCATAAATTTTTGCGAATACAAATGCATATTCAATAAGGTCAAGCGCAAAAATAACTGTGTCCACGCCTTTTCAGCGCTAATTCTTCACTGCGCGTCTTTAGTAAATCCTGACAGTATTGTTTTAATGCCAGGCTGTTAGTAAATCTTACCCTAAATTTGTAGGACTAATTGTTTGAGATGGGTCTGTACAGGATTAAGGAGGATCATGTGATCCAGCACGGGCTGGTGGTGGATGGGGCCAGTCTGTCTCTGGCTCTGCGAGAGCATGAGAAACTCTTCATGGAGGTGTGTAAGAACTGCTCAGCGGTGCTCTGCTGCAGAATGGCTCCTCTCCAAAAAGCCAAGGTGGGTCACCTTACCCTTCTTGTGTCGATGTTTCACTCTATCCCCGCGAGGCCAGAGGTCACTCACACTAATATGGCCGGTCTCTGCTCAGTCGCCCCACACTGGCCTGTTGTTTTCATAGCTCTGGTGTGTGTTTGGCAGGTGGTGAGACTGTTGAAGACTTCTCCTGAGAAGCCCATTACATTAGCTATCGGAGACGGAGCCAACGATGTCAGTATGATCCAGGAGGCTCACGTTGGTATTGGTAGGTGGACTCAAAGGTGTGGCTTGAGAGTCAAATGTATTGCGATCAAGCTAACAGAATGAAACTCCATACAGGCATCATGGGCAAAGAAGGAAGACAAGCCGTGAGGAACAGCGACTATGCAATCGCGAGGTTCAAGTTCCTCGCCAAATTGCTGCTTGTACACGGCCATTTCTACTACATTAGAATAGCAACCCTTGTGCAATACTTTTTCTACAAGGTACGTTGGGAGCTTTTCTGTGTGGCTTTCAGGTTGAAGATTTGCATTTTTGTAAAACTCTGTTTTGTTTTCTTGTAGAATGTGTGCTTTATCACTCCCCAGTTTTTATACCAGTTCTTCTGTTTGTTCTCACAGCAAGTAAGTGTCTCTCCAGGCATCATTTTATGTTATTTTCTATTGGTTAACACAGCGAATCTGTGTGACCAACTTAAACCCGTTGAGAAATCTTTCACCTTCGCTTGAAATACCAGTTCTCAAGGATCCCCATTGAAATGACTGGATTTCACCTGGAATATTTCCCAAAACAATGGTAAATGTGACCTCACCTTTACTAAGTCACTATTACTACTGCTAATATGTAGGGTTAGTGATTTAAACTCCTTTAAGTTCCTTGCACACTGAGTCCGAAATTGTCATTTTTTCGTATTCGTCATCCTTTCCTATCAAAATGCTTGCTGCGGATGCGAAAACGCAGTCAATCGAACCCGATCTGAATTTTTTTATGACGGACCAAAGTTTCAGAGGCAGTGTGTAAACGTTATTGACACAACACGAGGTCGTATTTATTTTTAAACGTGCGAAAATTTCGGCCTTTAGTTTTGTTATTTTACATTTACATTTACACTTATGTATTTGGCAGATGCTTTTATCCAAAGCTACTTGCACTGAATTTAAGCTACTTTTTTTCTTTTTCTTTTTTAAATCAATGTATGTATTCCTTAGGAATCAAACCCTTAACATCGGTGTTGCTAGTGCCATGCTGTCCTGTTCGATCTACAGAAAATGTTTAAGCAGTCTGACTCAAAATGATCAATTGGCGGCATTGGAGAAAAGACAGTTCTGTTGTTCATCAGATTTTTGAAATCCAATTACTTTAGTAGAAATCCATGGTATTGTGAATTTCATGTGCGAGTGAAAAAAAGTTTTGCAACAGGTTCAAGTTGGTCAAGTGTTTTCCAGTAGAATTATTGTCATTTATAATACACATCATTTTTTGCTCGGTCTATATACTGAGGTTTTCCAGTCTAATTTTCCAGTCATTTAGATATTTGCTGTTGTGTGTTTTTAGAAATCAGCTTAGATTTCAGTTTGACCTTTGACAGCATGTGTGATTTCTCAAAACCCTGTTTGATTTTAGTGTGGGTGTTTAACATGTCTTGTCTTGTGCTTCACAGACTCTTTATGACAGCGTGTATCTGACGCTGTATAATATCTGCTTCACCTCTCTGCCCATACTGGTATACAGTCTGTTTGAGCAGCTGGTGCATCCACATGTTCTGCAGAGCAAACCAGCACTTTACAGGTACAACATCAGGAGAAGAACTCAAGTGCAGAGCTTCCCAGCCCTGATCCTAGAGACTCCTCCAGAGCACACACTACCGGCCTCAGCTTTTTTTATTTTAATTTAGTTTGTTGAAGTACTAAAATAACTAAAACTATGTAGGCATGTTTAAAAGCAAACTAATACTAATGACTAAAATGCATAGCAAAATTTCAAAAACTTAAATTTATAACAAAATATAGCTGAAAATATAAAAATAAGATGTAATACTAAATATTAACAAACAACTATAATAGTTTATCAATCATACTAAAATAACACTTAGTACTTCATTTTTTTTTATTTCAGCGTTTCTCTTTTTTAAGCTTTATTTCAATAATTTAAACTACTTTTAATAGTGTGTTTACATTCAAGTTTAAGTATTGCAAAAATTAAAAAAAAAATACCTGCACATTTTCTCTATTTCCAAATTAAATGGGGTCAGCTTTAATTTAATATTGGCTGTAATGGGAATTTGATTGTGTTTTGTTGTTTTCATTTTCCCCCCAAATCAAGATGAAGTAACATTATTTCCCTTCATCAGAGACATCAGTAAAAATTCCCTGCTGTCCTTCAAAACCTTTTTGTACTGGACCTTCCTGGGCTTCTGCCACGCCTTCGTCTTCTTCTTCGGGTCCTACATCCTGATGGGAGAAGACACCACGCTGATGGGAAACGGACAGGTCAGCGCCAACGTCTCTTGGCTTCACCTCGCTCTTCCATCATTCAAGCTCATGTGTGTCTGTGGCATGACAGTCATCTTTGATATCCTCCACAAAGCTTTCTGTATATATCTCTGAGATGCCTATCTGAACTATTTAGTTAGAAGCACTTAAGGTAGTGAATGCACTTGGTTCGACATTAATAACTGTTACTTAGCCTTGGTGACTATTGATTAACTCCAGCTTACAGACACAAAGCATCAATCCTCCAACTAATTACATCGTTATCTGGCACATTTGTACCGTACTGTTGGCTTTTACTACTTATCCATATTCTCTCACTTTTTCTGCTTCTCTCTTTCTCTTTCCTGCCGTGCATGCTCTCAGATTTTGCGAGCTAACAGGCAACTGGTAAGAGTTGACTGGTTTCCAGTTGATGCATGTGTCTTTTCTAATGAGCAGCTGTCTCTGTGGTTTGGTTTAGCAGCTCTGATCTCGATTCTTTTGATACTCTGCCATCCTCAATTACGGGGCTGAGTTACGACAAGATTTGGACGTGCTTCCTCGCACTTTGCATGACAGCGAATGGCTTCCGACAAGCCGGAATCGCTCTCTGATATAAAGCGGTTCGGCATCGTTTATTTTGGATGAATTGAAAGCCTCTAGATATTTAGTTCACCTCATACGACATGTAAACAGCCTGTTGGGCTAATTTGAAATCTTTTCATTCTGTCGTGTTTCTTTCTTGCAGATGTTTGGAAACTGGACGTTTGGCACTTTAGTATTCACTGTGATGGTTATTACGGTTACGCTGAAGGTGAGTGCGGACTAAAATGCAACACACGTGCTTTTTAAATAACACGTGAGCTTCATTTGCATCGTTGTCTCCACAGCTGGCCTTAGAGACACATTTCTGGACGTGGATGAATCACTTTGTCACATGGGGCTCCATCGCCTTCTACTTCATCTTCTCCTTGTTTTATGGCGGCATCATCTGGTACTGTATTGCATGTGTTTTCCCATAGTGCCTTCAGAAAAATTTAATTTGAACTTTAAAGAAATCATGCTTTCCCACCACCTATCCATGGGCATTATGGGTCTATTTTAGAGGAATGTGTCTTTCACATTATTTAGATTAGTGGTCAGCAAATATGAGAATTTCAGTGGGACTTTCTTAAAATATTACCCCCAATCCCTAATATGTGGTTACTATGGAAGCCCGTTTCCACCACTGAATATAAAATTAAAAAGGTAATTGCGACTTTTTATCTCACAATTCTGACTTTATTTCTCAATTGCGTGATACAAACTCGCAATTATGATTTTTTTTCTCAGAATTGTGTGATATAAACTTACAATTGCGAGTTATAAAGTCAGACTTGTGAGATATAAACTCGCAATTCTGAGAATATATCAGTCTTTCCCCCAATATTTTATTTGAAAAAAAGCTTAATTTATTATTATATTTGTGCGATTATTCCTTTAAAAAAAAATGTTTTAATAATAATTTTAGTAGTAGTAGTAGTAGTATCGTTACAAGTCAAGTCACCTTTATTTATATAGCGCTTTTACCAATACAGATTGTGTCAAAGCACTTAACAGTATCAAATTGGAGGACAGAGTGTCAGTAATATATAATAAGATTAAACATTTAATTTTCAGTTAAAGGCGTTACATTCAGTAATATATTTCTGTCACAAGTTAAACTGAACTTTTATTTTGACAGGTTGCTGTCATGATCAAATGAGTGCTTTAAAATGAGTGTGGTAAATTGTAAAAACTTTTTTTTTTTTTTTATCTGTCCTGTGTGAGAAAGTGGAAGTCAATAACAATGACTAAATTGGTTACTTTCCTTTCTACATAGTTTGTATTGAATTGTTGATTTTCTGGTGATAACAGTTTGTGCTTTGGTCTGGTCTCTCATGTCCAGTAGCGACATCCTCTGGAGTATAGTCAAGATGCTGTGCTCAATATTTGGCTCTGAAACAGTTGCCCGTTTGCTCATTAGTTAGATATTTGACAGCATTATCAAACGCTTGTTGATTTCAACTAATTGCAGTCTAATTGAAGTTTTCCCCTCCGTTAGGCCATTTCTTCACACGCAGGACATGTACTTCGTCTTTGTTCAGCTGCTGTCCAGCGGCTCGGCCTGGTTTGCCATCTTCATCATCGTCATCACCTGCCTGTTTCCAGATGTCATCAAGAAAGTCTTTTACAGGCACCTGCAGCCGACCAGCACGCAGAAATCTCAGGTGAGCGTCAGATTTCCACCACAAACGCTCGAGCTCTGATTGAGATGGAGTGAGAGTTTGTGCTTTCAAAGAGGACACTGATGAAGTAATACAGCATGTGGCTCACGTCACCGCATGACTTCTCACCAGTAGCTCACCTTCACTTAAACTCACTCACAAACTCACTCAGACGTATCATCTGACAGCGCCGTATCACTACAGCACCCCAGCATTCATCGCAGTATTAAAAATCTTCTGCAGCAGACACATTACATCTGGAAATGCAGTGCATCTTGCCTGGTTGAATTATGAAAATGGATAATGGCAGGTTGTAGCTTCATGATGGCTTGCTTATCTTAATGGCTACTTCCTGTTTTATAGGTATTTGTGTGGACGCTTTGAAAATAGTCCTGACTGGCAGGGTGTTAAACATCATAATTCCTCATTTCAGTAAGATTGCTATTGCCACAGTACTAAACTTTTCAGTAGTCTACACCAATTCCATTGATATTTCATGATTCTCTAATTTTCAATAGAGCACCTTTATTTAAAAAAGTTAAAGATTCACATAGTTAATTAAAACAATCAGTCTACAGTCTACTTAGTTTGATGCCACTATAAAGGCCCTGGTATACTTTTAGTGAAGTTTTTCACTCGGGGGGTAAATGAAAGTTTGAAATAGCTTTTCGATGGTTTGTGAACATCTGATCATATCGATGTTGATATGTTTGCCCAAGCTCTACAATTCGACACTCAAGTACGTTCATGGATTTAGTCGTGTCTTATCCTTAAAAGATTTCCATGTCAAAGAGGGCAGAGCCCTAAAGCACACTCACCTATTATGCTGTCGTCATGAACCAATAGTGGCTTGATGGTGTTTAAAAGTCAGCACAAATTTTCTAGAAACAAGATTATTCGAACCAAAAAAAAAAAACCTCAAACATCTTTTGTTTTGGCCAGGTTTTTAGGGGCATTTACTCGACACCGCTTCGAACTTTTGTGGTTTGGCTGTTCATTAGGGCTTTCGCACCAGAGGAACCTTTCCGTAGTTCCTGGAACTATTGGCGGAAGTTCCCGCTTTCTGACGTGTTCGCACCGCAGGAACTAGGATTTCCATTTGGAGGAACTAAATTAGCTCCTACTTCAGAGTAGGGTCTAAAACAGTTCTATAGGAACTACCAGTGACGTTAGTGTACGCGGATTGGCCAAACGCATACGAAACACCGGCTACTGGCATTTTTAAAAAGCCCTGTAAAAATATTTACTCCACAAACATGGAAAACGGTGATGATGGCATTTACCTGGTTTATGCAACTTTGTTTTTTTTCTCAGCCTCGATGATAACACTGCAAGTTGTCATAGGAGATTTAGTCAGATTTTAATGCTCTTTTAATCGCAAAAATCGCCCGTTATCACTAAACCCATGACATGACACACATCAGAAACGGCTCCAAATGCAGCGCTCTCTATTCACCGGTTGTTGATGTTTGTAAATGGCACGAGTAAAGATGTCGCGTTCCTGCTGCCGATGCGAATGCAACCATGAAAACCCAAGGGAGAAATTGGTTCTCAAAGAACGGCGCTGCTGGCTAGTTCCTAGAACTACACAGTGCGAATGCCCCTATTTAGAGAGCGCAAACTTTTGAAAGCATGTTTTCAAGTGCACATTTTTAAAACGATTACATTAGCATCCCTGTGTGAACTAAAAAAAAACATGAATTTGTGAAAATGTTGACATTGTGCGTATCATATCAAAGTGACTTTGCCATCTAATAGCCTGGCATGAATAATAGGACTTTTAGTTGTTTTCGCGGATCCGTGTGAAAGTGTGAAAACTTTTCGAAAGTTCAAAAGGAAAAAATCAGTTTTTAGTACATTGTAGTTGTGTAAATGTAACCTTTGTTAGAAAATATGCTACACCCGTTCATTCTTCGATTTGCACTTGAAGTATATCAGGCACTTAAAACCATAAACTCCCTGATTATTTGCTGACATTTCTGGTGGTATGCGAAACATTAAATGACAAACACTAAAACTAAAAATGCTACCAGTTTTCACTTTTATAAAGAGAATATGGCTAGAAGTTAATAATTTGGGGTGTGGGTGGTTGATAGTTTCTGGTTCCTGTTATGTTACTTTCTTGCATAGGACTGAGTAACACTGGCGATTGTATGCCAAAACCATTTATTTTATTTTCTTCGCAAATTAAAAGTAGAGACAACTGCTAAGCAATACAGTAAGCAATATCTGGTTTTGTACCAACTGAGAGAGATGAGCCTAAATTAAGACGATAAGAATATATATATGAATTAAGCCAAATATCAAATTTTTACTATCTTATCAAATTTTTTAGTTTGTTTTTGTACGTTTGTGCCTTTATTTGAATAGGATAGTTCAAGATGTGGCAAAAAAGTGGGAGAAGGAGAGAATGATGAGCTGGGATTCGAACACGAGGCTGTCAACTCTAGCCTCTTTCAAAATCTTTACTCACATCTAACACTTTTCGCTTATTTTCTTAATTTCGTACACTTTTAATCCTTATATTCCCATTTATTTCTACATGCCTGAGTGAGGCAGTAACTGAAGTTGCTGCAGTACGGTTCAGTGGCGTCAGCACCCGCTGCCCTGCGGATGACACCCGATAGTTTCGAAGTGCTTTCTCTCTGCGTCTGCTGCTTGTTTCCTGTTTCCTGTCTCTTGTCATTTCTGAATGTGTGTGGTGAGTGGGATGCGGTGTACAGTGTGTGGGAGTGTGTATAACTGCTCATGTGACTTTTCCTCCTCTTTACTGACCCTCTGTGTGTTCTGTAGATGTACACCAACCGTGTGGCTATAGGTGATGACTTCATCGCACTTCAGCCTCTGTCCAGAGCCAAGAATCAGCTGGGCAAGATTAGGTAGAGTAGGAGAGACACCCTCACACTGCATGCGGAGGAAAAACTAACAGAGGGGGAGGAGCGAGATAAGCAACTCGCGTGCTTTAACAATTCACCTGCATGCGTAACCCGTACCTGCAAGTGCATGATTGTGTAGGTCAGATTTAAAGCAGACGTGGCTGTTTGGAGATGCGTCCTCCTACAGCATGAGCTTGAGCTCACAGCCCCATTGATAGATGCTTTTTGTAATGTTTGGAAGCTTTTTAATGAGTTTTTTTTTTCTCTGAAAAATGTTTACCCGAACTGCATGTTCCCAAATCGATTGTTTTTAGTCTCTACCAACGAGCAGAGAAAATGATCTCCAGTCCAGCTCCAGCGAGACATCAGTAAAAATGCTTACTTAAAAGGTTAGTTCACCCAAAAATTCTGTCATTAATTACTCACCCTCGTGTCGTTCCAAACCCGTGAGACCTTCGTTCATCTTCGGAACACAAATTAAGATGTTTCTGATGGAATCTGAGAGCTCTCTGACCCTCCATAGACAGCAAAGGTCCAAACACGAGCAAGGTCCAGAAACATATTTTAAAAATAAAAAAAAAACATTTTGCGCACAAAAAGTATTCTCAAAGCTTCATAAAATTACTGTTGAACCCCTGATATCACATGGATTATTTTACCGATGTCCTTGCTATGTTTCTGGACCTTGCTCGTGTTTGGACCTTTGCTGTCTATGGGAGGGTCAGAGAGCTCTCAGATTCCATCAGAAATATCTTAATTAGTGTTCCAAAGATGAACGGAGGTCTCACGGGTTTGGAACGACATGAGGGTGAGTAATTAATGACAGAATTTTCATTTTTGGTTGAACTAACCCTTTAAAATCTGAGTTTAACTTTGTGGAAATTTGGCAAAAAAAAATAAAAAAATGTTCTATGAATTAGCGATATGTTAAATTTTATTATCATCCTCTCGACAGCCTCTGAGATCGCTGATACACGATATTATCGTGCTTATTTATTTATTAATTTGCTTAGTTTCGTTGTCGGAGAGTGAACTACCTTAAGCGTAAGGCTAAAACTGCACCGATAGACGATACTATCGTCTGTCGGTGCCGCCCTACTGTGAATTATTATTTTTTTTAACTCTTCTGCTTTGTTCCAAAACCTAGTGACCTGTCTTCCTGTCTGCTTCCTGTTCTACCTTCGAAGGCAGCATCCGAACCTAAATATTATTTTAGAATTATCTATCCAACTGCTGTTGGCCTCCATGTGTTTGGTTTACAAGCCACAAGCTGCCAAAATGTTGATATTATGTCAGCCATTGTGAGTTTAAGAAAGACTCCTGTATTCATTACATTCATTTCTGCTCTATTTAGAAATGCGATTGTCACTCTTTTGCGATGAGGCCTCATGTTTGTGAATTTTTGTCTTATTTGGTTAGGTTATTTTAAAGCATTTTAAAGATTTTAGGGCATTTTCACACTAGAGCTCTTATTGAAAACCTAAGTTTGTTTAATGCTACAAATGAATTTGTGAAGTCATTTTTGAAAGCAGTTACCCGATGTACTTCCAGTGATGTAGAATAAAATCCTTGCGTGAATTTTACGTCAGGTTCAAGTTTGGTGAGCTTTGACGCACAAATTTGCAGCAACCAACCATATATATATATATATATGTGTGTGTGTGTGTGTGTGTGTGTGTATGTAAACATTTCTTGGAAGAATTAGCTTGCTCTGCGAAAGATAAGTGATGCTGCCTTAATCTGGTCAAAAGTTTCTTAAGCTTTGTTGGAACAGACTTCACATCTGGATAGTGTCCAAGATGCCTTAAAATGCTGTCTGCATAGGCTGCTCACTAGGTTTTGGAACAGAGCCTTCAAGTTCAGAAGGTGTGTTTTCTCGCAGTGGACATGGGGCAGTTTCATGCTCGTTCACCTTTCTTCTGTTTTCATCCGTTTGGGAGACTTACCGCGCTGTTTTGTCCTTCCAGATGGAAGCGGATAAGGTTTCAGTCAGCTCAGAATATGACACTGCTGAAATCGGGAGCAGAGGGGAGGACAATCGGCCACTGATCGCTGCTTTTCCTCCACCTCTGGTGCAGCCCCACCCTTCCCCTAGGTAGTACTCTACCCCCATCAGGCCTCCGTCTGTGTGTGTACAGTATGTGACCGCCACGACCCAGTCATCCTGTCATGTGACACTAGCTCTCCCTGTGATGTAACCAGGAGTGAGGGCAGCTCTGAGTGGCATGAGATCTTTGTCCGTTACATGACCATCTATTCGCTTGAGATTCTGCTGGTCTAATATCCGCCTCAAGTGCCTTATACGTCTGCATGTCTTAATCATCCTTATTTAGTGTTTTTTTTTTTTTTTTTTTTTTTTTTCCTGTAATCAATTGTGTTTGTATTTAATTTGACAAACATTTGTTTGTATTTTCATCAACCTTATAAATCATTGATTTGAATGTGCTCCTCTTTTTCTATCATGAATGAACAGTTACTGACAGTTATGTGTGATTCAATAATGGTTGTTAGTAACTTTTATGCTGCTGGTCTTTGTTTATAATATAATAGCATGTTTTTGTCATAGTATGGCCATGTACACACTGCAGGCAAATATGGTTTTCTCTCCGTTCCTGAGTGCTTAATTTGCTAGTTTGCTGGGCTGCAAACTAACACTGATTTTAAAAACCAGTTGATCTGTTGATTATCCAAACATAAAATTCAAACATAATTAACATTTTTTATTTATTATTAAAAATTCCGCATCCTCCACTATTTTCCAAATGCACTTTATCCATGTAAATGTACTATTTTATACTAATTTCTTCGATTAATTAGATGAAAATTCAAACATAGTTAATATTTTTTTTATTATTTAAAATTCTGTGTTCTCCACTATTTTCCAGATGTTGTTTATCCGTTGAAATGTACTACTCACTATTATAAAGTGGAATGATTGGTGATATTTTCTATGCACAGCACACAGACCTGAAAAGTCGATAATCAAATTTGCTGGTTTATTTTTGTTTTTCGGTTTTATCGATTAGTTTTTGCCGCCCTAATGAATTGTAATATTTTTTGGACACCAAACAAACAACTCAGAACTCAACCATTTGCACCATTAAATGAACAGTTATTCATGTGACTCTTCTACCTCTACAGATATTAAACCAGTATATGTGATTTATTAATAGCTAGCACATTTATTTGTAACTGAGATGAAATGACAGCAGCATCGTTTGTCATTTGGCGGTTAGTCATAGCCTCCAGCAATTACTGCACAGGTTCTGCTTTTGATTAGACCTGCACATTTTGCTTGAACTGCCTCTTTATTTACAGTTACAGGACACGGTTGAAGTCATGCGGCATTTAATCTTTCCAAAAGTTCCTGCTAATATTGATTTTTTTTTTTTTTTTTTTTTTTTTTTTTTTTTTTAGCAGAACTGCCAAGGTCCATGTAGTAATAGCTAAATCTTTAACCCAGCACATGGTCAAACTCAGGTCAACAAGAAGCATCATAGAAACATGGACTGTATTGCTGTGGTCACCGAATGTGTTGGAGATTGACTGCCATTATAGTTGTGGATGCTAGTTTTAGGACAATTGTCAAGCATCCTTTATTGTAGATGTAGAGCAAAGTGTACATGAACCTAAAGTCCTCATTAATGCATCAGTCAACAAACACATTTGTTTCAAGACTGTGTAGTAATTCTGCAAGGCATGCTGAAGTGAGTCCGGAGGGATTTAATGTTAATATTGGTAGTTTGCATAATGCCTAGTCAGGTTGCCTGAGAGAGATCAAAGAATCGACTTCTTCAGTTCTGGCCGCATGCACTCTTTTTCCTCTCTGGTTGGTTTTGAGAGCATCTGATTGGGAATCTTATTTGAATAAAGTCATCTTGGAGCACTCAGGCTGTAATTTAACATGCAGGTCTTTAGCGTCCTCTTAGTAATTGAGTATTGAATTAAAGAGAACTGTAATTTCTGTTGAGGCCAAGGATATCCGTGGTTCTGATGAGATGGCATCATTTATCACTCTAATGTATTCATTTTTTGGTCATTCATTCTCATCTCAGTCCCCTCATCTTTTAAGTGTAAAATCATGCACTGCATTTATGATTTGAGTTCAGTGTTCAAGCTATGTCTTTCATTATTGGTATGACCAGATGCCCTGTATTTGAGGCTTCGTTCTGGTGTTACTTAAATACACCCTTTTCTCAAATCGGGTACAAATTGATGTACTATTACTTTTTTTACACAAATATACGAAAGCTTGTTTCTGCCACTGAATTTAAAAAAGGTAATTGCAACTATTAATTAATCTAGTTCTTATTCTAGTAGCTACTAATTCTGAGTTTTTCATATTTGTGAGTTTACATCTTCCTTTTAAACCCCTTCAGGTTTCAAGCCCAATTTTGTGCCCTTTTTGTGGAAGTGCTGTGGATAAATTCTGCATTTTAAAGTTGATGTGTAAAGAGTATTCAGTATGACAAAATATTAAGACATCTAGTCATTGCCAATACGGACATCAAATCAGTGCAAATATGTTTGTTGGGAACCATTTGGTTTCATTCTGGTTGACCTCTCTTTTTCTTTTTCCAGTTTATTGAGGCCAACCAGGGCATCGGATGCGTGGACTCCATGTGCTGTTTCTCAGAGGGGCAAAACGCCTGCTCACGGCTGGGCCGGCTGGTGGAGCGAATGATGGGCCGCTGCGACCCCGCTCGAGCCACCAGGTGCGACCTCTCTCTCTCTAGCCTCTGCTGTAAGCACATCTCCTACAAGCTGGAGCACGATGAGCCCTGGGCGAGTGAGGGCCGCCAGCGCACTCAAAGCATTCCCTAATGATTACAATGTAGAATTTAAGACAGAAACGGGTGCATTCATTTGCCTTTAATGTAACAAAGATTAGCTAGGAGTTCAAGTGAGCTTCATCGCCTGGGATGCTCCAGGTATGTACGTATACAAGGAAACGTTGAAAAGTTACATTGAGTCTGCCCTTCCAACCCATTGTCTTCGTCTTTCATCGTCTTCACCTTCTTTCAAGGTGCGCTGGTGTCGCTTCCGTGTCTTATCTCTATGTGGCAGATAAATGTCCTCTGCTGAAGATCTTGTGCCTCCATACGAGTCCATAATCGTCGAAGCTGTCTCGTCATCCTCGTTTTCAGACATCACACCCAGTTATTAGCAAGGCTAACATTTGTAGCGCCAATTTATGCAAGTATTTGCTCGTCGAATGTTGGACTATATGACTTGATCCATGGAACATCCTGTCATTACGTGTTCTGAGACGTTGCATCCCTGTTCAAGTGTTTGAATCTGCGTCGTAGTCTTTGCCTTGCGTGTGCGCCTTTCTGTGGAGGGGTTTGTGATGGCATGCGAACGTAATGCACTCCTAAGCCTCAGCTTTTCGCGTAATCGTTTTGACTGTCTGTATCCGCACTTTGGGAAGCAGGGCGCTTCCGAAACTACTCCGCAGTGATGAGATGAGTACACGGAGACCTGGTCGCGCTAAATATAAGATTCCTGTTCCAGTATAACGGCTAGAACACTGCCATTGAAGCGCAGGGTACTAGAGGAGACCTCTGCTCTGGCTGGCCAATGATAGCCAAGGTCAACAGCTACCATCGCTGTGATAGGCTCATTTTTTTTGCAAAGAAAAACTCAACAAGGGACCACATCGTGATTGCGTGAGACACTGCTAACTGTAGTCTCCAAGAGGATTCTTCAGTTGTTTTTGTTCATCTTTTTTTGTTACGTTAAACTTGAAGCCTTACGGAAGTCGAATCAATCTGTCTAATTGCATGACGGCAGCGTTTCATATTTAGTGTGTTAAGTGGTGGACGAATGCCAGAGAGTGTGTGCGTCCTCCTAGAGTATTACTAGGCACTTTACTACGCTTTATCGCTGTTCGTTTACCGTTTTCGTGTCTCTCAAATGAAGCATCTAAACAATTATATGTTGTTGCATTTATCAATGACCTGTACTGCTTTTCTTCCATACGTCTTCAGATCAGTGGTTCTCAGCTGGTGGGTCATGGGCCAAAAATGAGTCACACATTTCTGTGTTTAAATTTAAAAAAAGAGGGTCAAAAATCCTCATATCCTGATATATTAGAGCCAATGGATTTGTGAGCAGTATTCCTACATGTAGGCAACCTAAGTTCGTGTCCCGGCTCGTAATCCACATCTCACTTTCTCTCCCACTTTGCTTCCTACCAATTCCCTATGCAGTCGTGTTGCGTTAAATGCCAAACATTTATCATAATAAAAGTAATAATAATATTAAAATATAGCTGCAAGCAGCAAAGGAGCCAAGCACAAAGAAGGAACAGTGACTACAACAGTGAGTAGTTAAAGACGTTTTTAAATTATTTTAGTCAAAAAATACAATAAATAAAATCAGGATATACAGTCACTAGTAATACGATTTCATTGCTTATCACTTTTGACCAATAGGTGGCACTGTTATCTACTTATGTTGTTGTCAGTGTGCAGTGACAATGACACACAAAAAGTTTGGTGTCGATATGCCGAAGTTGCAGCCTCAGAAGCAGCTTGGCGTCATGCTAACATTCGAGATCTATTTGGTTTATCAAAAAGCTTTTGATTAACTTTTTGCCGGCATGGACGGAAGTCAATTTCAGTAAAAATCAGGCCAAAAGTTTAGGAAGAGTTACAAAAAGTAGGTTTTCAAAGAAATTCAAATTGACAGATTGCAAGTATGTCCGAATATGGCATAAATGGTATCGATGTTCTTGGGATGATCCAAGGAAGATATCAAGACCATTCTCATTCAGATAGGCACAATTAATCAAGAGCTATTAGCATTTTTGGACCAAGTTTTGAACAGAAGGTGGCGCTGTTCTGGTATTTTGGTCCTGATGACACATACAAAGTTTTGTGACGATACACTTATGCGTTCATTTAATAGACATTTTTCATAACATCACCTACTAGTCAGGAGATATGCCAAAACACTGCATGTAGCCTCAGGTGATGCTTATGTTGACATGTACCAAGTTTTATTTGAATATGCTAAAATGACATGCAGATATAGCCTCGTGTTCAATTTGGTGTGATCTTCGTCAAATTTGTGCGCATGTTATTTGAGAATGATTTAATAAATGAAAAAGCTATTAATAACTTTTTGTCGGCATGATCTAAGCCAATTTTGGTGGAAATCAGAACAGACTAGGATGAGTTCGAAAAAATAGGTTTTTTGAATAATTCAAAATTGAAAAATCTTGGCCTCTAAAAATTTTAATGTTGATGTCCATTTGTGTCAACATGAGCCAATGAATAAGAGGCTAAAATAATTTTGGTTCAAAAGTTAGCATTAAGCATCGCATGTTTATGATATATTTTGAGACTGCCCTCTATCAGTGCCAAATTTCATAACTTTTTTTTTTTTTTCTATGTGCTGCCATAGGCTCGAGCGGAAGAAGAAGAAAACTAACAGATACAATAGGTGTCACCGTACCTTCGGTGCTTGGCCCCTAAAAAAAACATATATACATCTTTTGTTGTTGATGTCAAAGTCTGTGCGTCCCATCACACTTTACATTGGTGTGGCACAAAATCATCTGTTGCTTTGTAGAATGAAGTTACATTAGGCAGATGCCAACATGCCCACATCCTCAAAAACAAGCAGTTTATTAGTGTTTCTTTCACCTTTCTCATTTTTTTAATGTACTTGGGGATGATTTTGGTACTTGGTACACTGGGTCAACACACTTGATGGGTCCTAAAGCAAAACCAGTTGAGAACCACTGCTTTAGATAATAAAGGAGATTGTTACTATGGTATGAAGCCAGTAAGCCGCATACACTTAACTATATAAATGCAAATACGCGTTCTAATTTCAACTTTTTACCTCCTCAAGGTCTTAAAACGGTTGTCTTCATCTGCAAAACATGACGATGGTACATTTACATTTGCCCTTTACCAGTCCTTTCTATCCAAAGATAATCGCATTACTGTAGCTATCAATGTATTCTTTATCTTATATAGCATGGATCTATTTATAATATGGCTGTGCTTCAGAGGGATTAGTCCATTGGATAAAGACAATGCCCTCTGGTGTTCAAGAGTAGCAGGTCTGGCGTTTGAGGACTACAGCTTTGGAACGGCTCCGATCCTCAAGGGCTGCTTAATTCCACTCTATTTACAAATATAATATACATTTTATAGTGAACCTATATACACATATTTTTCTACAAATAATAGATTTACATTGTATATTTACTCATATACTGTAAATGATCTTTTTCATATATAGGTACCATACCCAACATATTCTGGTTAGGAAAAGGCTAATACTTTCATAAGAATGTAGTCTATTTGAATGTCGAGGCTGTGGAAGCATGTTGTTTTTCATATTTGTTTATTGTCTTTTAACCATCCACATTAACCCATCTTGTACTAACATGCAACTCATCCCTTTCTCCATTGGCTGTGACTCTGACTGTTGCTTGCTGATCTTCATGCACAAAGAGTTCATTAGTTAAAGAGAGATTTATAAGAAGGGATGCACTGATAAATGAACACTCTTGGAAAAAAAAAAAAAAATAATAATAATAATAAAAACAATTACTGGGGAAATACACTCTGGTAACCTAGTAATTAATAACCAGTCGCAATACATTTTACATTATGGAACTTAACAAGATGGAAATCAAGAGCTAAAATTAGACATTCCTCAGTGAGGGATTGAGTAACATTAGGTGTCCATTTTGAAATTTATTTTTATTTTTTAACCGGTATTTGATACTATATGTTTGGCAAAATACAAATAACTTGGTCAATAACCAATTAAAGCCACAAAACGAAGAGGACGGTCCCATTAAAGGGATAGTTCAGCCACAAATGTAAACTGTTATCAGTTATTCACCCTCGTAATTCATGTCATTCCAAACCCTAAACCCTATTATTCATCTTCAAAACACAAATGAAGATATTCAAACTGCAGAGATTTTTCCTTCCATTAAAAGACCAAAACTTTGACACTTCAAAAGGAGCTTAACTGTGCTTGTCATCAATAAGAAAAAAAACACAAACTCACTGATTCTCGCTAATTAAGCAAGCACGTTTAAGCTTCTGTTTAACATATTCGATGTGTCTCTTGGTCAGTTACTTTTTATGCAGTGTTCTTGAACTTTTTGGTGTAAAGGACTTTGAATGGAAGGAGCGAATTCTTTAATAAAACATTTATTTGTGTTTCGAAGATGAACGAAAGTCGTATGGGTTTGGAATGCCATGAGGGTGGAGTAATTAATTACAGAATTTTAATTTCTAGGTGGACTATCTTTTTAAGGATATTTTATCAAATATAGTAAGACTTAATGGCCAATAGTTATTTATTTTTCATAAATTCACACTTTTATCTGCAAAACAAATGTTCACAATTAGTTGTTTCTTCATGGTTGATGCCTGGATATAATCATAATACCAGTTAATGATTTACATAGCAGTTGTTTTACACAATATATACTCAAAAATAAAATAACAATTTATTACTTTTATAACCTGTTTGAACTGGGGAAAAAATAGCTTGATATTTATCAAAATGATAGCAGTAAAAACTGAAACATTGTGCATCCCTAGTATTCAGGTCATGCATTGGTCATGAGCGTCCCGCTCTGCGCCTATATAGCTTTGAATTGAGATCTCCAAACTGTCCACACTGTCCCCCTCACTGTTCGCACTTTCCTTGATCCTTCCAGATCTTGGAGCGACTCGGACACCTTCTTCTCCAACGACCGGAGCATCCTGACACTCTCACCCATGGAGGTCTCTCATTGTTAATGCACCAGCCCAAAAAGGATCGGCTCGTAGAGTCTGGAGACGCCTGCCCTTTTACCCCGTCCCATGCCCTTGTCCAGTCACCAGCCAGACTATCACACTTTAAAAGCTCTGAGTATCACATAATATGTGATCAGCAACAACAAGGGACAGGCAGTTGCTCCTGCAAAAACCAAAGGATTTGTGTGTCTTGAGTTTCCGCTGCTAGTAAACCCACGGAACTGTACGCGAAGGGCCGCCATCTTTCCTGAGGAAAACGAGGGGGTCTGTTTGAAGCCATAATTCCCTCTTTTAATTGCCTGATTTTCAAGGTATTAAATGTGGGCGCCGTGTAGCGCTAGCTCACAAACTTGTAGCCTCCTACCCTAAGATGCCTACCTGTACACCCAGCCTGAGTTGTGGTTCGTACAGACTATTATGATGCAAGAATGTTGCGATGGAGTTCTTGAAGGAAAACTCGCATATCATCCTTGAACTCTATCACTTTAACCTCCATCAGTCATGTGCCTGCATATTATTTCTCGTTATGTCTCGCACATGCTATGTTGTCATCTCTAACCATTGTCACCGGTTAATTTATCATTGTTGCCGTGTTCCTTGTTTTTCTGCTTGTGTTGCTAACCACTCGTCAAAGCTGTATCTTTTTTTTTTTTTCGTTTGCGTGTGTATGCATGTGTGTATTTAATCGCGTAGGAGGGCATAGTCGGAGGAAAAGGAATGAAATTCATCCTACATGGGCCGTGGGTTATTGTAAGGCCAGAGCATTGAGACAACCGTTTTAAACTTGCTTAGATCAACTATATTGAAGTTTATGATATCAGACTGCATGCTGCACTTGGGTCAATCTGTCTCAATAACCCTGTAACAGAGGCCTAAGTCAACTGGACCTAAATGCTCCCGATTTGAGGAGTACAGTCTTGGGATTTGTCTTTATTTTTGCTGCAAAGGCCATGACACCCTGGATCTCACAGGTATCGGTTGAAATCTGGTGCCGTGACCCGGGTGGCAGTTGGCAGTCAGATTTTATGATGGAGTATGGTTACATTTTGAATTGTGGATTACTCTATTTTGGTACTTCTTCTCTCTAGTCTTTATTTGTATATCACTTTTTTCATGTCAATGTTCAAACCTAAAATGACTCCTGACCGCTGATCATTACTATTTGTGTTGAAATCACATGGCGGAAGTGTTTTGCTATATAATGTATTTTCTTGGATTATATAGCAACGCAGTATGCCACTTGTTACTCAGAGACATTAGCAATAAGACTCAATCTAGACTGGAAATACCTGATCTAGCTGTGATGTCAGTCATCCATGTTGCAGTTTCATCTTTTTTGTGTAAACATATGTTCTTCTAATTGTACTCTCCTTACAGTGAATATGTTTAATTGCCGATGTTTATGAAAGTTCTATTTACAGAATAAATACCTTTATAAAATCCAGTGTTTTATGATTATTAGTATTCCACATTTCAGTTTTTATACAGTTTTACAATGCAGTAGACTTACTTTTATAAACCAATGGTGTGTGTGTGTGTGTGTGTGTGTGTGTGTGTGTGTGTGTGTGTATATATATATATATATATATATATATATATATATATAAGTATATATTATATAAAAGTGTGCGCACACCAAAAACGAAGCAAATATTCTCATCGTGCTATCGCTCTAGATTACTCGCCGGATGTTTTCGGGTCACTCACATGAATAAAAACATTGCACATGCTCTCCTCCATTTTCTGATACAACCGGACAAGTCAAACTGGAATAAGCTCTTCTCTGATTGGCTCATTCATGCAAATTTCCTGCTCGAATTGAAATTTTTCAACTTGCGCAGAAGACGTGATTGAGGCAAATGTCACACATTTATGGCACTTGCATTGCCCAATTTGTATCCCCCGGCACACATTCGCACCTATTCACGTTTTTGCATCGACTTGTAGATAATCTACTTGTGCAAATAATTAAATTCGTTTTTCAGATTCACTGTGCTAAGCAGTTTTTCCAAAAGTATTTATTTATTTATTTTCTTCCTCAAGTGTGACTTTGGCAGCACAAATGTTTGCAACAACTCTTTAAACAGACTTATACAGCAAGCATGAAGTGATTACAGTTTTCTCTGTATACTTCAGTGGTTTGGTTTTGTTGAAATGCAAATACTTGCAAATTTGTTTAATGGAAGAGTCGCTTCAGTCCACAGTCATCCAGCGGTTAACCCGGAAAATCATCCAAGCATTTCAGATGGTGGGTATCCAGGAAAAATGGGCTCAACAAACCCATCTTTATCTTCCAAACAATGACGACATGGTACAAAATAACCACAGGGACTGAATGTTACAGGTGACAACAAATGCAAACTCAATATGGAAACGAGCCATTTACTCAGATAAACAAGAAAGTTTCTAACTTTCATTTCAGAGGAAACATAAACTGCAAAACTAGAAGAATTGTGAGTCGGAAAGCTCCAAACTAAGTAGTGCTTTCTTAAGATCTTGTAACGAGTAGCGACTTTCCAATCAATTTCTGATAAGTTAGCAGTTTTAAACTGACCCTGAACCATCTGACTGTTCTTATATATAATAAAACACTGCATAATAAGTACTTACATGTACGTACTTGGACAGTATGACAACATAAGATCACTACCATGTCATTAAATTAGTGTCCAGTGTACATTAGAGTTGGGTATTGCCAACTAACAAACACTGACCTATGATTTGGGATGCACTGGTCCAGTTCTTGCATACTTTAGGTACAGGAATTGAGCCTGAATTACCTTTTCAATAGTGCCTGTCATGGGTGCAACAGCGCCACCCTGTGCACTGGAGACGCCAGCTAGGAATTTGAGCACAGGTACGTCCACCTGCACACTTCCAGAGACAAAAATGCTGACGAAAGAACAAAGACCACCAGAACAGATGTGTACGGTGTTGTCCATAATGAGAAGTCTGGGTTTCTACAGCACTCCATTGACGGAGCACCACAGGTAGATCACGTCTCCCTCCATCTAACCTCCGGTCTAACTGCAAAACATGCTCCAGAGACATTCAGTGCATGATTCCTGAACATAGTGTGAACTTTTTGATCCAAATGTAAAAATATACTTCATAAATCATTTGCATTGAATGTAACAGCTAAAGCCACTTCAGCAAAAGAAATAATATAATGCTGCATCTCCTCTGGGTGACATTTATTCATGAGATTCTCTCATGCACTCCGCAGGCCTTGCTGTGTAAAATCTATTTAAGGATTGTTATGCTGACGTCCTTCTTCACGATGATCAATCGCTGCTAATTAGTGCTCATATATAATGCAGATGAACTGTTTCTATTTCAAGAGAATGGTCTTGTAGTTTTCATATGTTGAAGAATGACTGTTTGAGCCATCTATTAATGAGAATATGCATTCATAATAATACTCATGTTGAACTTTTATAGTCAAGAGTCTGATCAAAGCAATTATTACAGGATGCTAATGACCCCTGACCTCTACAAAATCTAATTTATTTGAATAAATTGATAAAGGACTGAATAAATCTTCAAAATGTAAAAGCAATTTAAAGGGTTATTTCATGCAAACTCGAATGAGATTTTAGGTTTTGTGGAGGAGGGGGAAAAAACGAGCACATTACATAAATATAAGGAGCAATTCACAATTTTCAAACTTTTCCTTTTGCAAAATGAAAAAAATGAGGCCTTCCATACATGAGGTTATTGACACTTGGCTCATTATCTGAAGCTTTTGTGCATGGTTCACTTTAGTGCCATCTGGTGATCATGAAGATGAAGCACGCGTCCTGTGTTTCATTACAACAATAGTTATTCAATGGATTTTAAAGTGATAAAAGTTATCAAAGCTATAGTGTCATTTATATGTTACTAAAGTACTTATATAATAACTAAATTATATTTGTGTGATTATTAGAGCATGAACTCTTACTGTCGTCCCCGAGCTGCAGTGTCAGGTTCCTGCAGTGCAGGACATTGAATCGTCTCCTGTTACTGGAGGCAAACAGAGAGAACATGTCTGCAACAGGAAGCTTAGGTTAACATCGCAAACAAGCTTCATGTGCCAAAACACACACACTGTACCATCAATGAACACCAAAACCCAGCAGAGTAAATTTGGACACACTTGAATTTGTTTCTCATGATCTTAAAAACCTTTTTATCTAAAGATCGGTAGAAATCACATTCCAGGATTCTGTATTCCCCACTCAGTTGAAATGGCATTTTGGGGTCGTGAGGGACAAACGCCTAGGGCAGTGGTTCCCAACCCTGGTCCTGGAGGCACCCCAACACTTCATGTTTTGCATGTCTCTTTAATTAAACACACCTGATTCAAGTCATCAGCTCATTAATAGTGACTTCAAGACCTGAAATTGGCATGTCAGAGGAAGGAGACATGCAAAATGTGCAGTGTTGGGGTGCCTCCAGGACCAGGGTTGGGAACGCTACAGTTTGGCTCCAGCCCTAATCAAACACACTAAGCAGGTGTTGTTTGAAGCTAAACTCTGCTTCTCTCCTCTACCAAGGCACCAAACCCCCAGTTGGCCTTCATATTCAAGAAGGTCAGGTGCAAATATAACCGTGTTCATGCCTTTTCAGCGCTGATTCGTCACTGCGCATCTTTAGTAAATCCTGACAGTAATATTTTTACGCCAAAAGATGGTTTGTGCTGGTAAATCTGTCCCTTTATGTTGCTTTCTCTTTGTTGTACACTATGTGAATCTCTTGACAGCTCAGAAGAATCTATTTCAGTAATAAAGTGAAATGAAACCCCTTGTAGCCCACCTACCTCAGCCTTATTCCAATCTGATCCTGGAGCTTTGGCTTTGCTTTTGTCGCTTCTCACTGGGAATTTGTTTCAAAAATGTGTAAATAAATCCCTGTGCACCCTACCCACCACCACATTTGTGAGCTGCCATTGGAGTTTCAATTCGCCTTTGTCACTTAAAAATTGAGATTTGGTGGGGATTTGTTTCAAAAACAAACTGAAACGTTCATGTTTTCTGTCACCATTTGACAGGGTTAAACGCAATGTGAAAAGCCCTACTGAAGTCTTCGGGGCAACCTCATTCTTTACTGAAAGAAATACCAGTACCTTATTTTATAAATACTGTAAGAATAGCATTTATCATCACAGAACTACCTTAGAGCTTGTGGCAAATCAGTTTTGGAAAGATGTTGTTCACTTTCTCTGTGAAGAATTGTTTTGCTTCCAGAATCACTCTAATAAATGTGCGTGGAATTAAATCTTATGGGTACAGTACTAACAACGTTGTTTAATTAAAAAATTTATAGAGTATGAACAGCTGGAGCATCAGTTCTAGGGCCTTATTTATTAAGTGTGCATACGCTTAAATCTACGCCAACGCTCATATTTGTAAAAACTGGCTTTGACGTGGAAAAGTGCTTAGAGTAATGTCAGGGTCTTAGCAGACGTACGTACTTTTTTTCATCGGAGTACTGCAGGTTTTTGGAAATGTAAGCTGTTCTAAATTAAAGAATTTGGACGATGACTGGTTTGTTATCTTTTATGTTAATGACATTGAGTCGTTTTACAAGGCAGAGAGCTGAAACCATTCAGTTGCGCAAATTAGATTTCACATCCGAAAGAGAGGCGTACGTGTGTTTTCTGTGCGTACCTTCATTCTATGAATCACACGCATGCATATTTGAGAGATGATCGTAAGATCAAATTTAGGATGGTTTCTACGCAACATTTTATAATTGAGACCCCTAGTGTCTTCAAAATCAGTTCAAAGCCAGTTTAAAGTGCTGACACTTATTTATAAATCATTTAATGGCTGTATGCTTATTGAACCATTAGAAGCACATTTAAATTATTATTTTAATTGCTTATGTACTTTTTACTTTATCGCATTTATGTAAAACACTTCGAATTACCATTATACAGGACATGCACACTATAAATAAACTTACTTAAGTTTCATATTGAATATTGAAGTCGTTACCAGTTGGTGGGGTTTATGCTCATGAATTTGGATCAAAAACTGAATTAATGCAGACTTTTACAACTGTTACACAGGCTGTGAACAGTGACTTAATTTTGTAACACGGTGAAGAAATTAGTTTTACTTTATTGGTCAGAACACAATGGTGACAAAAAAAAAACTTAAGATTATGCATAACAAAAAAAAAACTTCAATGATTGTTAAAAAGTTCACAGATTCTAAAGGTTTCCTTTAGTAGTCAAACTAACAACAAGGCACCTTATCCACCACAAATAACATTACTGTATTAAGCAATGCTGCATAGGAGTTTTCTTTCTTTCAGGTATGGGACAGGCAACCACGAGTGAGTTTTTTTTTTTTTTTCTTGAAATGCATATACTTTATAGGGAGATGGCAAGCCATTCCACAGTCATCCATCCGTTGATCTTCATCCACCCAAAAATTGACCATGACTATCATGGTACAAAAGAACCAGGAGACCAGAACCACAGAAACACCAAGTTATTGAGGACTGAATTCCTCACAAACAAAGTTAAAGGTGACAAGATGTCTGTGTCCTTAAGAAAGTTTCTAGTTTACTTGTTAAATCTCAATAGATCCAAACTAATTTGTAGTGCTTCATCAAGATCGTTGCATTGAGCAGCAACCTATCCAGGTTCAGGATTTCCAGTCATCTGTGTGTGATGCCACTAGGTTTACTCTTCCCCAGCTCCTTCCTCTTCCTCCATCTGTACCAGAGCTGCGTGACGGTTAGCCTGTGAGCCCTCTTTGAAGAACACCTTCTTGATGACTCCTGCTTTGGGTGCACGGATTGTATGCTGCCCAGAAAGAGAAGGACCCGATCAGTTATAATATGGACTATAAAGTTCACTTAATTAATGAGAAAGTGACAGAGCCTCACCTCCATTTTCATGGCAATCATCACCATTAAAGGATCTCCTTTCTGGACCGAGTCTCCAGCCTTGACTAAGACCTAGAATCAAAGCAAAGGCAAGTTCCAGAAGTTGCTGTTTGGGTTCCATGTAGATTAATTAACATTTTAAAATGTAAATGTGACTTTCAATAGTTTGATTTGGGATGCATTATTCTGGTCTCAGATGCCTTAAATACCTTTTCGATAGTGCCTGTCATGGGTGCAACAGCGCCACCCTGTGCACTGGAGCCACTAACACCAGCCAGGAACTTGGGCACAGGTACATCCACCTGGGCACTTCCCTCCTATACAAGAGCAAAAAACAAAACACAAAAGATCATCAATAGTCTTGACTTGATGGTGAAGTGTAATATAAGGGAGAAAGAAACCCACCATAGAAAAGATGTGTACGGTGTTGTCCAGAATGACTAGTTTGGGTCGGGACAGCACTCCATTGACGGAGCACCACAGGTAGGTCACATCTCCCTCCACCTGCAGCTCTCCTGATACATGAAACACCTGACCTCCAGTCTAACAACCACAAATGAAGACGTGTGAAAAGTCATGTTTGGTACATGATGACACTTAACTTAAGACTATGTGAAATAGGGGTGGGCGATATACCGGTAGACACGATTAACTGTATCTTCTGTATTGTGGTTACATGCTCACGTGACGTTGCTGTGCTGCTTGGCCATGAAAACTTATCGTTTGCATGAGTATTTAAAGCATTGTGGTTTAAAAACAAGTGATTTTAAGCTGTTGAAACACAATCAGCAGCGAAAGAGAATTCATTTTGCTATATGCACGCTGTCAGAGAGGCACACGCAAGAGAAGACGGTTATTTTTACCGCTTTATAGGCCTTGAACGGTTAAATACACACGCTTGTGTGTGTCAAAATGCCAATCTTTGCGAGTATTCTCATAAACAGTAATTTATGTCTTAAGGTAAAATGAATGACTGTAACAGTGTATTGGATCCAGGCAGCTCTTAAAGTGACAGCAGTCTAATATTCCTGCTGCCTGCCATTCATATTAATCAAACAACAAAAAGAGAGAAAATCTCTCACTGCTCTTGACGAACTCACTTTTGTAACTTTAATAAGAAATATATAGTTAATTTACACAGTGAAGAATATGCAGTGTTTATATACATTTGATTAGTTTATAAAATGTATGAAGCATGTCTTATTTATTTGTATATGGTGTGCATATAACATTTTACAGTCTAAGACAGAATTTACCTCCATACTGTATGTCCCATCTGGATTGTAAGTAATAGATAATGCCACTTCTGCAAAATAAATGTTATTTATTACTTATTAAATAATAACATTGTCAGAAAGCAACACATCATAATGGTGCTAAAGAATGTTTTCTTTAAGTGAAATATAATTTACTATATTTGAAGACACTTCTTGGCGAGATTGGCTCATCCACACAGATCTTGCTGTGCAGATTCTATTTAAGGCTTGTTATGCTGAAATCCTGAATTATGATCAATGGCATCTCTTCAGTGCTCATATATAATGCAGACGTTTCTATTTCAAGAGAATGATCTGATAGTCTTGACATGTAGAAGAATCAAGTGAGCCATCCATTAATAAGCACACTGATCATTCATGCATTCATAATAATATTCATGTAAATTGACCCTCTGGAACTATTAGTCAAGTATCTGATCAAAGTAACTGCAGAAACTTAATCATGATTAATCTGCAAGAGCTTGACCCCTGACATCAACAAATATGTGACGCTTATCTGAATACTAAAGCACTGAATAAATCTCGAATGCGTAAAAGCAATTTTATAAAGTCAGAAAATAAATCTCTAAATAATAAGGGTGCAATATGCACTAATTATTCACAAAGATATGAAAATGTACATAATATTTATATAATTAATATAACAATATTTAAAATTGTAGAGAAATGATTTGTTGTGTGTAGATCATTCAGAGTCAAATCATGTTGACAGGAGTGTATCAGTCACTGCTTCAGACTGTGTGTGTGTGTGTGTGTGTGTGTGTGTGTGTGTGTGTGTGTGTGTGTGTGTTTATCAGAGCATGAACTCTTACTGTCATCCCCGAGCTGCAGTGTCAGGTTCCTGCAGTGCAGGACATTGAATCGTCTCCCGTTACTGGAGGCAAACGGAGAGAACATGTCTGCAACAGGAAGCTTAGGTTAACATCTCAAACAAGCTTCATGTGCCAAAACACACACACTGTTCCATCAATGAACACCAAAACCCAGCAGACTAAATTTGGACACACTTGAATTAGTTTCTCATGATCTTAAAAACTACAAACGATGCGTTCTCACCACTGGTTTGGTTTCTGTATATCTCTGTGTGCTGTTTTTCGCGGAGCAGCAGACCCAGAGCGGCCTGACAGAGCAGTGCACCTGAAGGCCTCTGAGCTGCTGGGAACAGCTGATCATAGTGCTGCGGGATGAAGCTGGTGTGAACGTTTCCTGCCTCGAACTCCGGATGCCCCGAAAGACTGAGCAAGAAGTCGATGTTGGTGTTGAGACCCACGATCTGTGAAATACACATACACAATGTTAATAATATTAAGAATACTGAAAGAAGTCAAATTCTGATTCAGTTGTACAGGTTAAGTCAATTATGCATTAGTGTTGTTTTTAAATGTCTTGGAAGTTTATGGTTCAAGATGTTACACAGTGGTGGCCAAAATGATTAGAACACTAGTATTTTCAGCAGCTAAAAACGGTGTGTTAAGTCAGTTATTTCTATCTTTTGCTGTAGTGTGTCAGTAGGAAATATCGGATGGACAACGGGCCTTTCGTCAGCAAAATTTAGCAAACGCAACTGTAAAAATGAGAATGTGTGCTTACGTTGTATTGTCGAAGGCAGTATCTGAGTCTCTTCAGAGCGGCTGAGCGATCTTCCCCCCAAACCACCAGTTTAGCGATCATTGGATCATAATGAGCAGACACTTCATCACCTTACGCATGTTCAACAGACATACAGCAGTTAGCAACCAATCATCATTAAAAATAATTAACTTATAAATGCATTTATTTGAACTACACACTACTTATTCTCCACTACACACAATTGTTTTTTCATAATAATTATGTATTTTTCCTTCAGACTTTGAGGCTGCAATGCCACAGATGTTTTATGGTTTATTGTGACGCAAGTCCATGTGTTTTGCCAATTTTATCGGCCGATATGAGCTTGTCCCAGATTTATCTGCATCGCCGTATATACCACCGATATGAATTTTTCTTACAGAACATAAAACGCAGATAAAATGCTTGTAAATGGTGTAATTACTTAGTTTATCAAACAGAGCGCGCTCCATTGTTTGCTACTGGCGACCCAGGTCACTGTAGTGACAGCAGTGTTGCCAAGTCTGCAGTCTTCCTGCGGTATTGGGCTACTTTAACACTGTTGCCGTGGGTTGTAGCAACCCCAATAACGTGATATATAGCCCCTTGAATACGAATTGTACCAGGGAAACCCATGAAAAAAGTTTATTTTACCCCCCAGAATGCGACTGGGCTATTTTTGAGGAGAAATTGGGTGGGTTTTGTTGCGAAAACCTGGCAACCCTGAGTGACACCAGCCAACTCTTTCAATTCAGAAAGGAGGTCTCTTGTTCAGGCAGCGTTGAGTCAAGCGTCATCTTAACGGTAAGATGCAAACTAGTTTGTGAAATACATAACTTACTGTAAAGTTAATAAACAATGACCCCATCTTTTACTCTCACAATGAGCTTATCATACTTATTTGCTACATTAATAGGGCAATGGTGATTTCATGGATGGAATCCAGACATAAAAACGGAATTTAGTGTATAACATGGAATTTCGCAGAATTTGTCATGCGTTTATGTATACTGTTTATGTATAAAATGAATTATATATACAGTACCAGTCAAAAGTTTAGACATACCAATGGAAGTGTGTCCAAACTTTTGACTGGTATATAATATCGGCCGATATATCTATGTCAGACTTTTTTTTCACTCCCTAATATCGGTATCGGTCCCCAAAAACCCATATCAGTCAGGCTCTAAATAAGACATAATATGAATTTTTGTTTCATGCAAACTTCTAGGGGTGAATTTCACAAGACCGCTCCGGGGACATAACCAGACCACATTTCAATTGATAATGAAAAGGAAATAAATAACAGAACGAAAATAAACAAAGATTTGGATAAAGATTTGAAGGCCATTGAGAAAATCTAAATTATGACAAAACACACATACTATATATATATATATATATATATACCTCCAAAAATTTAATTAGCATAATACAAATACAGCAACAAAACGGTTCTAATATTTTAACGTGAAAAAAAAAAAAAAGATCCGCGTTCACACCGATCTGTAAAAACAACTTAAAACGCTGTGTTATAACCAGTATTTGGCGATTTACTTGGTAAAGAAACACTACGTGAACGTCACCATTTTTCAAATTCACATTTTTTTGTAGTTTATACAGAGACAATAATTATATAATTTTCAAAAACTTGCACTTTGAAACCTGTTTTCAAATGTTTGTGTTCTGAGGCCCCCAAAACGCCACTGTCATGTAAACGAATGGCCAAAACATTTTTTATATTTGTTGTTGTTGAAAACCTTCTCAAACCTTTTATTTTTTCACCTGTAAATGGTAAATCTGTCTCTGTACAAATTCACAAGTCACGTGAGATTAAATGTAGAGTACCTTCTCGAACGCCCGTCTCGATGCGTGTGCACTGATCCCCCTGCGGCGTGGACAGGTGTAGCAGCGGCCCCGCTCCGGGAAGGAAGTTGTTATTGGGGTCTTCAGCGTATATTCTGGCTTCAAAAGAATGACCCCGCAACATGATCTGCTCCTGAGAGAGGGGCAACTTCTCCCCCGCTGCCACCTGATGAACCAAAACACCACGTCTGATTAAAAAACTGATTGAGTGTAGAGAAAGGTGTGATTGTGACCCCTTGTGGACGAATCTGCAATGTCACTGTATTACTTAGGAAATGCAGTATGTGACTATTGTCAGTAGTGTCTGAAGTCCATGAGCTTGATCTTACGCGCAGTTGCCACTCCACCAGGTCTGTTCCCGTGATCATCTCTGAGACGGGATGCTCCACCTGCAGACGCGTGTTCATCTCCATGAAGTAGAAGTTGTGCTGCTCGTCCATTATGAACTCCACAGTGCCTGTTAGAAAAGAATCCTTCAGTCAGAAATTAAAACTTCTGCAAGTTACAAACCTATATTGAATGTTTTAACAGTCTTAATAGTTGAATACATTTATATTAGTCACTTAGCAGACGCTTTTCTCCAAAGCGACTTACAAATGAGGACAATGGAAGCAATCAAAACCAACAAAAGAGCAACAAACATGCAAGTGCTATGACAAGTCTCAGTTAGCTTAACCCAGAACACATAGCAAGGTTTTTTACTTTTTTTTTAAATTATATAATAAATAAAAAGAAAACAGAATAGAAGAAGAATGGAGCGAGCTAGTGTTAGATGCCTTTTTTTGCTTTTGTTAATTGTATAATAAATAAAAAGAAAACAAATAGACCACAAAAACATTAGAAAAGCTAGTGTTAGATTTTTTTTTTTTTTTTAAGAATAGAATTAGAATAGAGTTAGAGGGTCAAATAAAGATGGAAGATGTGTTTTTTTCCCTTTAAATAATTATATTTTACTAAATTAATTAATAATATTAAACGATATTAACAATTAATGATCAAATCAATATATATTATCTATTAAAACGGAACACAAATTAAGATATTTTGATGGAATCTGAGAGCTCTCTGACCGTCCCATAGACAGCAATGTAACTGACACGATTGACGTCCAGAAACGTAGCGTAGCGTAGTACATTCAGATCAAAGCGTAAACATTGTAAACCATGTATCCGCGGACATTATGCTGCATACCTTGTTTACATATGTAATATTCTCCAAAATGGCGCTGTAGGAGACAAATTGTTGAATAAAGTCGTTATTTTAGTTTTCTTTGCGCACAAAATGTATTCTCGTAGCTTCGTAAAATTGCGGTTGAACCCCTGACGTCACATGGATTATTTTAACGATGTCCTTGCTACGTATTCTGAGCCTTGATTGTGTAACAATCCTCTCAGATTTCATCAAAAACATCTTAATTTGTGTTCTGAAGATGAACGGAGGTCTTACAGGTTTGGAACGACATGAGGGTGAGTAATTAATGACAGAATTTTAATTTTTGGGTGGGTTATTAACCCTTTAATGTGTATTTGCTGACGTCACATGGCATTATCATCACCTGCTCCTACATAGTTGACTGCTTTAGCTGCTCGCACCGCGGCCTCTCCGAGTTTCCTCCTGACCTCAGGACTGATGCCCGGCTGTAGTCACACACACACACACACACACACAAATCAAGCCAGGTCAGTTTCATTAACACAAGCATATATCACAGACCTCCCCAGAATGCAGCAGATGCAGAATGACAGAAGCGGTGTCATATTTACCCCCGGAGCCTCCTCGATGATCTTCTGGTGTCGTCTCTGTACGCTACAGTCTCTCTCGAACAGATACACTGCATCGCCGTACTGGTCACCAAACACCTGCACCTCAACGTGTCTAATGCAACAACAAACACTCATGTATTACATCATATATGTGACCCTGGACCACAAAAGCAGTCTTAAGTCGCTGGGGTATATTTGTAGCAATAGCCAAAAATACATTGTATGGGTCAAAATTATCCATTTTTCTTTTATACCAAAAAATCATTAGGATATTAAGTAAAAATCTTGTTCCATGAAGATATTTTGTAAATTTCCTACTGTAAATATATCAAAACTTCATTTTTGATTAGTAATATGCATTGCTAAGAACTTCATTTGAACAACTTTAAAGGCGATTTTCTCAATATTTTGATTTTTTTGCACCCTCAGATTCCAGATTTTCAAATAGTTGTATCTCAGCCAAATATTGTCCGATCTTAACAAACCATACATCAATGGAAAGCTCATTTATTCAGGGTCCAGGGTCACGTATATCAAACAAAGTGTGTGATCAACCAAACAGACCTGGGGTTCTCAACAAACTTCTCGATCAGCATCACGTCGTCGTTGAATGACTTGCGGGCTTCTCTGCGAGCCGATTCCAGCTGCTCGTGAAACTCTGCTTCCGAGTGTGCGATTCGCATTCCCTGCGCGAGGCGGTGCAAATAAAGCGTTGTGATGTCAAGTATGCGTATAGAATGCTTTAGTGCAAACACAACCTACCTTTCCGCCGCCGCCACGAACTGCTTTGATCATCACAGGGTAACCGATCCTTGCGGCCTCGCTTTGTAGTTTGGCATCTGATTGGTCCTCTCCATGGTAACCCTCAATGATAGGCACGCCAGCAGCTGACATAATGTGTTTAGATGTGCTGGAACAAAAACAAAGATGGACTGAAACTTAGAAACTAGAAAGGAAAGCTTAGTTAAATGTTGCCTGAAAGTTAAAGACTGCACTATACCGATAATAAGGCATTGCTAGGTAAGAATTACATTTTTGAAGAGTACTTATTATGGAAATAATATACTTTAAGAGAATATACTGAATGTAATGCTTTAGGACATTTAAATGCAAGTTAATTGCAATTTAATGAAAATGTATTATGGTTAATTAATATTAAATGCAATTACTTAAATGCAACTATATTTTATGTAATTTCATAATTCTATTGTTTTTGAAATACTGCTGACTACACTGATAAATATTTAAATATATTTTAGTGTACAATAAATGTAATTTCTATTGAAACGTATGCCATGTACTTAAATATACTTTGTAAAAATGAAGTTGCAATTTAGAACACATTTATAAAATATAAACTTTAAATTCAATATCAAATTGCGTAACTTGTATTTTAGCTCATTAAAATATTACATTCCTTATGAAAATTAACCATGGTTTTATTACAGTAAAAGTGTAGTAACCATGCTTTTTTTGTTGTTGTAGTAAAACCATGGTTAATTTTCATAAGGGCTTTAGTATGTTAGTCAACACATCAAAATAAGCATACGTCTTTAAAGCAGTTCAACTATTTTTTTTATTTATTTTATTTTTTTTAAATTACTGTACCTTTTGATTCCCATGTCCCGAATGGCTGATGACGGTGGGCCGATGAAGATAATGCCTTCTTCTTTGCACAGTTCAGCAAACTCTGTATTTTCTGACAGGAATCCATATCCAGGATGGACCGCCTGATCAAAACAGAAGATTTAATCAAGAAAAAAATCAGACTCCCTATTCAGCCATAAAAAAAAAACCCCAAAACATCTTAACATTAGCACACCTGTGCAGAGGATTTCTTGGCGACATCCAGGATCTTGTCCATCCGCAGGTAACTCTGCTGAGATGCTGCTGGCCCGATATGATACGCCTCATCCGCCTAGCATTACAGAACCAATTATATAACTACATTATTACCTGCCTAGGATCAGAATATGAGAATGTATGTATTTGTTACAGTTTTCTCTCACCATGGCCACATGCATGGAGTGTCTGTCTGCGTCGCTGTACACCGCAACCGAGCGAACGCCCATCTTCTTAGCCGTCCGCATTACCCGGCATGCTATCTCTCCTCTGTTAGCAATGAGGACTTTCTCAATCCGGCCTGTACACAGAGAAACAACACTTATAAGTATCATTATGAGTAATAATAATAACAACGAGCATTAGGTAATAACAGCTCTTACCCACAGATGCATGTCTGATGGATCCTTTGCTCCAGATCAGTGTCCTGCAGACAAGAAAGCATGAGATCTGAACACACTTCATGTGTTTAGTAAATAGTCTGAAGAATGGAGTCAAGGGCAAATTCATCTGCAGAGGTGACCTCTTCGTTTAATGTAACCGCACAATGCAAACTAAAACTAACTAAAAGATGCTAAATAACAATGTATTAAAGACCCAGCTACAGCAAAATTGCACACATTTACAAATAACTTAATTATGCACACCTTTCACCAAATATGCATGCATTACCAATAACAGTATTTTCTTCCCTAATAAAGCATGACTTAGCATCAGCATTCACAAAGATATCAGTGCAATGAAATGCATTCGTTTAAATTAGAAATATGATACTTCAAGCAAAGTTTGAATGTCATATCTGACAGCTCGACTGATATTAGTGCAAACTGCTCTGATTTGCAACCCCACATGTGATTAACGCTATATTTGTTCTTTATATTTTATAATAAAGTAGTTTGTAACTTACAGCAGGTGTGTTTTTATGGCTCTGTTGATTTGAGTTTTCAGAAACACTGCAGCCATGGTCACTGTGTTAGCATATGTGAGTGTAAATAACACGACTCTGCTCCAAAACAGCGCGTTAATTTCATACACTTCATGGGTTTCACAGCTTCATTCTCGTAAACTTGATAGAATACTTCCAAATATTTATACTCGGTTGAATTACTCCGTGTAAAATGTCATTAAAACGATAATATCAGTGATGCTACTTGTAGCCGCTGGAAAAGCAAACGCATTACGGTTTGTCCTCATCCGCTTACCGTACTTACAGCAGCCAATCAGAGACGAGAGCTTGGAGGCGGGGACTGAGGTATGTGTATAAGTATTGTGGGATATGAAGTACTACAGTGAGGTAAATATACCAGCGCCTTTACCTCAGATATACTATATAACTTTTGTCCCTATAGCGATTAAAAATTAAATGGTTCACAGGGGAGCTAATTTTCTCTGTTTATGAATATGACACTCGGTATGCAATTTCCCGCGAAATCCGTCCCGACAGAAATAATAAGGTTCCGTTCAAAATCGCATCCTCTCTGAGTAAGTGCGTCTTTATTATTTAGCGACCATATGTTATATAGTATAACTGTAAGTAATATGAATGTTGTTCTTGTCATGAAAGTGTCCTTCACTCTCTCAGAAAGCGTGTAATTCGGGTAATTATGTACATTTTTGTTTAAAAAAAAATATGGGGAACATTTCTCTGGTTAGATTTAGTTTAAAAGTTTTTTTATTGTTATTTATTTATTATTATTTTCAGACACAAGCTTTAAAGTCTTACCTATGAAAATGCCAAATACGAAGTAGTGGGGCATGTTGTCACACTATATGGGATGTGTTGTCAGTATATAGGAACTTGATGTTGACTTATTTGCGATGAATACCATGAGTAGAATTAGGAGGGGGGAAAAAATCATCCATAACATCTGTATTTAAAATGTAAAATAAGCTATTTAATTATTTTAAGCAACAGTAAAAAAAAACAAAATATGAAACGGCACAATTGTAAAAGTTCACATACAGAAATATGACACCTTTTTATTTTTTTGGACAACATTAGAATTAACCTCTCGATCATCAGTTCTCTAATTATAGGCTTAATTTACTTTCAACCAGGCTTCTTTTAAATTATAATAGTCTATACATTCATTCTCCTATCATTTTGTAATTCACTCAGTTGGTCGTGGTCAAAACCGTTTTCTTATTACAAAAATCAGCATTTTTATTCCAATGGCATTTCACAAAAAAGTGTTTCATATTCACATGTAAAACCTGCACTTTATCATAATCATTCCCTTGAATGTACATGCCATGGCCCAAAACCTTCAGACATCAGAATGACCATAGTCTATAAAAAGCACATTTCTAATGTCAATTGCATTTTAATTGTTTGCTGAGATCATTTAAAGCAATATCCACACAATGTAAAACATCATTAAATCTTGTGATTCATCTTCACATTACACATCTAGAGTCTCAGAGTTGTTCGTAGCCTCGGTTACGGCGTTCTCTGAGGAGCACATACGTCAGAATGGCAATGAGGCAAACTGCTGCAGCTACAGCACCCAGAATAATGGGGATCATGCGCTTGTTGTAATCATCCCAGCACTCAACCTCTGAAATCAAGACGTGAGAAATCTTGTTATTCTTGGGTAAATAGGTTAACATAATATAGATGTGTTTAAATTTAGATACGTAGTATATAAAAATAGCATCTCTACGGTCTACGATGTGAAATGTATGTACCTTTTCCAAACGCTCCATTACCCAGATCAAAGGCTTGAATCTGGAGTGGCACCAGTTTGACTCTGAAGTAGCTTGCTAGTATCAGAGTTGTCTGAGAATTGCATTGGAAGCTTAGGCCATTTTTTGCTTTGAATAGCTTTCCGTGACTTACAACTCCTACGTAGGTTTTATCTGTGGATTAAATGTATGAAATGTACTTAGTTTGTGAGATTTTTATGTTAAAATACATGATCTTAACCCAATTTATTGTTAATCAACTACTATACAGTAAAGTATGCCATTCGCAGGTTTATCTCCCCCAAAAGTGTGAACAGTGAGTCTCCCAGGCACCATTTACATGTCGGAAAAAAACTCATTTTGGCATTTTGGCCATTTAAAACTCATTTTACATTTTGGCCATTTATTTAAATGACCACACAGTTTTGAGGGCCTGAAAACGCAAACCTTTGAAAACTATGGAAGGCTGATGGGGCCAAAAGTCACAAAAGAAAGATGTGAAATTTGCCCATGACAGCACGCATTGTTTGATCAGCAATTTTGAATGCGTTTATTTTGTATGTGTAGGCACGCACATTCTGGCAGTGTTAAGACATCAGTTTGCTGTGTTTCTTTAGTACAGCGTACAACTTTATGGTGTTAAAAGACAACATATTTGAACTTGTCTTTCAACGTGCGCACATTCTGGCCATGTTCGAATGTGTAATTATCTTTTAAAGGAGACCTCTAGATTTACCCACGTATTAATCCTTTCTTTAGTTTACTGCAGCATTGCTTTTCTGATATCTACTGTGCTAGATTAAATTAATTAATCTAAATTAAGACTGACATCACACACAATATACCAATGCACTATACTCATGAACATACACGCTAAAAAATGCTGGGTTGTTTGAACCCAACTTTGGGTCAAATATGGACTGACCCAACTTTTGGGTTAAAAATGTAATGTAAAATTTTTACCCAAATTTTACCTGGGTTTGTCCATATTTGACCCAAGTTGGGTTCAAACAACCCAGCATTTTTTAGAGTTTAATGTCTGATGTTTGAATACATGTATACCAGTGTACCATTATGACATCCTATGTCTCAAATACAGCGATTTTATCGGATGCTGTGCATGTTGTCACATTAACGTGCACAAACAGTGCGTTTTGACAGGTCAAATTTCACCCGTTCACCCGGTTGACTGATTATTTTCTAGGCTTGTCTGTGTTTATGGGGTGCAGTCTAACGTGTTAATGCTTCATTTAAAAAAAAAAAATGCATTATTTTTCACATAATTTACCTTTATTCTACACCGCTCTGTCCCTTCTCCTATAAATGTGCTGATGATTTCTTGGTTTTATGATTTCCTGCTTTAGAACACTGATTTTCAAACTTGTGAATCCATTAGAATTATTAGAAGACAGAATCATGATTCATATATGAATAGATTTTTCTGTGCACCCCTAGTTTTGACAGCATGGCAACAACTCTTCCTCTGTTCCTCGTTGTCGCCTGTAACTCATTGTAGTCCATACAAGCCATTTTTGTAGGCATTAAACTACCATAATTTTAAAAGACATCTCCATTTGCGTTGAACTTTCAGCTTCGGAACTTTGCAGATATTGTTTTTGCTCAAACAGCAACATTACACACTAACGCTAAAAAAGCGAAATCTCAGTCAACCACCCCTATAAAGACTTTTGGCCCTATCTGCCTTCCATAGTAAATGATAGCATTACTCTGTGTAAACTACAAAAGTGTGAATTTGTGAAAACAGTGACATTGAGTGCACGTGCATGTTTCTTTACAAAGTGACATCGCCAACTACTGGCACACAGTATTTTTAATCGTTTTCACAAATATGTGTGAATGTGTGAAATGTGTGTGTACAGTTCGTGTGAAGCAAATTTCATCACCAGAAGAGTATGTGTGTACTGTACTGTTTTATATAACTGATTTTTGTAACTTTGTATGTGCTTTGACTTGGTTTTGCACTAATCAGTTGTTCCACAAGGTGGCAGCACTGGCTCAGGCCATTGTTTCACAGTAGAAAATAAAACTAAACAGATGGTACAAAAACAACAAAATAGATTTCAAGGCTTGCCAATGGTGTAAAACAAGGTTAAACATTGGCTGTGTTTTTAAAAGATGGAGAAATTTAATGGAATGCTTGGGTCTTAATCGAGATGTGTGCTGTTTCTTCTCGGCAAGCAGAGTAAGCAAAATTCAGGTTTTTGCCACACGCTATCTCTTAACTGTCAAGCCCCAAATAAAATATAAAGATATTTTTTTAGGATAAGAATAATTGTAAGTGCATGATATTGTTTTTAGTAAAGGTTGTAGTGTAATTTATACTTACTCTGGCAATTTTTACATGGGGGAACAGGTCTCAGAAGACCTTTGACAGAGTTCACATAGGAGACATCACCTTCCTGCAAGTATGGGGAAATGTTACATTGCATGTTGATTAAGGCTGCTTGTTTTGCACATGTTTAACCTGAAAGAGAAAACGTATCATAGAGATAAAAGCTACTGTAGGTACCTTGATGAAAGTGAACTCCAGATGTCCACCATCAAACTCCAGTGAGAAAACAGACTTTTGGCTCCTACAGTATCCCGTGACTTGTGTAAAGCTGGGATTCACATTGAAATAATAGTTCTTCTGCAATACAAGTGAGGAATACAATGTGATTACTGGATCAACATCAGGTTAGTATTAAAATCCTGTAAAATTAACAATATAAAAAAAACCATCATGAGCTAAAGATCAAGACACTCAAATTTGGTGTGACCGCATTTATATTATATATATATATATATATATGTATGTATATATATATATATACAGTGGGTAAAATAAGTATTGAACACGTCACCATTTTCACCAGATGTCGGTAACAACCCAAGTAATCCATACATACAAAGAAAACAAAACAAATAAGTTCAGAAATTAAGTTCTGTGTAATAAAGTGGAATGACACAGGGAAAAAGTATTGAACATATAAGGAAAGGGAGGTGTAAAAAGGCATGGAAAGCCAAGACACCAGCTGAAATCTATCAGTAAATAGAAAGCAATCTTGCCCCTTGTCAGTGGAAATTAATATTAGCTGCTTCGGTCCCAACTGATGGCGTATAAAAAGGTGCCTCATGACCAATTTGTCACACAAGAAACATTTCATGACGGGTAAAAGCAAAGAGCTTTCTCAAGACCTTTGCAACGTTATTGTTGCAAAACATGCTGATGGCATTGGCTACAGAAGGATTTCTATACTTCTGAATGTTCCAGTGAGCACTGTTGGGGCCATAATCTGGAAGTGGAAAGAACATAACTTCACCATAAACCAGCCACAACCAGGTGACCCTCGCAAGATTTCTGACAGAGGAGTGAAAAGAGTTATCAGAAGAGTTTTCCAAGAGTCAAGGATCACTTGTGGAGAGCTTCAGAAAGACCTGGAATTAGTATGTATAATTGTTTCAAAGAAAACAAGAAGTAATGCACTCAACCGCCGTGGCCTGTATAAACGCTCACCACGCAAGGCTCTATTGCTAAAGAAAAAGCATGCTCGTTTAAAGTTTGCTGCCCAACATTTAGACAAGCCTGTGAAATACTGGGAGAATATAGTCTGGTCAGATGAGACAAAAAATTTTACTCTTTGATGCCATAATACACACCATGTTTGGAGGTCAAATGGCACTGCACATCACCCCAAAACATCATGGTGTAGCACTGGAAAAATTCATATAACTGAAGGAAGGATGAATGGAAAAATGTACATTCTTGATAAAATTCTGCTGCCATCTACCAGGATGATGAAGATGAAATGAGGGTGACATTTCAGTGAGACGATGATCCCAAACGCAGCCAAGGAACCTCTCAATTGGTTTCAGAGAAAGAAAGTAAAGCTGCTAGAATGGCCAGCCAATCACCTGACTTGAATCCAATAGAAAATCTATGGAAAGAACTAAAGATCAGAGTTCATAGAAGAGGCCACCTACAAGAACCTACAAGATCTGAAGACTGTTTGTGTGGAAGAATGGGCCAAAATCACACCTGAGCAATGCGCGTGATCAATACTTTTTCCCTGTGTCATTCCCATTTATTACACAGAACTTAATTTCTGAACTTATTTGTATTGTTTTCTTTGTATGTATGGATTACTTGGGTTGTTACCGACATCTGGTGAAAATGTCATGTCAACAGCACCTTTGGAAATATATTAACTGAGAAAAATGGTGACATGTTCAATATTTATTTTACCCGCTGTGTATATGATGATGATGATAATAATAGCCTAATGATTCAAATGAAATAAAAATAAAAAATGTACAAAATTGTTTTACTATTATTACATCCCAGTAGACATGGCATTGTATTCTTCGAGTGGACTGGATGCGAAAAAGATATTGTCAAAAAAAAGTGAAATTTTGATTAATATTATAAAAATAACATACTTTTAACGAATATACTTAAGTGCAAACTTAATGTAATGTTTTCAGATATTAAATGAAAATGTATTATAATTTACATTTATGTTACATTTATTTAGCTGAACATTTAAGTGTTTTTGTCTTATCCACTTAAGTAGGACTTAAGTAAATTTTAAGTAACATACTTATGTAATTTCTATTGAAACTTGCATGTAATGTATTTAAATATGCGCATATATTAACTTTAAATGTAATATTGATCAAGACGCTACAGTTAAAATGACTATTTATTTTAGTATATTAGTTGACGCATCAAAATAAGTGTACTTTTTATAGCATTCAAAATGCATTTTAAGTAAAACCTTTAATTTGACATTAGTGCGCTTGTTAAAAGTATACGTAAGAGTGTTATGAAACAGTGATTAAAGTGTCTTTTTATTCCATTAATATTACATTATTTGCAAGTAGTGTTTTTAAAATAAACTTAAGATTTGAGGTTCACTACAAGTGAACATTCAATAAAATTAAGAGCACTTCGTTCCTACAAGGGATATTAGTTTTTCACTTTATAGTTTGTCTTAATTATGGGCTATTCCATTCCGCCACCAGTCAATGTAAAATATTAGAAAGATGTACTCTTAAGGATGTTGACCCAGTGTAAAACTGTTGTGCCCATACAAGTTCTGCATGTTTTTTCCTGACAGTGCATTGAGCCGTTGACAATGTTGGTGGTAAACCAAGTGAGTTCTCACCCCTTTCTAGAATATGCTGAGGAGCTGAATAAAAATGCTGAGAAAATAACAAGCTTACTTTGTTCTCTCGCACCACATACTCCACTCCCAAACTGGCCCGCACACACACTTTGCCCTGAAGGTTCTTCAAGGTGTACATAAACTTAGGCGGGCTGCTTTCTTTGGGCTGGAGAACGGGTCTCTGGGTCAGATTAATAATGGGAGGATCACTGTTGATGATGACAGGAACTTCGTCTGCTCTAGCTGAAAGTTGAAGGGGGTTTGAGGCTAGAGAGCTTCCTGTAAGCACAAAACAACGGGGGGCTTCAACACCATTTCATGAAGTGTTAACCAACACAGAGCTACCAGGACCAGTCATTGATGCTGATAAACTGACTCAGTGTTGCTTTGTTCTGGGTTCTCAGAAACTTGCTAGAACTTTATAATTATAAATCTATTTATAAATCTATTTTTCTCATTATAAATCATCATTTATAAGAATATATGCAAAGTTTTGTACCATTAAAATCGCTATTTGACTTCAAATGAAAGGCAAATCAACTCACCTAGCCAATGCATGGAAGACAGCAGAAGAAGCAGAGCGGTGTAGCAACTTGCTTGAGTCATTTTGAGAAAGTGGCTCTTCTGTTTAAGGGCAGTTGCTCTTATGGTATTAGCTCTGAAGCCGCGATGAAATAATGCACATGTGGTTGTGAAGGAGGACGCTTATGCTTTGATGCTGTCAGCAATTGTCTGACATCAGGAAGCTTCATTGGCCATGCCCACGATTAGTAAACCAAGTAATAATATGAGTAAAAACTCTATGTTAGAGTAAAACATATATTCCAGATCAAGAGTTTTAGTTCTAAATTGAATTTCTAAGCAATCTAGACATCTCTTTGATTAGTGTCGCAGTGGTAGAGTTGATTTTGGACATTCATGGTGCCACTTTTAAGCTCTTGCCCAATATGTGCTGCCAACAGGTCAATTGTCACTAATATTTGCCATACTTTTTTTGTTGGGGATAAAATGCATTCAGTGCCTCAAAGGGTTCAATGTCAAAGCAACTTGAATTACTAATAACTTGAATAAATTCCATTTTCGTGGAGCTTCAGCATGTGAGCAAATTTTCAAATCTTCCACATTCATCACAACTAAAAGCAACTTTATTCACTGTTCAACCATATGTATCTGTTTGGAAAACAAAAATATAAGAGCTTTTATTAAAAACAATGCTTTAGGACACAGTGGAATAAAACAGTGTTAGTGTGTAAGTTTTCGCTTTTTGTAATGTGTGAACGATGCAGATCACTCAGACACGTCTGTTCACACTTTGTGTTCACTTTTTTTTTTTTTTTTTTACTTCCCTTTCTACTTTGGTTGGTTATGGAACTTGTGTGTGTGTGTGTGTGTGTGTGTGTGTGTGTGTGTGTGTGTGTGTGTGTGTGTGTGTGTTCAAGTTTCTTGTTTTTATATATATATATATATATATATATATATATATATAAACAAGAAACTTGAACACACACACACACACACACACAATAATAAAATAAAAAATAAAATTATATATATATATATATATATATATATATATATATATATATATATATATATATATATATATATATAATTTTATTTTTTAAGTTATGTTTTTATATAATAATTATAAAATTAGTTTACCCAAAATCATTACATATATTACAGAATGCAACACTTTTTGCTGTTTTTGTCCAGATTATTATTCGAAAGCACATAAAAATGCAGTTCAGTTTAAAAATGACTTGTTTCAGTTTCTAAATTAAAAGTTATATATACTTTTTTGTGGTGCTTAAATGTAAAAAATAAAAATAAAGTTGACTATGTAGATTGCAATTACAAGATAAGAAAAGAAAAAAACAGGTAGTCATTTTGATGCCAAAAAATGCAATGTTGGATCTTTTTCACCTCAAACGATGAGCATTCCTCTTAAAATATCTTTAAAGACAACCTGATGGCTTCATTTTAAAGTAATTTTTAATATTTTGCTTGATAGTAATAATACTTTACTATCAATTGTGAGTGACATAGACATAGCAAAATTAGCAAAACAGGAAAAGGACAAATTACCAACACTTGTTAAATGCAGTGTTGGGGAAAGTTACTTTTAAAAGCAATGTATCACAATATTGTGTTACTCCATAAAAAGTAACTAATTGTGTTACTTAGTTACTTTTAATGGAAAGTAATGCTTTATGTTACTTTCGCATTACTTTTTTCACCTGGGCTGCTTGCTTATTTGTTTTTAATAACAAAAAAAAAAAGAAAAACAACTAAGCTTATATTTTTTCGTAACGGTAAAGACCTTTTTAACACCAAAAGTGATATTAATAAGCACAAGGCTAAAAGACAGGTGAGCTGTCAGTGAATCAATGGAAAACAAAGTAACTTGCATTACGTATTTGAAAAAGTAACTCAGATATTTTCTTGTAAATTTAAATGTAATGCTTTACTAGTTACTTGAAAAAAGTAATCTGATTACGTAACTCCCAACATTGGTTAAATGTACAGAGACAACTACAGTGACAACATTATGGAATGTCAGTTATGTCTCTAATGATAATTAATTTCTAACGTATTAAATATACAACTCTTCAAAGCACATAACTAAAAAAGTGAAATATAGCTATTAAAATATAATTCAATATGATGCATCACACATACATTTCTGAGAACATCCTGTTAACGCTTTTCAGAGTAAATTAAGGTGACTGCTTTTTACATAAGAAAAAGAGTTTCATGCAATTATTGTCTTGTTAAATATAATGTGAACATTTAATATGTATGCTAAGGTAACGTTAATTAATATAGTTTATTATTTTATAAAAAACTTAATTAAAAAGTTATGTTTTTACTGTAGCATTTTACATTATTATTATATTAAAATTACACTTTTTTAATGTATATCTTTTTATTAGTAAATTCTCTTCAGTATGTTGAAGTACTAACTTTGCAGAGACTGAATTTGGTGCGAGATCATGTCTTTAATTCCATGAGAGGAAAATACACAGCACAGGTCAAAGGTAGAGGGGGCAAAGTATGGCCTTAAATACACAATGCTGCTTTTGTCAATTTACTTAACGCAACTTTGCATTCTAACGCTGCTTGTGTGTCTCTGTTATGAAGGACTGGACTTTTCTTAAAAAAACAACAAAAAAAAAACACTTTGTGTGACTTACAATAACATGAAAACTTGAGATAAAACGGTCAAATAAAACCAAAAACCAATAAATACCGTAATCAAATATCGATTTGTGGACAAACTGGACTTGCAAACACTTTCTTTTTGCCTGAGAGTCAGTGTTTGCAGAGTTTGAGTCCAGAACACATGGAACACTTTGGATTGATCTTTTAGAACAGATTGTCCACCCAAAATAAAATGTTAAAACTGTGATCTGATGTAAATTTGTGCACCATCATGTAAAGGTCTCAGTGAAGGTCCCTTATCATTGCTTTGGAGCGGTGATTCAGAGAACTGTGCGTGTTGTGGAGACCATCTCAGACGAGTAAACATTTGCATTACATTTACTGAATACCATCGCACCATATTTGGACAGCTGGAGATACAGACACAGAATTGAGCTTTCTAGCAGTGAGTAAATCATTACAGAGGTGGATAGAGTCCAGCGTGGACACTTCTGAACCCTCTCACTCCAACACTGTTGGGTTTTCAGAAGAGCACAATGATGCAGGACAAGATCTTGATGGTTTTTGCGCTAGTTTGGCTTTATTCTTCTGGGGGACATGGACAAACTGACATAAAAATTCCGTGTGATGATAAACGTGTGGAGAATGTTGTGAATTTAACTCTTTCCACACATAACAAGATATTAACTGAAGGTGGTCAACTGGCTCTCTATGAAATCCTGGAGGCTACAAAGGTAGGATGTAGTTTTGCTCTTTGCATTGTACAATATTTCAGCTCTAAACAACTCTCGGTTGTCCTACACTCATAAAAATAAAGGTTCTTTATTCCATGAAGAACGTTTAACATCCATGCAACCTTATCAATGCACAAAAGGTTCTTTAGATTGTTGAAATGTTAAGTGTGCTAAGAAAAAAATGGTTATTTTAAGAACTGTTCACTGAAAGGTACTTTTGGGAAACAAAAATGGTTCTTCTGTGGCATCACTGCAAATACACCCTTTTGAAACCTTTGTTTTTAAGAGTGTAGCAACGCGATAGAAGAGCCATTTTTCCACTACACTCTTAAAATCAAAGGTTCCAAAACGGTGTATTATAGAAGAACCATTTTTGGTTCCCCAAAGAACCTTTCAGTGAACAGTTCCCAAAAGAACAATTTTGAAGAACATTTTAGAAATCTAACTTTTTTGACTATAAAGAACATTTTCTGCATTTGAATGGTTCCATGAATGTTTAAGGTTCTTTATAGAACCATCGATGCCAATAAAGAACCTTCATTGTAAAGAGTGTAGCATAATACAGTAATTTTTACAGGCTCAGAATGAATCGGTGGAAGTTGTGTTTGTACGGTTCACAAGCAGAGAGACAGATTGTCCTGCAGGAGGAGACAAGGTTTGGCATGAATGTGACTATCTGCAAGAAGCGGATAAGGTAAGATCTTACGAAGTCATCTGCATGATAATCTACTTTCATTATTGCCACACAAACCCTCGCTTTTAGAAACAATACTTACCTGGTGCAACAGTCAATTATTTTAGTCATACAGATTAGCGTAAATTATACAAATATGTTTCCAAACACAATCAAATACTTTTAAAAGCATTACAATATTGTGTTACTCCATAGAAAGTAACTAATTGTGTTACTCAGTTACTTTTTATGGATTACTTAACTTTTGCATTACTTTTTATCACATGAGTGGGGCTTGCTTATTTGTTTTATTTTTTATTTTTTAATTGCAAAAAACCCAAAAGTTATATTTTTGTCAACTGTAAAGGCCCTTCTAAAGAAAATGCCTCTTCTTGAAAAAGTAATCTGATTACATAATTTGCGTTACTTGTAATGCGTTACCCCCAGCACTTGCAATTAGTGCCTAACAGCAGGCTTTGGCCATGATTATAGTACTGTACATGTATATTTTGTGGCTCCTCAGGCACTCGTAATCTGTCACGCGAAAGTCAAGTTTGAAGAAGCAGGTCCAGAGTTACTGTTACATGACTGTACAGGTATGTCGCATGATGTGTTATGACTAACTGCAATTTAATCCCTTTCTTTCTTTCTTTCTTTCTTTCTTTCTTTCTTTCTTTACAGTTATAGGTGCACACAGTTATTTTTCTGTATTAAAAGCTTTATAGCACTTTTCTGCCCTAGAAATGCAAACTGTAGTAACTACAAAATAAATTCTCCGGTGACAGACAAGATTCAGATTTCCTCAAATTCAGGAAAGGTTTTTTTGAAAATAGATGAACACTTTGAAACCCTTTTTTTACATACTGTGTTTTGCCTTTGCTGGGCTTTTGTGACAAATTGATTAAAATCATGTATATTCACATGAGATAACGACTCCAGTTATATCAGACAATTCATATTGCTCAATATCACAACATAATGAATAATAACTTGAATTAATAATTAACAGATTAATAATTATACAACTACTTTAAATCCAAGCTCGCCTGGATACAAACAATACACTCATGTTAAGCTAATGGACCATATAGCAAATCTCAACTGCCTGATTGCTTGTATTGTCACAAACTGTAAAAATACTATCGCGAGCTATAAGACATATTAAGATAAACATGAACATAATTTTCTGTAAAGCTGCTTTAAAACAATGTGTATTGTGAAAAGCGTTATACAAATAAATCTGACTCACTTTTTTACAAGATACGGGACTGTGCACTCCTCCCATCAAGCGTCGCCAATAAAATTGGATACAAAATGCTATATTATTATACGGTTTATGTATAGTCTTTGCATAAAACATTCAAACATTTACAAAAACTTTATATCAGTAGTTTAAAGGGATAGTTTACCCCAAAATGAAAATTATGTCATTAATTACTTAATTAAGCTCTTGTCATTGAGTCTCACCTGTAAGACCTTCGTTCATCTTCGGAACACAAATTAAGATATTTTTGATGAAATCCGAGAGCTCTCTGACCCTCCATAGACAGCAAGGATATTACCACGATCAACGCACAGAAACCTAGTAAGGACATTGGTAAAATAGTCCATGTGACATCAGGGGTTCAATCATAATTTTACGAAGCTACGAGAATACTTTCAACTTAATCAGTGTTGAAAAAGTACACACATAGGATAAAGTGCACACATACTGAACGTAAACAACGCTGATTACATTGATTACGTTCTGGGGTACTCTCCAAAATGGCGGAAGATGGTAACTCGGGGAGAAGAATTGTTGAATAAATTATGTTATTAATATTTTCCTTGTTTCGTAAAATTACGGTTGAACCCCTGATGTCACATGGATTATTTTACCGATCTCCTAACTACGTTTCTGTGCGTTGATTGTGATAATATCCTTGCAGTCTATGGAGGGTCAGAAAGCTCTCGGATTCCATCGAAAATATCTTAATTTGTGTTCTGAAGATGAACGAAGGTCTTACGTGTTTGGAACGGCATGAGGCTGAATAATTAATGACAGAATTTTCATTTTTGGGTGAACTATCCCTTTAAATGTGTGATTTCCATTTCCAACACTGACTATTCTGATTGGTTGGATCTCCCTTTTGAATTTTGTGTAGTTGCAGTTTGTCGATTAAACAATATTTTTAAAATGTTGTAAGCTGAAATATGGCATCTATTAAAGCATGTCTCAAATTTTACTCACTCTCTTTCCTAAACTTTCTCCACAGCTGAGCCAGCTGCTACCTCTAAAGTCACCCCGTGTCTGGGCTGCCCTGAAAAGATCGATTTATATCAGGAAGAACTGAGAGTACCACTCATTCATTCTTTGTCGAAAGCCAACGGCATGGTCAATCATGATCATTTCTTCATCTTTAAGGACTTCACATCTGCAACAAAACAGGTTTTCTTTTCACTCAGCTGTTTGATTCCCAGGGAATGTGTTCACTGATAAGAACAATGGCCTGAATGCAATATAAAGTGACTTTGGATAGAGTTGTCTTCCAAATGCACAAATATGAATGTGAAATCACCTCATTAGACAATCCATTGGACTGTTTTTGTCAGATCGGGCTGTTGGCTGCAGTTGGCCAAATAGATTGAGCTCAAGATCAACCAGGTTAAAGTTGTGCTTTTGTGGATATTTTCTGTGTGTAGGTGGTTGCTGGGTTCAGGTATAAATTGCAGTTTTTGATTGAGAAGAGCAACTGCACCAGGGCAGAATTCAAAGTGGTTACTGAGGAGTGCCACCCAGTGCAGGAAAAAACGGTACCATCCAAAATCACTCTTTTTTTGAATGCTAGTGTAATTTAAAATGTATTAATTTAGTCTGAGATATTTAATGAATGTGTACTTGTAGCCTCTCACATAAGTTGTTTTTTAGGAGGTTTTGCAGTGTAACTCTACAGTGGATGTGGCTCCATGGAGGCACGAGGGCCCAGAAGCGCATGTTGAATGTGAGACAGTGGGTATTAAGGTGAGCCAACCCATCATTCATTTATTTTTATTAAAAAATATAGATAATCACAGCATTGCGATAGATTTTCTATAAACCCATTCATGCCCAACGTCTTGTTTTCAGTCTGTCACAAGATTTAAACGGCCACCAGGCTGGTCTCCTCTTAGGATCATGCCTGAAAGGCCAAAAGTCAAAGAATCCTCAGAGGAATCCAAGGAGAGCATCAGCACAACCCAACGCACACCGCTCAACTGTCCTACCAAACCCTGGAAAGAGTTCAAGCCGGTCATTGCCAGCATCGCTTCTCCAAACACTACAGAGTCTTCACAGCCGGACACGACCGCAGCAGGCTCTGCATTTAATGACCAGGATCTGATAAGCTGAGCAGTCTGTGTGTGTGTTTAAATGGATACCTAAAATAAAAAAAAAGAAAGAAAGATGAAAGGAAATTCAACTACCATTCTTATAATGTGTTTCTGACATTTTCAATAAAGTATTAGTATTCATTTATTTGTGGATTCTACAATAATTCACAGTACCCTCATGTCTCATATTTCACAATAAAGACCAAGATCCAAATATGCTTTTTGTTGGAATTGTGTTGCACGTCTCTATAACATATAATATGGAAGATTTGGCCCTCTTGTGGTCGAGATGTAAACTGCGAGTTAAAGAGCGATCACGTTTGCCGTTGTTCAGTGAATTTCTGCGGAGAAATAATCATTTCAATACCAATCCACGCGATCAGGAATTTCACGTGAGGGCAAAATATTTCAAGCAAGGAAAGGCAAGTTGGTCACGCGAATTTGTCGAAGATAGGCTAAGGCTTGGTTTAAAAGTGACTTCTGTAAATTATGAGCTGTGCTTTATAAATCGCTACATTGACAAGCTACCTTTTTGCTTTCTTATTGTGACCGCGCTTTTCGCGGTTCTTACGGTTTTGCTAATTAGGCTACGTGATGTGAGAAGAGTTTGATTCAAGCGATAGCGAAATATCACGAGAATGATATTAAAACAAAAAGAAAATACATGACTAATTAGCTATCTAACCAACTAACAAACAAATAAATAAATAAGTGACTAATTTGTAAGTAATGTTAATATATGTATAATGATTTTTTTTTTTTTTTTTTTTTTGAGCAGGTAAGTGTCTTCAACTGTTGTTTTTACTAGGCCTATTAAAAACAGTTGCTTTAATTGTCTTGCTTTTTTACAGTTAAAACGCTGACATTTGACATAACGATTGATCTTCCCTGTCCATCTCTGGGTCCGTTTAAAATGCTTTAAAGTCTCTGTGGCCATCTCAGAAAAAGATGTTTTAACAACAAATATTTCCTCAGATAGATGGCTTTTTTGAACGATCCATTAATTGTGTAGCCTACTGGCTACAAGAATGAACACAACACTTCCCTTAATAATTAGACCCGAGTTTGTTGTGACATAAAGTATAGGAACTTACTTGAATCTGACCCGCGAAATCCGACCCGACAACTCAAATTATAAACCATTTTATAGGTTTACCGTTGTGATTTGGGGTAAGTCAATGAGAGAGTTTTGAATACTGATTTTTTTCCCGCCTACTCTATAATAGGTTTTTGTTATGTTTAAAAATATATATATATCTGTTAATTCATGACACTACCGCTGTAATGCATTTCTTCTTTTTCGTTTATTTTCCCTAATTCCATTATACAGAAAAGAATTTCAAACCGGTTTGGAACTATGAGAGAAGATCTCCTGTGTATTAAAGTCATGGTGGTCTAATTGTTCAGTTATTATTAGTTATTTGTTAATGCTGAGATGTTTACATTATTTACTGATTAGCATTGTGACATCCTGCTTTTTTAATTTTCACTGTTAACCCATGACACGCAAAACCAAAATAGATTTACAAAAAGGAATTGTTTGCAACTGGCCCTAGTCCCTTAAAATGGCTATTTCTTGTCATAGATGTTCCGGTAATTAAATGATCTTCTCCGGAAATAAAAATGGTTGGTAATTGTAGTCAAAGATGAGGTTAGGTGTACATCAGTGGCTTGATGTTTGAGGTTCATGGGTCAGACGTATGAATCATCATGCTGACGTTCTCAGGTGGACGGAGCTAGCGTTTAGTTTGCATTGCCTTCGGAGGTGCTATGGGGTCGTGACCCATGACATCTACAACATCTCATGTTGATGCATTTAGAACGGATTTGTGTCATTGCACAGAGAGCTTATAAACGATTGAGATGGTCCTCCTTCTGTTACTTGAGAAGACTCAGTCAAAACAGACATCCGTCTCAAATCAAGTCCTGTTTCCAGCCACAATGGTTAGTGATCGGATCTTTCTTCTAACCATAACCTGCTCCATCTTAATGCTGCTAGTTAGCTGTGATAATATTCTAGAGATCCGCTCGCCAGAAGATAACATGAAGGCTCAAGAGGAGAAAGAACTGGTAAGATAATTTTTGGAACACTCTAATCATTCTAAAAGTACAGCATTAACGGATAAGTTAATTGAGAAAATAACAATATCTTATAGATCGAGGCTCTTCAAGAAGTTCTTGAAAAACTGAGAAACAGACAGATTCCCACTGCAGAGAAGAAGTTTGGTTGGGTTCCCTCGGTAAGTCTGATTGTCAGTTAAGTCTTCGGTAATAGTTTACAGTGTCTATTTGTGACCCTGGACGACAAAACCAGTCATTTTTTTCAAAATTGAGATTTATACAGCATCTGAAAGATGAATGAGCTTTCCATTGATGTATAGTTTGTTAGGATCGGACAATATTTGGCTGAGATACAACTATTTGAATATCTGGAATCTGAGGGTGCAAAAAAATCTAAATATTGAGAAAATCGCCTTTAAAGTTGTCCAAATGAAGTTCTTAGCAATGCATATTACTAATCAAAAATTAAGTTTTGATACATTTACGGAAAGAAATTTACAAAATATCTTCATGGAACATGATCTTTACTTTATATCCTAATGATTTTTGGCATAAAAGGAAAATCGATAATTTCAGGGGGATAACCCATACAATGTATTGTTGGCTATTGCTACAAATATACCCCAGCGACTTAAGACTGGTTTTGTGCTCCAGGGTCACATTTTACACACATTTTCACATAAATATAATTCAGTAAATAACAGTGTAATTAGGTCATTCATATTCTGCAGTACATTTTGAACTCTATATAAATTATCAACAAAATCACGCTTTGGTTGAAACATTTTGTTTAGAGAAAGGATTAAATACGATGATTATATTGCCAAATATATTGCTTAATAAATAGATAAAATAATAAATAGAAGTTTGCATATTGCTTTTGGGTTTTGGCGAATGCGTAGCAGAATCCAATAAAACTGTGAAATAATTTAAATTCACCTATGTTGATTTAATCGTCTTATTAATGTGTTAGAAATCTGTGATTTCCATTTTTAGAAATGCGAGTGTAATACTGATTTCCAATATTAAAGAGGCAGTTCACCCATAATTTACTCAACCTCATGTTGTTCCAAACCCATAAGTCTTTCATTCGGCACGCAAGTTTAGTTATTTTTAATATCCTCTTATCATTGTTGACCATCCATTGAAAGTCTAGCTACTCAACATGATCGTCTGAGACCCCGTTTTAACATATTTGACGAGCTCTCTGTGTATATGTTGATTTATATGTGATTAAAAGCCTATTTTAAAATCATGATATAAATGGATTACTTGGATTACTTTTATGATTATGCACTTTTTGAAGCTTGAACATGTTGATTACCAAAAAATGATGAGTGAACATTAAGAATATTTGCATTCTTGTTCCAAAAATAAACTAAAATCTTTTGCTTTTGGAACGATATGAGGGTATGTGATATGAAAACTATAAAGTCTGACAGAACAATGAAATGGTGTGTTTAGTGTGATGCAGGAGAGCAGTGTGCGGTCCGCAAAGGCGCTCGCTTCGGGAAGCTGTGCAGCTGTCCAGGAGGAACCACCTGCAGCTTCTCCATCCTCAAGTGTTTGTGAAAACATGCCTCATTCTGTCATTATCCAGCGTTTTAATGTGCCTACAGATGATTGTTAGAGATGTTTGTTGTTTCCCATCAGTTGTAACATGTTTTATTAATGCACACATCAAATAAATGCATGCATTTTTGTATATATCTCTATTTTTTATTCAAAGTCTGATTACTCTGAGAGAATAATCTTAAAATATTAACTGTGTGCGACTGTTAAAATCTTGTCATTTCGTGGCCACTAGGTGGTGCAAAGCTTCAACCAATTACAGCCCCTGAAAATTTTAGCTAAATAAATAAGGAGCCATCAAATTAGTCATGAGCAGTCAAAGAGCACTTTGATGAGTAGTAAAGCTTAAATGTTTTTATCAGACGCAGCTCCTCCCAGCAGACTAATAAAAGTTAGGCTAAATAGTAGATAAGACATTAATAAATTAATCACATTTACACCTATGCATTGACGGATTTGTTTATAAACATATATTGAAATATATCTTCATAACAAAGATAGGACTAGCTGCTTGACATGACAGTATGCTATCAGCGCTTATTTGGCAAACACTAGGAGTCTGCATGAAATATTTGTTATTTTTAACCACTGGAGCAAACTACCATCCATTAAAAGCAAACATGTTTAAAAATAGCAATAAAATATACGTTATGACATGTGTTTAATAGTTTATTTGACATATGGTACATATATTCAGCTCTTTTTTGTTTGTTTTTTAATTGGTACAAAATTTTGGAGTATAAAAAAGTCATTTATAAAATGTGATGTAAGAAATGTGGTTTGTGAAGAGCCCACTTCTAATTTATCTAGCATTTTCCCAATAAAATAACTGCATAATAGTTTTTATATTTTCATTGTTAAAATTAAATCAAATACACACATTTCTATCATACACCTAGTTTTTCATTAATATGTGTTTCTAAATCCTTCCAAAATACCAATTTGCAATTTTTTTATTATTATTATTATTATTATTATTATTATTATAATGCTTTACCAAACATTATAAAGCCAGGGGGACAACAGAGAGACAAAAAAAAAAAAAAAAAAAAAAAGGAAAAGAAAAAGAGAAAGAAAAAAAAGTGGACAGTTTTAATTGCCTTTCTATTTGTTGAATAGTACAAACATAGTTTTCCAATTCTTTGTAAACCACAGTAAAACAGGGCTTTTGGTTAGAAAACTTACACTTGACAAATAAAATAAGCAGATTAATGACAAAAGCTTCGTTATTCAAATTATCAAAATTAAAATAACCAAAAATTACATTTTCATAATGCAAATTAAAATTAAAAAGTACATTTTCTTTGATAAACATATGGACATCATACCATAACTTTTGGGGGACTGTTTCTAGGTGCAAAGAGCAAGAAGAACCAATTTGCAATTTCTTCATCAACTGATTGGACACAAATGACGTAAACCTCTCCTCCCCGCCCCTTGTGTATAAATTGTGGGCGTTTCCCTGAGCGCATCTCTTGTGTTACCGTTGTCCAATTCGTTTGAAGGGGTCGGTTCGTTCGAACGATTCATTTCAGTGAGCCGGTTCTTTCGAGTTTAAATTGTTGCCAGAATTCCACGTTACATTGTTTTAATGTCTGGCTGTTATCACCATGTTTTCTGAGTAAGCTATATGAATAAAGATGCTGTATTTGTTGTGTACGTGTGTGTGTGTGTGTGTGTGTGTGTGTGTGTGTGTGTGTGTGTGTGTGTGTGTGTGTGTGTTCATATCATTCATATCATACAGTTCATATCTTTAAAAAATAAAATAAAATAAATAAATAATCTTTAGTGTCAAATTCGTATGTTGCTCCAATTTTTCCCTCGCAGCATGTTCTTCGTAAAAGATCGAGAGAATCGGTTCGACTGAATCGTTAAAGAGAACCGAGTCAAACGAACGACTCGCTCGCGAATCGGACATCACGAATTTGTGTAAACTTTTCAACATGGCGGCGGACCACATCGGCGAGTTGGCAAGCATGGAAAAGTCCAGCCGAAGCGCTCGACCCGGTTTCTGCAGCGACAAATACTCTTTGCTGGTCATTGTTGGACAGCCCGGTCCGGCTGGATTTGTGGATTTACTAGTGTCAGAGATTGAAAGAGGTAAAGTTTCGTCTTACTGTGGGATGGGGATTGAATGAGAGCCAGCGCGCGCTTCCCTCGCCCATCACTCTCTGAGTTTACATCACGGAGAGACAAAAACCAATGAAAACAATGTTACTACTTTATCAGAAATGGGCGGCAGTCTCTCTTTGTATCATGTTGCTGGAGTAGTAATAGTATTATTATTAATTTGTATAAATATCTTAAAATATAGAGAAAAACTTTTCTAGATTAAAGTTTCTACGTCTAGTTCAAACTTTAAGGACTGTATTGCTTGTTATCCAATGTAAAAGCCTGATGAGTAGCTGTTATGCAGAATTACCACTGAACGTCTCATGAAAGCTGTCACATGGCATGAATGTAACCAAATATCAACCCCAGAGACTCCCTTTTGTTCATGTGACCTTGACCTCCTTTCATTTTGTCAGCTGAGGAGCAACTAAAATGAGATGAATGCCCACAGAGGGCTCGTACACAGATATTTACTGTTGAACTGAGGCTCTCGGCTTTCAAGCGTGGCATAAAACCCGTATAGGATCTTAAATCAATTTGAGGAAGTTCTTCAAAGTTTGACTCTGCTCTTTGCAGAAGAGACGGCAGACTAAATAACAGCTCGTGAGTCTGCCGTCCTTGCCTCTGTTTACAAAGAGGCTATATCTCTGAGGTGTAAATAATGGTTCTTCAGTATTTCAGGGGGCTTCTGTGAGATTCTTGGCCCCTGGATCCCAAAGCACGTTAAAAAAAACCCAGCCTGCTCTGCAGAATATAAATAATGCAGCTCATTTACTTCAGCATGGCTAAGCCGACGTGACTTCCCTGTTCAGACGGTCTGCTCGAAATCTCTCCAGGCTGCAGTCCTCCAATCTGAACGCACCTTCTTATGAAAGAAAGATAAGCGCATTCATAGAGCAGCAGATATGCGTCACTGGCTTGTTTTATCTGTTGAAAGTCCCTGAAAAGCAAAGCAGTTCTTTTGCACAGTTATATATAGCCAGTCTTGTGTTTGCAGACTCTCCTTCCTCATTGTGCTGGCTGGTTCAAAGTTCATCTTTCAGATGTGCGAGATGCGTTGTTGAGGGAAAACTGATTAGACCAGCTGGTCTTCTACCCCTGTTGGCTTTTAGAGGGGGTTTATACACTCTTTAGTTGGTAAGATTGGGAGTCTGGGCTGGTTAGAGATGTTTGTGTGTGTGCAGCTGGGATTGCTGTAGTTATTTTTCTTTTATCATCTGCTTTCCTTTGATTTTCTGTCTCTTTATCTGTGGCTATACACAAGGGCCGTGTGACTGATATGCACACATCCTCTTTGTGACTGTTGCCAGCGTTTCCTTCTCTTCCTGGTCAGACGCTGCAGCTTCCACCTCGCTAATCGGACAGGAATATGATTTCTTTTTTCGTTTTAAATGCTGTCAGCAACTTTAAATAGGAAGGAATTCTTCTGTTGAGTTGAACCACAGTCGTGCCGCACGTTCTGCATCTGCAGTGGTGTGTTTTTCGTCATTTTGGCCTTTGTTGAGCCCTACAGAGAGTGTGACGGCAGCTAGTTCGTAAATCATGAGCACTTTCTGCACCACTTTCATTAAAGTGCCCCTATTATGAGTTATGAAAGGTTCATATTTTGGTTTTAGGAGTCTCCAACAACAGGTTAACATGCATGCAAGGTCAAAAAACATTTTCATTGTCTTATAATATGCATTTATTTTTACCGTACTTGCTCAACGACTTCCAAACTCATTTTTCCAAACCCCTCCTTTACACTAATCTGCAGTGATTGGTCTCATTTTCATTTCATCTCGCCTGTAATGCCTGATAAAGCAGTGTTTGTGAGCGCAGTGCTGCTTTGTGTACAGCGTTACCAGGGAAACAGCTATTTTTACTGTTCCAAAAGCGGCACATAAATGAAGAAACGTATTGCGTGGCTTCTTGAGAAGCGCCCTATCAACATGCTAGCAACCACATAGTAACTTGCTTATCAACATGTAGCTACCATTGTTGGAAAAGTTACTTAGAAACAAGCTACTTTGTAATTTGAAGTTGTTGGGATGCGGTCACATTTACCATTGTTTGGCATATTTTCACAGTGAAATCTAGTTATTTCAATAGAAATCCATGCGATTGGGAATTTTGTGGCTAAATGTTCACAAACGTAGATTTTGGATTGGTTTTGAAGTGAACAAATTAATTCACCATGTTAACCAACAGAAAGCTGTTTGGTTTGAAAATTAGTTTGAGCTGGGCTTTAAACATCAATACACTATTGGCAATAGACAATGGATCTTTTTTTGGGAAAAGTACTTGTCTACCCAAGTAGATACTAAGGGTACGTTTACGCAACAACAATTGTACTACAAATTGGAAAGATTTTCCTTTCGTTTTATTGAAAGATTTGTGTACAGGCGACAACTTTGTCGATACAATTCCCATTCGCATGGATCTGTGAAAACAACTAAATGCTGTATTATTCATGCCAGGCCAGTAGATAAACACACAAATAAATGCACATATGTGTTCGGTCCATGCACACATAGCTATGGACCGAACACAAAATATGCATGTTCAGGAATTTAACAAATTTATGTCTTTATTATTCACACAGAGACGATAATGGTATAATATTCAGAAACTCGCACATTGAAACCCGTTTTTTCCAAAGTTTGTATTTGCAGGCCCAAAAATGTTTTTAAATGTATGCCTAAAATGCATAAAATGTTTTTCATTTTTTACTGGAAAACAGTGTCACGTAAACACCCACTAAAATGTAGCTAAATGCATTAACGCTAATATAAAGGGCAGTATATTTTAAAATATATCAGACTATCAATTTATGTAGTATATCATTAGTATTTTTGTTTATGTAGTATTTTTTTAGTATATTTTATGTAGTATTTTTTTAATTACTTTTTTAGTACTGTATTTACTATTTATTGTTGTGTTTTTAATAAATGGACTTGAGGTTAACATCATTACGCTTGAACAGATACATTTTAAATAAATATTAAATGCAACAATTAAACTAGAGAACGCACAATTTATAAAACCACCGCATTTAGCTAAATATTTCAATGGGGGAAAAAAATCTGTGAATTATTTATGTGAATCATCTGAACAAGCTGATTCGCTAAAATAAATTGGACTTCTGAATGCAACACATGAGAGAGAGACATTCCATAAGACTGTGATTATTTCCTGACCTTTCGTGGCTCATGTGTGACTCTTGTCGTGCTATATCACTTGTCAGAGGCTTGTTACTCAGCCACACTTCTGGAAAATACAAAAGCTAGGAAAACACACAGGCTACTCGCCGAAGTATATTGCTACCATTCACTACTGCTGCTGAGAATTTGGGCAGTACGTGAGGAAAAACATGCAGTCATAGCAGTAGTAGAGTTCTTTTTAAGTGAGTCAGTGGTAGAAAGAGGTCACCTTATTTCGGCTCAGGGGGGAAAAAAAAGAAGCTTTTTTCCAGTTTGCTATTGAATTGTGCATAACTTCTCCTGCTCTCTGTCTTGCGTTATTTCTGTCCAGAGAACAAAAACTCAAACCAAGTCTGTGACCTCTTGTTTGGCTATAAAATATGCATTTAAAATAGAACGCTGCTTGGTTTCATATTTTCACAAAAACTCTGAAAGCGGTGGTTCACCTACTCATTTATTTTACCGCAGACACTGAAATCTCACTAGAAGGTTTATAAATACAGTGTGTCAGTGTCACAGGACGCTGTCTGTCAGTGAAAGTGCTCAATGTCAGTATCTTCAGTGGACAGTGAATGTGGTCCATGAATAATTGAGCTTTTGCTTGTGTTTACTGCAGTCTGACTGGGCCGATTTCATCTTTGTGTAGGTATTCGCTCATGGAACGTTGACTTGACCGCCTGCAATATAGATGAACAGCTGAAGCTGTTTATTTCAAGACACTCTGCTTCCTTCTCTGAAGACCTCAAAGGTAAGAATCAAACAGTCTACATCTGAACTATTTGCTCGTCTATTTTATTGCATTTTTCTTTTTGGAGGGAGATTTGTGAAATTGTGTGGGATTTATTTAAACATTTATCTGAGAGTATTATTCAGAGACCCTAAAGGGACAGTGATAGAAAGGTATATGAGATCAAATTATATTCCAATGATTCTGCGTTCTCTTGCAAAAAAATTGAATTTCTTTAAGAAATGTTGCATTCCCTCACAAAACTTTCTTTGTGAGTGAACACAAAGTTTCTTGAAAGGCAACATTTTCTGCAAGTGAACATAATGTTTCTTGGGGGAACACAAAAATTTTACACTCAGGCAAACTTTTTCAAGGGAAGGCAAAAGTTAGCAAGTGAACGCAAAGTTTTTCTTGGTGGGAAATGCAGTGTTTTTCTTAGAGCCCAGAAGTTTTTCGTGAGAGAATGCAAATGTTTCGCAAGTGAATGCAAAGTTTCTTGGGGAAAGCAAAAGTTTTGCAAGTGAATAAAATGTTTTTTGGGGGAGAATGCAAAGTTTTGCAGGGAAATGCTAACTTTTTTCAAGTGAAGTATCTTAGGGAAACAAATGTTTTTATGAGGAAATGCGAAGTTTTTCTGAGAGAACGCAAATGTTTTTACGAATTAATGTAAAGTTTTTTTGGGGGGGAGAATCCAAAGTTTTTGCAAGTGAGCGTAAAGTTTCTTGTGTGGCGTGCAAAAATGTGGCGAGTAAATGTAGATTTTCGTGGGTGAAATGCAAAGGTTTTGCGAGTGAACGTAAAGTTTTTTTGGGGGAAGAATCCAAAGTTTTTGCAAGTGAATGTAGAGTTTCTTGGATGGAACTCAAAGTGATTGAAAAGAATATGAGATGAAAATTATATTCTAATGATTTTTGCATTTCTTTAAGAAATGTTGTGTTCCCTAGCAAAACTAACATGTCCTTAATGCACAAAGTAGAAGTCCCTTCCAGTCAGGCTGCAGACTGGAGTGGGGCAGAAAAGACCGGCAGCTGATAGAACAGCTGGAATTCTCCAGGCTTTACCATTTTATGTTAAACGTGTGCTGCCCAAGGGAGTCCTCAAGACCCTGTTAAATGTGTCTTGTGTATTCTTCTCATTTATCTCAATGGCACAGTGATGTGCATAAGGGATGTATTGATATTGAGTGTGAGTGATCATTGGCTGGGCTGATTCTTCTCTGACTTCAGCAACGGAGAAACCACTGAAATCTATATTCTTGTTATGGATGGATATAAAAATCCTTTGTCTGGTGGATTTTCAGCAGTGGAATAATAGATCCTGTCATGGCAGGTTAATTATCTTGTGTTGGTGAAGTGTGTTTAACATACAAATGAAACTGTCAAGCGTTAGTTTGCAGTTCACCGGTCACCTGCATGTCAGATTTGTCAGCTTTGCTGAAGTAGGTTAGGATACACAGTATTTGTCTGGTAAGCATGGTCATACAATGAGGGTTACATCAGCAGTGGCTTTTCTTTTTTAGCGACCAGCTGCTGCCATCCTGGCTGTGAGCAATTAACTGCTGATTATTGTTGTTTCAAAGTGGGTCTGTACTGGCTAATGGTGACTTTGTTGAGGTGCTTACAGCACAAAATGTTTTTCTTTGAGAGATTGCTTAAAGTATCAGTCTTGAAGGTTTGGAATTGGCAAATAGGTGTAATTTTAGCATTATTTATTATACTATTATAGCATGTATTCATTTTTTATTTTTTTTTATTTTACATACTTTAAAAAAAATACTTTTTAGATTTATATATTTCAAAAAATATATTTCACTATATTTATATAATTGAATTGAATTTCATGGTGATAAAGACCCAAATAAAAGCAAAAAAGCAACATATTTCTATGTAATTCTTCTTGCAGGCGTACATACAGTGCAAAAGTGAAGCCTTTGTTCATATCACAAAATGTAGTTTAAGGTAATTAATTTCTGCAAAAACAGTCATAAGATGATAGACGCTGATGTTAAATAAGAAGATAAGATTTGGTTCATATCTTCTATCCTGACTTGGATGTTGTAGCGCATGTGAAATGAACTCTCTGATCTGAACTTCCCCTCGGGCTCAAACTGTTCTCTTCATGAGCGCCACCTCATAGAGGAGTCTTCTCAAAGACCCGTCTGTGACTGTAAATGTCTCTGTTCCCAGAACAACACTGCCTTTCAGTGTTGCACTCATTTTTCTGTGTTGTTTAAGAATTAATATTTTTGTGCTTTTAAAAATCACAGGGAGCTCAAGCTCTCAGTGTTTTGATTTGCCTTGTACAATGAAGGCACTGTGTGGAAGCAGCAGGGTTTGGATATGATTGGGAAAGTCTTCCACCTACAGGGAAACGTGGAATTCAATAAGTCAAAAAACAAATTCTGCGCCAATTACATAGAGCAAAAATAATGTTTGTAGAGGTGACAACAAAAACTAAAGTGCACAAAACAAAAAAAGTGACTGTGCACACACACAAACAAAAAGGCAAACGTTTCAGTCCTGGCTGGACTATCTTCAGTGATACGTAGCACTGAAGATAGTCCGGCCAGGACTGAACCGTGGAATTCAGACATAAAATTTACATCCATTTACATTTATAGATTTACTTTTCACTGCAGGTCATATTCTGTACCGTAACTGTTCATGTGACAAACAATAGATGCAAAAACTCAATGTTCTTTGTGACAACACATCAAGATAAAAGTTTGGTTTAACTTGAAGAAATTATGACAAATGTATTACTACTGCACAGTAGAATGTACTTTTCAAAGTAATAATAATACAATTATTAATTTAATTCATTTTAAGGAATACCATAATTTTTTTCTTCCATGTTTTAATTTTAACAGTAAACCTTCAGCACATAATAAAAGGGATTGTTCATTTTTCAGTTGGTTACATTTTGAAAGATTAAATTCTTCATGTTTTATTTTCATATTTGCCACCATGTTCAATAAAATTGTATTAAATCATAAATCAAATAAAAAAAAAAAATAGTAGGTCCCCATTAAATAAATAATAGACATGCATTTGTTTATTTTCAATTATTAAAACAGAAAAATTAAAGCAAACAAACAAACAAAAAAAAAAACTAATTACATAGGGCCCTACACACCTCTCAACCCATGTCTAGTCTTTAAATATATATATTTTTTTTTTTTCAGTTGGTTACGTTTTAAAATATTAATTAAATTGTTAATGTGTTAGGATTACAACTGTTTTTGAGAATGAATTTGAAATAAATCTAAAAAGTAGGGCCCTATCACTGTAAAAATAATAGTTTTATGCATTCAGTTGATTAGACATGATTTTTGGTTTACTCAAATTTTAAAATTAAACCATTAAAACATAATCCAGAAAAAATTACGGAATTCCAATGGAATAATAAAATTCAAATGGCCTACACCCATCACTACCCGTGTCTAGTCTTTACCCCGTCACTGGCCACTGTCCTCCAGCATGTGCCTGCATTAACCCTGTCTTCCTGTCTGCGCATCCCTGTACACACTGGCAGCATCTGTCGCTCAGTGTGTTCATGTAGGATTGTGACAGGTATACTGACCCAGTCATTTCCAGGCACACATGCTGACTAATCCTGACTAATCTTTGAGCAGCTGTTCAGGAATGTCACTGGCAGATCGCTCTGATCTCTGTCAAGCGTTTTCTCCTTCCTGTTCCTGGAAATTGGTTTATTTCCACAGTGAAGTCTGTATGATATAATAAAACACTTTTGAATGATAAACTCTATGTTGGACCACATCAGTGAGTCTTTTAATCCCTCGTGATAAGTTCATAAAGTCTTTCGTTTGACAGATGATGGAGTTTGTGTACATTTTGGAAGTAGTTAGCTTTTTCACCCAAGGCTGAAGATACTAAATCCTGTTTCTGGATCCATCTTAATCTAGAGAAAAGATCCATCTTTATTCCCGCACACGTGAAGCAGCCTTTAACTGAAATCTTGGAGACATACTTATGGTATCTGGGCAGGAAGGGCTGCCAGTTTGAAAGGGTTTAAGGGAATTTTAAATTCCGGTTGGTTTGATAACTCTACATTCAGGCCTTGTGATTTCCATGCAGAAATTAAAATGGAATTAATGGTAGAATGTGGAATTTCACTGGTTTTTGAAATTCCAAATTGAAAATTCCAAAAATCAAAATTGGGGTTCCACTCTCTCTGACAGTTCAGCTTGTGAGCATTTCAACGGTTCATTTGAAATTAGATGCTTATTAATCTTGTCAAATATGCACAAAACGAATAACAATAATACCATTTTAATAACAGCCTAAATTAACTTATCTTTGGTTAAATTCATTTAATGTTATGAATTCATTTTTGACACCCTTTTTGACATTTGAAACTTTTTTTTTCTTTGTAGAAAAATAGCTGTTTCTTAGTGGGTCGATTCAGTTTTAGTTTTATTAGTTTGTTTTTAAGTTTAATGCTGTCACACTGATTGAGATCTGTTTTCTGTACTAGAATTGAGTTCTAAGAATTCTAAAAAACACGTTAATGTCCCCATGTAGGAAGCTCCTTTTTGTTAGTAACTCATAGTACTAGTTTAACTGCTATCAAGGTATAGTTTCAGCTGTGATGTTTTTGTCAGAGCAGCTGGTCCCAGCAGAATGTCCTGAACACAGCAGCAGATAGATCAGATTAAACCCCTCGCCCCTATTTACACAAATGACACAGAACAGGACCAGCTGGGTGCGTGTTTGTACAAGAGCCTGCAATATGTTTGACAGTGTCCCGTACACAACATGAGTAGCACTCTGTTTCCATATGCTGCTATATTTCAGCTATGGCCCTCATGTGTCTGCAGATGTGATGGTCTGTGCTGCAGTTGTTTGTAATGCATGGCAAGGGAAGGGCCGCCACACACAATTACTGTTTGATAAGATCTGAGGCATGGAGAAGGCGGTTAAGGAAAGCTTCACTGGAGTTTTATTAGGGTGGTACACAACAACAGTGCTGCAGGTTCTGTTTTCATGGCATTGATTTCTAGCTGAGTTATGGATTTCTTTTGGCACTGTGCACCAGCAGTGCTTAGTAACTTAGAAATTGAGAAAGTTTCTGAAATTCAAACTTTGAATAGGCCTAGAAAGAAGGAATATGTTTTAAGAATAAAATGAATTAGTTTTACTATTGAAAGAATGTTTCATTATTTAGGCTTTCGATCAGTTGTGTCCTTTAACTCTTAATTTAAAGGTGCTGCTGCCACAGTCTGTACGACTTTGGTGTCGTTTATTGGTCTGTAGCCCTAGATATTGTTTCTCAACTTCTCTGCGACTAAAGGCTGCAAAGATGTTGTCACAGCACTGTGCCTGCATACAGGAAGGAAAGAGATGCTTCCTATCATGTGTTTTCAACTAGTCATGCTGCAGAGTAGAGGCTAGAATTACCATCAACTCACGTTTGCTCATTGTTTGTGGAAAAGACAGGAACATGTCATGCAGCCAGTCTTAAATGTCCATTTTGAGACCGTTTCAACATCCTGTACTTCCTAATCCACTGCAAAATGATATTGTTGTCATGAATGGTGAAAGTTTGAGATGGTAGAATAAAACCTTTCGACTAGAGCAATATGATGGCATTAATATATGCTGCTGATCTGGCAGTCTTTGCACCATTTGGGACATTGTCTTGGTGAATAATTCAGCGATGGGACATTTTTAACTCCAGGTGCTAAAGTATGCTGTGCTTTATTCAAATAAATGTCTCAGAATTTTGTAGCAAGCATTATTGTGACCAAAAATTTAATTTGTAGCATTTTGCATCTTTCATTGAAAGGTGCATCAGAAAGAAAGGATGAAAATTAGAAATATGATCAGGAAATCTTCAAACTCAAACTGTCTGTTTTGCTGTCATGTTTGTAACTGTGCTGTAGCCACTGTGTGCAAGATTTACATACTAAAATATACAATCATTTCCCACTGTTTATGGTCATACGCAAACTTTTTAAAAGACCACACTCTTTGGATCTATCCACAGGCCAGAAGACCCTGCAGCACAACGGGGATGTGCTTGAGACCCAGGTGATAGTGAACCCATCTCATGATTTGGTTTGTTCAGAGGTGAGTGTTGAAGTGCTTTGTGCAGATTGCAATACACTAATATCAACATATACTTACTTAGTATAACAGGTTTGCAGCTTGAATTTAAGTATGGTCGGCAATACAAAATTAAGCAACATTGATCTTTTTATTGGGCTATTAAATATCTCAAAAAAGATATCATTAAGGTGCAGTAACCTTTGAGCATGCAAAAAGCCCATTGTCAATAGAGTCAAGAAATCTGCGTGATTTTTGCCCCCCTGATTGCACAAATTCCAATTTGTATGACTGGATTTGCCTGTGAAATTTCACAGAGCAATGGTAAATGTGGCCGCACCTTTAGACTAGTTTTGCAATTTGCAAGACTAGTAAGGAATCACAAATATTATAGTTATAAGTAGAGAAGATATATACTGTATATTGAATATCATTGAAATACAGAAACTCTGTATTAAAAAAATCAGTGCTTTCACATTTTCTTAGACCCCTCCTAGTTCTAGCTTGCACTATTCTAGATGATGTTTGAAACTTTGTGTTGCCAGCTCTTCTTGTGTTGTACCCAACCCTAAATCAAAGTCGAATTAACATTTGCTTTTATGGTGTAAATTATACTGTGTACCTTGATTCCCTTTTGTTTAAACTGTTAAATATTGGTTTTGCTGTGCAATTGCAAACATGCACACTCAGTTCCTTCACTGGTCTCTGTCCACTGCATTTCTTTTCTAATAAATGTATGAAAGCTATTTGACTGGTATTTACACAGTGTTAGACCGTGTAAATACAGGGAAATGTTGACGCATTCCTTGAAGTAACTCTGTTATATTTGCTCTTGATATTTTTTTACTATCCAGAGCAGCAGTCATGTGTCCTCTCTTAATCCCTCTTAAAATGTAGTTATAGTTAAGGTTTCGATTTGAGGGATAAATACTGTTTAATGTGAGCTTGTTTATACTCTTTAAAAAGATTTGTTTAAGGTTAACAATCATTGCACATTTTAATGCTTAATTATTATCTTAATTTTCATAGGTTCGACGGCTTATTTCTGATACATCTCTTCACAAGCTGCTAATTCTTGCTGGACAATGTGTTGAAGAGACTGGAGACCTTGTGTTACAAACAGGGTCTTTTTCACTAAATGACTTTATCCAGATATTTACAGATGAAGAGGTCAGTCAAGCATTTGTCAAACAAGTTCTTTATTTTGTAATTTTACTCTTATTATTCAAAAACAATTAACACTTTTATTAACTGCAATTGGTATTAATATGCTGTTTTGTAATAGAAAGTGTTTTCTTTAAAACAGATTGGAGATCTTCTGAGCTCTGCAGACCCTACTCAGAAAGCCAGCCTAACTCTGAGCTGTCCCGAATCTGGGATGTGGAAAAATTCTCAGTTAGAAAAGCATAATTTGCAAGATTATATAGAAATTAAAACCAACCCTCCATTAGTGCTCCCTGAGATGGAGGGCCTTCAGGAGTTCACAGAGTATCTGTCAGAGTCTCTTGAACCTCAGTCACCTTTTGATTTGCTTGAGCCACCCAGTACAGTCGGCTTCCTAAAACTGTCCCGTCCCTGCTGCTATGTGTTTCCTGGAGGAAGAGGTGACTGTGCCTTCTTTGCTGTGAATGGTTTTAATGTCTTAGTCAATGGAGGATCTGATTCTCGATCCTGTTTTTGGAAACTGGTGAGACATCTAGACCGAGTTGACTCAGTATTGCTCACCCATGTTGGTGTGGATAATCTACCTGGTATAAACAGCCTACTTAACAGAAAAGCAGCTGAACAAGAGGAAGAGGAGTCTGCTGGATCGCAGAGCAATGAAGACTGGCAGAGGAATCTGATATCTCCAGAAATAGGGGTTGTATTTTTCAATGCCTCAGAAAGACTCAAAACATTACAGAGTGACTCAAGGGTCCTTCGAAGTTGTGATCAGGCTTCCCTAACATTACAGCATTTAGAAAGGTTGTCAATTTTTCCAGAACAGATCAGTCGCTCTGCTGGGCCAGCTGTCGAGCCGGTAATTCTTTTCCAGAAGATGGGTGTAGGTCGACTAGATCTTTATGTACTCAATCCAGTCAAAGGTAGCAAAGAACTAGAAGCTTTCTTGCAAACTTGGCCTGGCAGCACTCCAAATATAAAAACCTCAGAAATCCCTCTAGAGTGTATGGTGTCCATATGTGCACTGTTGGTATGGCATCCAGCTAATCCTCGAGAAAAGATCATTCGTGTTCTGTTTCCTGGGTGCACTCCAGAATCCAAGATCTTTGAAGGTTTAGAGAGACTAAAGCATCTAGAGTTCCTCAAACACCCAGTAGTTAGTTTGAAGGACCTTGAGGCATCAAAATTGGATAAACAGCCAAAGCATGCTGGGAGCAAGGAAAGCCTTAAGAGTATTTCCAAAGAATCCCGACCTGGTAGTGCCTCACTCAGAGACAAGGTAAGCAAAGTAGATTTGAAAAAGCTAGACACTAAAACAAAGACTAAACCCACTAGTGACACTGTTCCAAAAGAAGGGAAAGAGAGTGAGGAAAAAGCAAAGCCAAAAGATGATGTGAAACAAAGAACTTCTAAGCCTGAAAAGCAAGTGGCTAAGAAAGAGCCTGCTAAAGATGAGAAAAAGGAAGTTAGGAAGAAAGAGGAAAGGCCACCGACAAGTATGGCAAAGAAAGATGAGAACGTAGAGAAAAAGAAAGAACCCTTGAAAAAAGATCTTGGTGCAAAGCCCAAGAAAGATATTAAACCAGAGTTGAAAAAGGAGATTAAGAAAGAGGTCAAACCAGAAGACAAAAAAACTACCAAAACTCAGGTTAAGGATGTTAAGAAAGCAGCTGGAAATTTGTCAGGTAATGCAGAGTCTAGAAAGCCAATGGGCAAGAATGGCTCACTAAAGAAAGACTTGATGGTCCCTAAAAAGGATTCTTTAACCAAAGGGAAGCCAAAGCCAGGCAAAAAGGAGCCTGAAAATCTGAAAGCCTCAAGTGCAGAGCGGTCAAAGACATCTACTCCTGAGGACATTACTGCTCAGTTGGAAAAGTTGGGTATTGAGAATGAACATGGGCCATTGCAGGATGTTGAAGGCAACCCTTCGAGCTCAAGAACTGAATGTGCCTCCGGGAGCAATGACAAGCAGGTGAATGGCTGTACAACAGGTACTGATGAAAGTCCAGAGAAGTTTCGTAGTATGGATGGGGCCCCTGGCTCGAACAGCGCTATTGGACTTCCCTCCCCACTTGCAAATACTCCAAAGAGTGAGAAAAGTGTTAATTTTGATATCACGCCAACAGTGCTTGATGGATGCCTCAAAGACGATATCTGTACGAGCTCGGATGAAAAAACCCTTGAATTAGTTTCCCCCACAGACTCTGGGAAGAACAGTTCAGGGCATTGCCCACAGTCTCCTGACAATTCTTCTCAAGTCTCTGGGGAAGATTGCAAGGTAGGTCTCAGGAACTCTGGTCTTGGTTTTGAAGACGGTCAGCAAATCTGCAAGAACTTGATAGCAGGTTGTTCAAGAAGCAATATAGAAAACAGCTCCATATCGTCACAAGATAGACAATCAAGCTTTCTCTCCTCAACCTCTCTTAAAGATACTCTACCCGATGGCTCTCCCAGCATCACTTCCTTTCCTGCGGAAGTTGGCTCTCCACACTCCACTGAAGTAGATGATTCCTTATCGGTTTCCTTTGAACAAGTGCCTGTTTGTCATTCACAGGAAGAGATGGGCAGCTTGGCATACACTAATGGACATTTAGCAGACCGTGACCCCAAAACAGATATGTCCTTACCTTTAAAAACATCTCATAATAGTCACCACGCATATGACGAATCTGAGAATCACCTCTTTGGACCACAGATTGACATCCTTCCACATGATGTTGATCTATGTCTGGTTTCACCTTGTGAGTTTAAGCATCACAAATCTCCAGAGAACCAACAGGGACTCTCCTCGGAGGTTGCTGCCCCAAGTCCTGACCTCTCTCTGGAGCCTGGTAGACTGCCCTACCAATGCAGTAGTAGCGATCATCAGTCTCTGGAAGGTCAGGAGACGACGTCCTCTGTCAGTGTCTCTCTCATCTCAGTTTCTGATTCTGATGTGCCACCAGCCACCGAAGAGTGCCCCTCCATTACTGAGGACTTGGACTCTGATGAGGACCCTAGTGACATCTTTCCACCGAACCACCCTCACGACCATCCTAGCAGTCATTCAGTACACCGCAATTCCCAGCATGTCTCTGAAGACCCTCCACCTGCTCCAATGAAGGACTTACCACCACTGCCACCCCAGCCAGGTGCCTGCATGGCTGACCCAGAGGCTGATGGTCAGGGTAGATCTTCCAAGAATGTAACATCAAAGACCAAAAAAACAGCACCTGTGTCAACAAAGACTGCATCTGCAAACATCGTAACACAGAGTGGGAAGACAAGGACTGGTGCTGCTCTGTCTGCCAGTGGAACTATTCGGCCAACATCCAGTCTGGACACCAGACCTGCATCCCGCAATGCTGTCAGCGGATCTAGACCAGTGCCTTCAAAGTCCTCATCCAGTAAGGGCTCATTGCTTCTTCTAGAAATATATGACTTGTACATATGTTGGGGATCGGTTAGGATATTCTCCTAGTCAGCTAGTGAAGCTTATTTTTAGAGATGATAAATTAAAAAGAATGAATTTAAAGCAGTGGTCTCAAACTCAATTCCTGGAGGGCCACAGCTCTGCAGAGTTTAGCTCCAACCAACTCCAAATCACACCTGCTTGAAAGTTTCTAGTAATCCTGAAGACCTTGATTAGCTGGATCAGGTGTGTTTGATTTGGGCTGGAGCTAAACTATGCAGAGCTGTGGTCCTCCAGGAATTGAGTTTGAGACCAATGATTTAAAGGCACAATATCTCTAACAGGATTTTAACGTTAACTATAACGTTTAGATTTTCTAATAGGTTGCATCTCCAAAGCTATGTTTACACTGTCAGTCCATATCCAATTATTTGTGTTATCTGCTTTAATTCTGATCTAAATGATAGACTGTCTTCACTGTGTATCGCAACTGTTCAAATGTGATTTGTGTGTCTTGTGTTGCTGTTACGTTTTATTGAATATCTGCATTGGTTTCTACGTAAAAGACGGTGCATTGGTATGCCTACGCTAAAAAACAGCAACGTGGTTTGCAATATAGATTTTGTATTACAACATGAAAACATGTTGTCGCTTCGCTGGATTATTACGTCTTGAGGCAGCGGGACAAACGTAGGAAGCTGGAATGCACAGTTTGTAGACCAGTAGTATTTGTATTATTTCTCTCGACTTGCACTTCGAAACAACAGCCTTGTTTCTGCAGAGATTCTGCTTGTTTTAACAAACAACGTCTGATGTGTTTACGTTTTACATTGCATTAGATATTGACATAAGCATAATAAAACTATACAAATTTCAATGAGAGCGGTCAAACTGAAACAGATTTCCAGAAATGTGATTTCAGTAGGATTTCAAACCACATATGAATGTAGCTTGAAACTGATTTGTTAAAATAGTATTTCATGTGATGTTTTTTGCCTTCCCACTTGCAAAATATGATCGGATTCCTATCGGATATGCACAACAATTGGCTTTGGACTGACAGTCTAAACAAGGCTTAAATTCATGCATGCCCTTAAAAGCGCTACTGCTACAACCATCAGTAGTCACAATTTAGGTAAGACATCAACTGCCTTCAAGTCAAGACAATCAATTTGGTCAATGCAAACCAGTGACCTGAACTCTGAAAATATATTGTCCATTTGTTAGTTCACTGGTGTTCAGTGAATGTCTTTTAATAAGCATTCTAAAACTTGAATCATACCAACCAGCTCCAGTGAACAGCAGCAATACATTTTATGAAGTGAAGGCCCAACGGTTTCCATTTATATTGGAATTTATAAATGGAGGGAGATCAGTAAATCTGCTTTGAAGTCCAAATGTGTATAATGTTATTGCTTTCCTTTGCAGGTACTGTTGGTGCAAATTCGAGTTCAGTACCCATCTGTTTGGACTTGGCATATTTGCCCTCCGGCTCTGCAGCTTCCACTGTCGATGTGGAGTTTTTCCGGCGCCTCCGCTCATCCTGCTATATAATTAGTGGAGATGAGCCGCACAAGGAAACAGTCATGAGATCTACTCTCAACTCTCTTTTAGAGGGCAAAGCATCCTGGCCAGATGTTCAGGTAAGTAGATGTTTTATTTATTTATATCACCTTTCCCAAGCACAAGATGCAAAAATTATGTTTCCCAAAAATGAAAGTTCGGTCAACGTTTACTCTCACTCAACACGTCAGTTCTCTACAGAGGCTGAAATTCACACAAACAACAGATTTGACCAGTTCACTGATTAATAGTTGTTTAATAGTTCTTCTGTTCACCTACAGGTGACTTTGATCCCCACGTTTGATTCGCTGACTATGCACAGCTGGTACCAGGAAACCCACGAACGGCAGAGAGATCTAGCAATCACGGTACTTGGGAGCAACAGCACCGTGGCCATGCAGGACGAGACCTTCCCAGCATGCAAAGTGGAGTTTTAAAGACACCTGAAGAATCACACCCCTGCCTGTCACTAGAGCACTTCTGTTCACTTTCAAAATGTTGTCTCAGTCTCTCACGTTTTATCTTGAGCAGCAGGATGAAGCATTTCATTTCCATTCATCAGGAATGACTTCTTATCTGTAATGTTAAGACTTCTACACACTTGCTGCTCATTAAAAGTTAGGATTCTGTGTGAACAGAGTAGACAGTGTTGCCATTTCTTTTCTTTAAAGCTCTTTTTAGCAGTTTTACACTTGTGTCCATGTTATTTTATTCATTGCATCTTGTTGATCATCTAGCATGTTGGTCAAGTTTCATCTGAACAGTTTACCATATCTTATGGTCCTACATTGCTTATACATTTTGCACAGTTTAGATGCCCCTTGGAAAACTATGACAGAATAGAGTCAGACATGCAGGTTAACACTTGATATGTTTGTAAACGGCAGATGTATTCGTGTTTCACTGTATAGATCATGCACTCCACTGTTTTTTTTTTTTTTTTTTTTGGTCTGTCAGTGAGACCTTTAGCAAGTTTGTTTTCTTCTAGAGAGAAAATGAAGGCAATTGTTTTGTTTACCAGAACTGCACCACCTTTGTCAACAGACTCTGAGCTTTAACAGCTAGATAAACACTTCTCTAGTACAGCAATTTGAACCAAATACGTTTCCAGATTAAAACATTCAGTGGAAAGTGTGGTTTTGCAATGTAAGCAAGATAAAATGTTAGTGTATCAAATGACTTGTGTGTGTGAACACTATGTAGCAAAGTATTTTTGTGAAGCATATATGAAAACATTTGTAGTGAAAGCCAAGAAACTTTTTAATTCTGCATTTATTAAGAGAGAGGAATATTATAGTCTTTGCTTTTTTCCCACTTGGCTCTTTTTGGTAGAGAACATGTTATGTGTACAAAGCTGAATGCCTTAATGTTCTTGCCATCATCGACAAACACTAAAGCAGCATGTCATTCATGACATTTAGAGTTATGAATGCTTTTTGCTGATCACCTTGCTTTTCTGATTTTTATTGAATGTCATTTAGACAAGCTCAACCAATGTGTACGTTGTCACAGCAATGGCTGCTAAACTTTCTGAGAAATTAAATGTTTAATTGTAAACAGGTGGAGACATTTCCATAAAATTTTCTTGTTAGACATTTTCTTATTTGTTTGGACTTTATAAAGCCTTTAATGGAACCGTTAATGCTTCACATTTTCAAAATTGCACTTTTATTTTATTTTATTTTTTCCTGAGCCGATAAAATTATTTCTCTGAGGTACAAGTACTGTTTAATTTTATTTTTATTTTCATTCTTTTTTCTTATAAGGAGAAACCAGCCAAAAATAAATAAATAAAATATCACCGCAAATGTGTTAAATGTCACTAACAGGCTTAAATGTTTCAGTACTGAATTCCAAAATGTAAGCATATTTTCAAATGTTAAATAAAATTGATAAATTAAGAATGAAAGTAGAGTGTGGGTTTTTGTCTTTCTGCGGTGGCTCTGAAAATTCTCCAGAAAACCGCACATTTTAAAACTACGACAGCAAATCGACTACCACATCCATTTACACATGAATACAAGTTAATGATTTGATTAGAATTTTCTTTTACTCAGATGAAGGCTTAAGTGAAACCATATTCATCAAAGACCAAAAATGTATGCAAGCTAGGTTTAAAGACCGTGCTGAAATCTGATTGGTCAATATAGTTGTGTTGAAATAATCTACCTGCGTCAAGGTAATTTAGACTTGTTATAGCACTTACATATCATTGCTCTTTTGTGGATTTCGATTGCTTCCATTGTCCTCATTTGCAAGTCGCTTTTAAAGCGTCTGCTAAATGTAGGCTAAATGTAAATGTTACTTCGTACTAAGCAGCAGCAGTAGAATCACTAGGGATCATCCGGAAAAATATGCGACTTTACTAATAAAATAACGTCTTGAAGACGTGTAATGTTTGTCCTTAGTATCTTATTGTGTTGATGATGAGTTATGATGGCTTGTCCTTTAATAATAATCTATGAAAAGGCAGCCCTCTACTGGCCAGATATCAAACATACACAACATACACTTTCGTTTTCTCAGTATTGAAACATTTCACTTGGTTCCTCGGAACTCTTTCATCTCATTGTTGTAAGTATGGTTTAATTTGATTTGCAATGACCTACTTGAGCAACTCTGTTCCTCACAAAACACCGGGATAACCGTAGTTATAATGCTAAATGTTTTAATTTGATTTGCATTGCGTTCTGATAAAAAAATATTAAATCTCGTAACTACACTACTGAAAGATTCTGAGCCTTGAGTCACATTTCCACTATCTAAAATAATTTTGCACAGATAATACGCTATAACTGAATGTCAACAGTAACGTCTTACTGTCAAACGTGTCAGTTTTCGATTTCTTCTTCTTCTGCTATTCTCGCGCTGGAGCACGCGATAATATAGATATAATTTAATAATAATTGATAATATTAATTGTACCAGTAACATTCATTTTTGAACATTTATGAATAACTACCATGGAGCTTAAAATGTTTTGCTAGTTTTGTGAGGTTCATGATGTTCAGGTTGTTGTTGTTTTGTTTTTTTAGGCTACGTTTACCTCCAGTTGCAGATCTTGCTTTATAATTTTTGTGAAGTTTACAATCATTGTTTGGTGCTCATGTTTATTGGTGTCATGCATTCATCTGTCATTTCCTCTGATTTTAGGGATTACGGTTAAGGTTAGGTTTAGGTTTAGGGATATGGTCAAGACTAAATGTTTGGATTAAAATGTTTTCCAGGGTCAACAAAATATGTTGACCTAGGAACTCATTCTAACAAAATCAGGACATGCAGTTGCCTACTTCTGGTGTCATTAATGGTTGTCAGGGTATATGTGTGCTTTCTTGGTTCCGTCAAAACAAAAGGGCCTAACCTAAAGTACGCTATGCATTTGCCTTTTCTAGTCCATTCTGTGCATGCAGGTTTATACTCAGTAATACTTTTTTTTTATTATAATTGCTGTCTGACTTTGATTCTAGGCACATCTGCAAACATTCCCTTCTCTGATCAAGAATGGCATTCAGTTTTGGTCTAACCACATCTTCAGACACCAAATCCAGCATCACACCTGTAACAACCAATTTACTTGAATTTTCAAGCACCAAATCTGATCGCAATAAGCCTAAAAGCGTGACAGTACCTCGTAGAGGTATAATACACAGTTATTCAAACAACAAATATTTGTAATAAGTCTCACTGTCCACTTCATAACTACTGATTTTTTTTATACCAGAATTGACATTCTTAATGGAAAATGAGTGGAGAGAGATGGAGTGGAGTGAAGAGTAAGTGGACCCAGCACTATTATTTTTCTATGCTATAACATCCAGATATCTAACACCCTTTAAAATCGACTTAAACTTAGAGTGAGAGAGACATTGATGGAGTCTATCAGGTCATTTAAACCGGCCAGTGAGACTGTTACCGAAGCCAGAGTTTTGCTGGTCGGTCCAGTCGGTGCTGGAAAGTCCAGCTTCGTCAGCTCGGTCCAGTCTGTCTTCTCTGGACGGGTCATCAACAGAGCCATGGTAGGCTCTTCATCCTCCACCAGCTTCACTAAAAAGGTAAATGTGACTAGAACTTGGGAAAGCTTTGTGATCAAACAGAATCCAACATTTTTGGAAGGCTCTGAATATTTTTAAAAGCTTCAAGCTATATTTTGCACACTATTTGTGGTTAGTTTTCTTCTGCTTTCTTTGGTGCTTCTCAGCTTCGCTCGTACAACATCAGAGGAGCGGGAGAGAATGCAAATGAGCCCACAGCTCTGGTCTTGTGTGACATTATGGGTGTAGGTGAAGGAGAAAGCACTGGACTGACTCTTCACGATGCACTGTCTGTAATTAAAGGACACGCACCAGAGGGACACCAGGTACATTTAAGCTGGATAATAGGACATTTGTGCATTTAAATGTACAGTAAAAACAGGCGAGTGTGATTGGCAGAACTTTGTTGTTATATAGTTGTCGCCACAACTATAACAATAACGACACAGAGGAACGATATCGGTTCAAACACTTTCCGAAAGATATTTTTTTCAGCTGATCAGAAGCAGAACCTTTAATTTATTTTAGTTTGAGGATTTAAAGTGACAGACGACAAATACTATGAGTGCTTATAATAAACTAAAGGCAGCTGCTATTTGCACTAAATGAAAATAGCATGTTTTCATACAAAAAGATACAAACTGTAAACGAAATGTCTTCCGTTGGTGTGGCTGCTAGTATAGTTGTCATAATAGTTATCATTAGTTATTGTTCTTGAATTATTAAATTGTATAATATTAATATTCCAGTCTACTTTACTTATTTAAGTCTGCTCTGTACTTTTAAATGCACAGATAATCACCAGAACTACACAGGTGGCACAAATGGAAGATCTCATTATGATTATGACACTTTAATTATAAGAAATATTAACTAAATTGAGGGTTTTCAAACTCTTTGATGTTAGGGACCCCCAAACATGATGATTCCCCTGGGAATGATTCTCTTGTTAAAATATAAAGGCAGCTCGGAGAAAAATATTAAAGGTAATAATATTAAGAAAATCAAATAATAGTTTATAAATTTTAATGTTTGGCCTTTATATGGTCAATTGTTACAAATTGTTAAAACGTTATCTGGATAGTTAGTTAAGATAAAGCTTATCTGAGATGAACACTTGTATTATCGTTTTAAGTAATATTTATAAAATACAAGAAATTAAAAATAATTGCAATGAATCTCTTAATTTTTGAGTAAGAAAGCAAAATTAAAGGCTATTAAATTTAGTCAATGTGAACATAAAACACTCTCGACCCAGTTTGAAAAGCTATGAACTATCATAAAATGCACATATCAGTGCCCATAACTAATAAAAAAAAAATGTTTACTGTAAAAAACTCATTTTTACTGTAAATTATGTTGTAATTATTACTAATTTTCAAAAAAACATTTTACATGTAAAATTTCATTATCTTTTGAAATGTGATTTTTCGCATGATATAGTTATCAATTTAAACATTTTCACTGTAGGCCACTGTAGAACATTACAGCCTATTCAATATTAAAATTACAAGTATTTTTTTACCGTGAACTCATAACTCAATGTTGACAAAGTGTGTAGTTAACAGTACAATTATTAGTAAAACATTCCTTTGTCTTTAGTTTAGTCCTCAGCAGCCGATTGGAGCAGAGACTGTGGGCTTCATAAGGAAACCGAGCACTAATGACAAAGTGCACTGTGTGGTGTTTGTAATAGACGGCTCAAAAGTCAATTCATACGCCAAAAGCTTTGGCGCAACTTTCCAGCAGTTAAGAGAACACATCAGCAACTTAGGTGAGTCGTGTTTGAAGAATAAATCATATGTGCAACAATAGCTTCCGAAGAAAGCATTCTCACAATGGAAATGAGCTGAACGGAACAAAAAAGAACGTCTTTTAAAGAATGTCCACTGGTGTAAACACTAATATCTTTATAGTTATAGTTCCTTTATATTTATCATTTATGGTGTGAACGGGTCTGTAATGCTTCACTTAATAGCCTTTAGCCATGTTTCATACTGTATATAACGGTACACAAACATGACTGTTCGGTACGTACCTCGGTTTTGACGTCACGGTTCGGTATGGTTTCGGTGCGGCAGGAGGAAAAAAAAATAACTTTTATTAATTAAACAGTGGTTTACTGAACAAATTGCTTTTTCTTTAAATATAATTGCAATTAAAATCTTCTTAGGCATACAGAGCCCATACTTATGTTTATTTTTAACTATAATAATCAACACTCAAATTAAAAATTTGTATGCAAACATGCAAATTGCACATAATGCAGTTTTTAAATTAACTTATACATTTTACAATTTCTATTTGTTGTTGAAATATATTATTACACAGTGGCGGTCATACATTGTTTCATAACACATGTATATAAACATACATTAAATAATTAAGACATCACTAACAGGTAATGTGAAATATAATGAAGTATATAGTCTTTCTCAAAATGCTCTTCTCTAGACTTCATTTCTCTGGCAAATAACGAGCTGTGGACACTGATGACTTGCCTGAGTTAAATAATGCTACGTAATATTTTGTTTACAAGCTGTTTCAATGGCGTCTTTCTGCGATTGAAACACTGATTGAGCGAATACATGAGATGTTCATTCATGTTTATTTCACGGTAAAACTAGTAGTAAAGAGGAAGAGATGATCGCGCTCACTCGCTCTCCGCGCTGCCGTCAGAACTGAGGTGTTTATACAGCGATCTGTCACGCCACATCAATGAGCGCCAAAACGCCATTTATTGTCTGAATTTCTAGAAGAAAAAAAAACAGAATGATTTGTTTGGTACATGTGCATTATCAGTACGAATACGTGCACCATTACACCTCTAGTATATATTATTTTTTAAGAAACTATGGCCTGGTTTCACAGACAGGGCTTAGGTTAAGCCAGGATTAGGCAATAATTCAATTAGAACATTTAAGTTGTTTTTATAAACGTGCCTTAGAAAAAACATCAGCGGTGTGCATCTTGAGATAAAACAAAGGCTACATATTAGCCTGGGGCTAAACTTAACGGAGTGTCTATTTACACTAAGTGCAAATAGCCCGCTTTGTTGGCAGAGGCTATTTACACAAACTCCGCCCACCGACGTGTGATTGGGCTCGTCAACACTACAAAAGACGGTTGGCTATCGTCAGCTCCAGTGCCGCAGATGGTAAAACGTGTGTCGTACTCATTTTGACGCGATCGACACGGGTTCGAATCCGCCTTTTGGCAACCTTTTTGTCTCCCTTTTCAAATTTCAAATCACATCAGAAAAGCATTTATTTATTATTAAGGAAATTATCAAAAAGTTGAAAATAAAGTATAGGGGAGGGTTAGGGATAAGGTGGCATCCATTTAATAATTTGAATTAAAAATGAAATTTACACTCAATAAGTTATTATTGCATAGGTGCAGATAATTGCCACTATTTGCAATAAGTAGTATAAATAGCAAAAATCCTGCTATTTTAACAAAGTGTAAATAGAATTCATTGCTATGTTCACTTAGTGTAAATAGCCACTGCCTAAACTTAATCTGTGAAACCGGGGGTAGAATTGTGAAAAATCTAATATCATTGTATGAATTGCAGGTGTGCACCAGATGGCGTTACTGACCCATGTGGACCAGGTTTGTAACGCTACCAGCAGTGACATTACCAAGGTGTACAAGAGCCAGGTCATTAAGCAGACGGTATGTCATGCTTGATTACAGTGTTTACATCTGAAGGCTTCACTTTGCCATGTTCTGCTGTTTGAGCGCCACATGATTCGTTCTGTCTTCACTGATCTCTCTAGATGGTGAAGGCCGGAGAGCTGCTGGGAATGGCCACATCCTACATCGTCCCAGTGAAGAACTACTGCTCAGAGCTGGATCTGAATGAGAACACTGATATTCTGCTGCTCAAAGCTGTTGACCATATCTTACAATATGTGAATCTGTACTTTCAAGACAACAGCAGTTAAAGCAGAGGTTCTCAACTCTGGCTTTCCAGATCCACTTTCCTGCAGAGCTTAGCTCTGGTCTTGATCAAACTGTCTGTAACTTTCTAGTGATCCTGAAGACCTTCATTATTCTTGTGCAGGTGTGTTTGATAATGGCTGGAGCTAAACTCAACAGGAAAAAGTGGACCTCGAGTGCCCCCTGATTACAATAAGAATCCACACGGCAAATGCAGAAGTGCCCAAAATGAGTTCATCTCAGTTTTGTCCCATTGAAATGATGATGCCAAAGCTTGTAATTCTTTGCTAAGATATTGTGGTGGTTTGAATTTTAATAAAATAGCTTTTAGTTTCATAACAGTTTTTGTACTGTTGAACTGAATAAAGCTTTGCTTTACTAAAGTTTGCTATTTATTCGCTCAAACCTACAAAAATAAATGTTATTTATTCCAAATTACATGACAAAAATTGTAGTTAGTTACGTAATCCATTACATTACACATTTTAGGTAATATAATCAGCTACTTTAAGATTACTTTTGACCTTGTTTTTCACACTGATTTAAATAGGATAATCTTGTACCATAAAAAAATACAACAATAATTTGTTGTTATTAACAACATGAAGTACATTAAACATCAAAGTAACCTGCCCAACTCATCTTTATTTTATCGGCTGTCAATGTTTTTTTCGTTCATCCCGGAACAGAAAAAAAAATCGTTATAATGATCGAGTTTGGCGTGAAAGGGCTTTTCCTCGAAGTTATTTAAAACAGGAAAAGATTTCTGCGTTGGCCGGGAATCGAACCCGGGTCAACTGCTTGGAAGGCAGCTATGCTCACCACTATACCACCAACGCTTGCTTACTAGTACGCACTACAGATCTCACCTACTCAGCTTCAAAATAACATGAAACTGAGTATATAATGTGAATCCTGTTAAAGTAAGATAAAACGCGTCGCTCTTTTTGCCGAAATTAGTTGTGTTGCATTCACAATATGTGTTTCAGCCGGCGGACGTTTGGGAATGTTTTACAAACTATTGATTTTGTCAGGTTAATCAGTTAAATCTGTCAATTTCAATGCTTGATATACACACAGAACTGCAGCAATTTGTACAACATCATTGAAACAATTCTCCAGCACTCACAAACTTTTTCGACGAGAAAAGACACAAGTGATAAATCTGCGCTGTGGACCATTTTCCAGTAACTCTTTATGTGTGTTTCTTCATTACACCAGTAGGTGGCGGCGAGTGAGTCCGAATCATTCATTCACTGAACCGATTCCTTCGAACACCTTGATCCATTCCGGAAAATACCTGGCAATATTATGCGAAACTGTGTTTTTCGAGCTCATAGTCTGAAGTGTGTTAAATAAAGACGACGTACAGGACCAGGAATAAAAATCACTTATCTAAAAAAGCTATGACAACACATACGAACAATTGAAGAAACAATTGGGCAACTTGTTAACTGAGTAACTGTATAAAAAACAAAAATGCCTCCAACCTTCTTAAAATAAGGGGTGGTATAAAGATGAATTGCGTTAAGGCTTAAGCCTCTGAAGCTGTTGGTGTTTTTGCAATCCCTGTAGAGAAAATGAAACAGTACTGTAGTAACTCTTCATACGTGCTGCGCATGCGCTTAAACACTGCAGTCAAGCCAGCCGTACTTTTATTTGGTTTGCGCGTCTAATCGCGCGCTTACGGTATGGTGCTGGAGCCGTCAAAATGGATGTGAAGAAGCTGTCATAACGGCGTTTCCTTTGTACTTTTGCTGATATTTTCAATACATTGCTGTTCACGGTGACCCAAAATATGTCTAAATTACACGTAATTTAGCCCTAAAAAGACCATAAAGCGACATCAGAATATCTATTTATAATTTTATATAATGACGTAAATAATAAAATTTCAGGATTTAATGACTGTGAATAGTTACTGTGAATAATGTTTGTGAATACATTTTTTTGTACATTAACATTTGTATTGTACATTTAATACATGAAATATTTTGCCATTAATTTTCTCCAAAACCATACAGTAAAAATACTTGAAAATTCATTCAGGGTGACTGTGAACAGGAATCAACTGGAAGAAAGAGCAAACTTATAAAGCGAAGATTTTCAGGAGTGTTTGAAAATGGGATGTGATGTAAAAGTGCAAGGATACACTCAGATGCTTGTGGTGAATTTGTCTTTAATTTTCTCAGAAGCTATACAGTAAAAATATTTGAAACTTAATACAGTAATAGTCAGGGTCACTGTTAAAAGGAATCAATTGGAAGAATGAGCAAAGCTATTAAGGAAAGCTTTTTACGAGTAAGTGCTTATGAGAAAATGTGTGAATGCACATTGAGATTGGAGTGTAGGTTTGCTCGTTCTTTCAATTGATTCCTGTTCACAGTCACCCTGACTATTACTGTATTAAGTTTCAAATATTTTTACTGTATAGTTTTGGAGAAAATTAATGGCAAATTCACTCCAAAAAACAAAGTGCATTCTAGCAGTTGCACCATTTTCCCATTTTCAAACACTCATAAAAATATTTCCTTTATAGGTTTGTTCATTCTTTCAATTGATTCCTGTTCACAGTCACCCTGACTATTACTGTATTAATTTTTTAAAATATTTTTACTGTACAGTTTTGGAAAAAAATAATGGCAAATTCACCACAAGTGTGTAAGTGCATGCTAACAATTTTACATCATGTCCCATTTCCTAACACTCATAAAAATCTTTCGTTTGTAGGTTTGCTTGTTCTTTCAATTGATTCCTGCTCACAGTGACCCTGACTATTACTGTATTAATTTTCATGTTAATTTATCATGTAGTTTCTAATAAAATTAAAGGCAAACTCACTCCAAAAATCTTTTTTAGTGCATTCTTGCATTTTCAAACACAAAGTTTTAATTTTTTGAAGGTATTATTGTGCAAACGTACCATGCTTATTACTATATGAAACTGAAAAGTCTCGGTTATGTACGTAACCCTTGTTCCCTGATGGAGGGAACGGAGATGTAATGTCCCCATGCCACAACCTTGAACCAATCGCTGATGCCAGAACATGTTTTCGGCTCCTCAACGTAAAACCTGAATGAGTGGATGCACCCTGTCACCTTATATACCCATATGCACGAGGAGTGGCTCAGCATGCAAAATCCATATAATGAAATATATTATTAATAAAAATATATTATATTTTTAGGGGTTTACTTCTTCTGAGAGAAGAAAGGCATCCAGTATCCACTGGGCCAACCTCTTCTTGGAGACAGCCTTCCTTTTCTACTGACCTACATAGCACACAAGTAGCTGCTCAGAACTTCAAAAGCTATGAGTGCGGTCCACGTATATGTGGTCCCAGCAACGACAAGGCTGGATCTGCCTCCTCCAGGGGCAGCACTTGCAGGTTCACCACCTGGTCTCAGAAGGGAGTGGTGGGAACCTTGGGCGTGTATCTAGGCAGGGGTCTCAGGACAACTTGAGAGTAGGCCAGCCCAAATACAAGACAGTCTTTGCTCACTGAAAATGCTTGGAGGTCCCTGGAAGTGGTAGTGTCTACCACCGCCGGTGGCAGATCATGTAGGTCTGTTGCATCCCATCCAGGAGCCACACATGGAGGTTCCAAAGATCTGGACGCAGGTATGCCAGGCAACTGCCAGTGGGAGGGCTCGTGGGAGGCAAACAGGTCTACCTGAGCTTCCCTGAATCAAGTCCAGATCAGCTGGACCACCTGGGGATGGAGTCGCCATTCTCGGGGGAACATGAGCTGTCATGAGAATGCGTCGGCTACATGATTGGGGGCATGATGAGGGGCGAGTTGTGACCCCGTCGGTTAATGTACGAAACGGCTACTGTTTCGCTACTGCCATGCTCGACCCTCAAACGTGTCAGGGCCGCTTCGTCGTCTTCCTGTAGGACTTGGTGGACTACTGGGACATGTGGGGCATCATCTTCCTACGTGGTGCTTGACGTGCCGGCCTCAACGATATCTCAGCACAGAGCGGAGCAGCAGTGGAGGAAGCGGGAGGATGCCCACGCTGAAGAGCAGGCTGAGGCACGGCCCCGTTGGAACGGTGGCAGTAGGAGGATCACGTCGGGGCAGGATGTGCTGTGTGGCCTCAGTCTGCTTCTGTACTGCCGAGAACTGCTGGGCGAAGTCCTCCATAGTGTCGCTGAGTGCCAGCCTTGGAGATGGGAGGGTCAAGAGAGCACACTTTGTCAACGTCTCTCATCTCGACCAGGTTGAGCCAGAGATGTTCTTCCCAAGGGACTGCGCCGTGACTTTCGTCGCCTGTAAGGCAAAGTCGGTCACCATGCGCAATAAGTAATAAGCATGGTAAATTTGCATAATAACGCCTTTAAAAATGAAAAATGTGTTTGAAAATGGAAGAATGCACTCCAAAAACAATTTTGGAGCGAGTTTGCCTTTAATTTTACCAGAAACTATACAGTAAAATGACATGAAACTTAATATAGAAATAGTCAGGGTCACTGTGAACAGGAATCATTTCAAAGAATGAGCAAACCAATAAAGAAAATATTTTTATGAGTGTTTGAAAATGGGAAATGGTCCAAACACTAGAATGCACTTTGATTTCTGGAGTGAATTTGCCTTTAATTTTCGCCAAAACTGTAGAGTACAATGATTTGAAAATGAATACAGTAATGGAAAGGATGACTGTTAACCACAATCAATTGAAAGAATGAGCAAACCTATAAAGGAAGGATTTTAATGTGTGTTTGAAAATGGGTAATAGTACAAGTGCAAGAATGCACTTTTACGCTTGGGGTGTTTACCATTATTTTTCTCCAAAACCATAGAGTAAAAAGACTTAAAAAGAATAGCCATGATCACTGTGAACAGGAATCAATTAAAAGAAGAAGCAAACCTATAAATGAAACATTTTTATGAGGGTTTGAAAATGGGACATGATGTGAAAGTTCTTATGCACTTAGATGCATGCAGTGAATTTGCCATTAACTTTCTCCAAAACCATACAGTAAAAATATTAGAAAATTTATAAAGTAATAGTTAGGGTGACTGTGAACGAGCAGACCTATATAGGAAAGCTTTGAGTATTTGAAATGGGAAATTTTTAGAAGGCACTGATTTTTGGAGTGGTTTTCTTTACTTTTATTCAAAACTATAGAGTAAAATCAGTTTGAAAATTGATAGAGTAATAGTTTGGTTCACTCTGAACAGGAATCAATTGAAAGAACGAGCAAACCAATTAAGGAAAGCTTTTTACGAGTAAGTGCTTATGAGAAAATGTGTGAATGCACATTGAGATTTGGAGTGATTTTCCATTAATTTGTACAGAAATTGTACTGTAGATTTAACATGAAAAAATTTAAAATGTACAATACAAATGTTAATGTACAAAAAAAAAGTGTATTCACAAACATTAATTCAATGTTCAAGTCATTAAAAAAATCCTGAAATTGTATTATGTCATTATATAAAATTATAAAATAAAATTATAAATACATGTCGCTTTATGGTCTTTTTAGGGTTAAATTACGTGTAATGTAGACATATTTTGGGTCACCGTGAACAGCAATCTATTGGAAATATCAGCAAAAGTACAAAGGAAACGCCGTTATGACAGCTTCTTCACATCCATTTTGACGGCTCCAGCACCATACCGTAAGCGCGCGATTAGACGCGCAAACCAAAAATAAGTGCGGCTGGCTTGACCGCTGTCCCTAAACATCACGTGCGTAACGGAGATGTGCGACGTCATGACGCAAGGCTCTGGAGCGAGCGAGAGAGAGGATATTTTTTGGCATGATCAAGCATAATAAGTAACGACCCGAGTTCAGCCGAGCACCCTGGAGCGAAGGTGAGTTATAGATTACCTTCAGATATATATATCTCTTACAGAGAAAGACAGTGTTGTGTTCTTTATTGATTAAGACGCAAATCAGCTGTGAGTTCGCGCGGAAGCAGGTGAGTCAATGCGTCGAGCTGCATCTGCTGCTATGATACATTTATTATTAATATTAAACACACGACAGTCACGAGAAACGCTTGTCTGATTTAAGACAGGCTGGTATTTGTTGTGCACGCTATATTTTTTTCTGCCATGTTGTTTTGACAGTTAAAGAGCAGTTTACACGACACAGTTACTTCTCTTGACATTTGACCTGTGTTTAAGAGAAGACAGCTGTTATCAAAACCTCATCAGGGTGAAATAAATGCGGTGTTCCTTTTGAGAAAGAAGTAAATGTGGTCGATAGTGCTGTGATTCAGTTAAAGGTCAGGGGTCAGTTGCATAAACGCAGTGACTGGGTTGAGAGAGAGTCTTAAAAACTAATCTGACCAACTATAGCCAAAAGTCTTTTAAATCTATCTATCTATCTATCTATCTATCTATCTATCTATCTATCTATCTATCTATCTATCTATCTATCTATCTATCTATCTATCTATCTATCTATCTATCTATCTATCTATCTATCTCATTTTATATAATGTATCTCCTGTCTTTAAAATCAGTGGCTGGTTGCATAAACTGCTTAGACTAGTGTTACAAGTCATCTTTTATTTTCTTTTTCTTTAAGACTGGTAGTAACTTTTTCAAGGATTGCTACATGAAAATGTAAACTGGTAAGACTAGTCAAAGTAGTTTATGTGACCAGCCAGTGTCAGGTTGCGGGTTCAAACCCCAAAAAGCCTGGTGTGTTAACTAAAGAAAATAGTTTCAAGACGCTAGAAGTAACCTGTAATAAGACGCCTGTAAGATCTGCAAATGTTGTTTGTTTTAGTAAGTGTAATGTATATGTAGCCAAACCCTTTATGAGGATGTTTAAAAATATTAAAGATCATTTTGAATTAATGTTTGCAAAGACTATTTAAAATAATTAAAAAATATTAAACATCAATTTTTTTAAATGCATGTGTGTGTGTATATATATTTATTTATTTATTTATTTTTTAAATATATTTTTTTCTGGATTCTTTGATGAATGGAAAGTTCAAATGAACATCATTTATTTGAAATAGAAATATGTTGCAACGTTATAAATGTTTATGAATTATATACATTTTGTATATAAATAGAAATGTATTAAACTGTCACGTTCGATCAATTTAATGCATCTTTGTTGAATTAAATTATTACTTCTCCCCTTTTGAATCACAATTAATAAAGTTATGGTTCATGAAAATGTACTTGTTAAAATAATAATGTTTAAAAAAAAAGTTAAATGTTATAAAAAAAAAAGAAAATCCTTCAAATGTCCCTTCAATAGGCTTTTTCTTAAAAAAAAATTTTTTTTTAATTTATTTAAGGTTAAATATGTGTATTAGTTCATAATGAACCGTCTTGTCACAGGACAGTGGGCCGGTATGTTGCCTGATAAAGACGGACCAAACGGAGGCGGAGGGGTCAAGGACGGCCCCGGGACAGAAGACCCTTCAGTGACCCTGTTCAGAGAATACCTGCGGCTGAAGACGGTCCACCCAGAGCCTGACTACGGTACCTCAGAGACCTGCTCACCCTGTCCTGCTGTAAATAGGATTGCAATATCACCCTCTAGGTTTATGACTCGGGATAACCTTTGCCCAGGAATACATGTTAACCCCTTCACCATTTAGAAATGTTGTCTATGTAGGCAGTTTACTAGTTTTAAGACTAATTTGCCCCCTGAAAGGGACATCCGTCCAAAGTCCATTAGTTGATCTTTGATCAAGTGAGGTGATAATTACTTAATACAGTAAACTAGGAGTAGGTTAATCACTGTCTTTATACAAATTTAACCTAAGTTGTTTGTTACAGTTTAGATTCAATTTATGCAGAAATGAGTATTGAAGGCATACAGCACTGAACAAAACCTCAAAGTATCATCAAGTTAAGTTTACCACGGGTTTTATTTTACTCACAAATTGAAAAAACCCATTATAAAACCCCATAGGAACCAGCAGTGAATGAGTCCTCTGGGTTCTGCCGTCATACCTGAACCGCTCCATTCCAGCCACTGCAGATATTTAGCTTTTACACAGAGTTATGTTCTGCTAAATTTAATGATGCCATGCTTAAATATTTGGCTGTGGCTATTTGCACAACAGCAATATGCTGTTTACACTAAGTATAAATAGCTAGGCTATAGATTTGATTTAAACTGTTAAAATAGCAGTATTTTCTGCTATTTATACCAGTTCATGCAAATATCTGCACCTCAGTATCGCAGTACATTATGAAACAGTATGCAATAATAACTAAATTATAACTTTAATTCAAATTATTAACTGAATGCCACCTTATTGGGACAATTGCACCTACCTAAACTTTTTGATTAGGCTATTTCCTTCATTTTTATTGAAAATAAATGCCTTTTCCGATGTAAAATGAGGTTTGAAACGGTTGTCTTTTGTAGTGTTGACTACCCCAATCACACGAGTTAGTGCAAATAGACACTCCGTAAATATTTAGTCGTGCATATATTGTAAATTGCACATAGCTGGTGCAACCCTGTCCTGGTTTTTCCTGCAAACATCCCCAGAATAAAGGATGCCAATGGAGATTAAAGAGTGTTTTTTCATATTAATGAACATATTGTTCATTAATTTGGGTGAACGGATCGCAAAACTGTAGTGTCTGGTGTGTTTTTCACAGTTTACATTATTCAATTACATTACAATTTAATTATTCTATAGACGGATATAAATAGAAAACAGATTTTGCCTCTGAAACTGAGGGATAATGATTATGTGAAACACAACTTTTGCTTATCGCTAATGAAAAGGTGCTGACTATCATGTCTGGGATCGGTAAAGTAAATCTGCTTCTGTCGATCACTCTTTGTCAGATGCTGCTTTAAGGTTCCTGGAGCGGATAGCAGCGGAGCTGGCTTTACCCATGAAGAAAGTGGAGGTATTGATACTACCTGCTGGATCTGTCTAACTCTAATCATGTTCTTCATCAATCACGGCCATGTTAATTTAAAGCTGTCCCTCAGGTGTGTCCGGGTCGAGTCATTGCGATCATCACGTGGGTCGGCAGCCGGCCGGAGCTGAAGTCTGTGGTGCTGAACTCACACACTGATGTGGTTCCGGTTTATGAGGTAACACATCAATTACTGTACAGATCACAGAGCATGGGTCAGATCTCACTCAAAAACTGTGTCCGTCTGCTTCAGGAACACTGGAAACATGATCCATTTGCTGCTGTTAAAGATGAGCATGGCAACATCTACGGCAGAGGAACTCAGGATATGAAATGTGTCACGATACAGTGAGTTTAAAACCAGCTACAAACTAAAAGTTGTGTTAAAACCTTTGACCTGGCAAGCCAGTGTTGTTGTAGTTTTACTGAGGTACTGCCATACTTACAGTTACAGTTTATATTTTTATAAATTGTGACCCTGGATTACAAAACCAGTCTTAAGTGTCAATTTTTTTCGAAATTGAGATTTATACACAGACTGAAAGCTGAATAAATGAGCTTTCCATTGATGTATAGTTTGTTAAGATCGGACAATGTTTTGCTGAGATACAACTATTTGAAAATCTGGAATCTGCGGTTGCAAAAAAAATCGAAATATTGAGAAAATCACCTTTAAAGTTGTCCAAATGAAGTTCTTGGCAATGCATATTACTAATCAAATATTAAGTTTTGATACATTTACGGTAAGAAATTTACAAAATATCTTCATGGAACATGATCTTTACTTAATATCCTAATGATTTTTGGCATAAAAGAAAAATCAATCATTTTGACCCATACAATGTATTTTTGGCTATTGCTACAAATATACCCCAGTGACTTAAGACTGGTTTTGTGCTCCAGGGTCACAATTGTGGTCAAAATCATGAAGGTTTTGGAGTATTATAGTCAGATATTTTCTAACATCAGCTATGGTTTGGTTGGGCATGAACAAACATAAGAAAAGAATGATAATTTGTTATCTAAATTGGATATGGAGTTTGCTTGTGTTTTGAAGTTTTGTTTCTCTGCAGGTACATTGAAGCCATTCGCAGACTGAAGGCGGCTGGGAAGAGATTTTCTCGTACTATCCATTTAACATTTGTCCCAGGTCAGCTCACAACAGACCTTGGGGTCATGAACTGCCTCTGTTTTTTTTTTTGGTGTATTGTACACTCCGAAGTAAACGGCCACTGCTATGATTGGCTAACAGTTGTGTATGTTTGACAGTGTACATTCCTCATAGATGGACGCTGCAGTGATTTAGGTGAAAAATGCATAATTAACTCAATACATATCAAACAATCTGTAATAACAGACAAAGCAATAGTGTCCATGAAATGAATACATTTACTCACACTTGTGTGTACTGTCGGATCCAATATAGTTGGCACGGCATCAACGTTTAGTTTCAATCTTTTTGAAAGCCCGCGTCGAGCCTTGTTTGTAAACGAATCCGTGGTAAAATAAAGTGAACAAGTTCTTACTGACAAGGCAAGAAAGAGAAGAAAAGACGAGTTCTTACTGACGTTGTCTGGATCTTCATTAAAAATAAACTCAATCCTCTCTTTCCTAACATTGGGATCAGAAGGAAGGCAATGCAAAGGCTGTTTTTCCACAGCTTGGCACTGCACAGCGTCGTCTTGTCTTCAGAACATCTTTATCGTTTGGTTTCTGTATAGACCTGTGCGTTCACCTCTCTTGTAAACACTAGGCTACATGTGCGAATAAGTGGGCGGGGCTGAACAGGCAGCGCTGTAGAAGCAGGTGTTGATCATCTTCTGCGGAGGCGGTGCTTATCCACACTATTACATCTTAGAGTAGAACATTCCACAAGCTGTTGTTTTGGCCTGGTTTCAGTATAAGCTGTTTTTAGGCTGACGACAAAGTTTTGAGTTCTGAAACTGACAGGATGTTTTTATAGTACAGTGACCTCTCAAATGACCTATTTAAGCTGCAGTCGCATTAACAATAGTTTGCAGGCGAAAATCATCCATTTACTATTGTCATTAGTTTCAAACCAAACAGCATTATGTCAGTAAAATTCAAACTGGTGCAAAATATGTGTGAAGATATTTCTCCCTCACACAAAACTCCTGGTCATGTGGATTTCTGTTCAAATGATTTGTGAAAATTTGTCAAACATGGTCATGTGATCTATTTCTGGATTACGTTATATTTAATTGAAAGCATAAATGAAAAGTCTGCAAGAATTCAAGTCAAGTGAAAATATGTACACAGAAAAAAATTATACAACATTTTTTTTTTTTAAGGTACGTGGTTGCAATCAATTTATTTTAGCTACATTTAAAAAATAAATACATGCTGAAAGTTAGTCAACTAAATTTGTTTAAGTGTAGCTAAAATAAATTGATTGCAACCAATTACCTTAAATTTTTCTTTTTTAGTAAATTCAACGAATAATTGTTTTCAGTGTAACTAGATTCATGAAATGCAATCGAAACAAATTTCTGCGTAAACTGATCGTAGGACCGATCATTCAACCGATTATTGCATTGAATTCCATTAGTTTCACGAACAAGCAGAACAAATTTGTAAATGAATACTTATGTCAATGTAATTTCAATCAGTACAGTTTTTTTTTTTTTTTTTTTTTTTAATCTACCTTATTTTTCCTGTAAGAATGGATGTAGCTATTTGTAAATTTAATGTGTGGCTTCTGATCCACTTCCATCTATTTTTAGCTATATAAAACAGCTCATTTTGCTGCTTGCTATTGCACACTGGTGTTTCTTACCATATTATTTTAATGTATTGTCTAAATCAGGGGTGTCCAAACTCGGTCCTGGAGGGCCGGTGTCCCGTATATTTTAGCTCCAACCCTAATTAAACACACTTGAGCCAGCTAATCAAGCTCTTACTAGGCTTGCTAGAAACTTCCAGGCAGGTGTTTTGGAGCTGGTTGGAGCTAAACTCTCCAGGACCGAGTTTGGACACCCCTGGTCTAAACGCACTGGTTTGTAGTGCTAAACCAGTTCTGCAATAAAAGCCACTTTGCCTACAAATATATGGTGTTTTTAATGTTTTGACAGATGAGGAGGTCGGTGGTCACAAAGGAATGGAGACATTTGTGAAGCAACCTGAATTTCAAAAGCTGAACATTGGTTTTGCTCTTGATGAAGGTAAACAAACCTGTAGATCCAATCTTCTAGTTGTAGTTGCTTTAGTATTCTCAGGTTTTCTCAAAATTGCAGACTTGATTTTAACCGTTTTTAAACTAAAACATGTATGCACTAATATTAATGAGAGTTTTTGCCTGTTTTATTTGTTCACAGGTTTGGCAAACCCAACCAATGCCTTTACTGTCTTCTACGGAGAAAGGAATCCCTGGTGTGAGTATCACATATGCCGGTAGCCACATTTACTCTGTGTTTATGTGTGTGTGTGTGTGTTAACAAACATGTGCTCTGGCCTGCAGGGATCACAGTCCGCTGTCCAGGAAGTCCAGGTCATGGTTCCAGGTTTGTGGAGAACACGGCAGCAGAGAAACTAGTGAGTGTGTTCAGAACGTAATGTGGCCAAACATTTATTTATTTATTTTTTCTGCAAAGACAAATTAATTTGATCAAAAATAAAAACATTCATAATGGCCCAAAAGATTTCTATTTCAAATAAATGCCATCTTTTGAACTTCATCATAGAATTCTGAAGTTCGAAAAAGTGGAAATATCCGGCGGTGCAACTGTTCTCAGCATTGCTAATAATCAGGGGCCGGATTCATGAAACATTCTTAAGAAAAAGTCATCTTAACTGCAGTTTTCTTCTTATTTTTTAACATAAGAAGAATTTTTGGGAATACAAAATACACAACTTTTTTCTTAAGATTGTTTTTACATCTTAAGAAGAATTCAAATTCTTGAAAAGAATCTTCTTCAAAATGTTCGTCAATAACTTCTTAAAGTTAGGATAGCCCCAGACTTGTCTTAAATCCCAAATAGTAAGAATGATTTCATTTATTGGGTTTTTTCAATTTAATTAATAGTTCCCTGTCGATACTCCACTCATACTGCGTCTTGATAAAGACGCATATGGGAAAAAGCCTTTTTTCTCCTGAACTGAAGTCTTATTCAATCACGCAGTGAAACCGCACGACTATTGGTTCGTGCAGTGTGTAAAAAACGAACCAATGTGTCAGCAGCGGAGCTGCACGAGCCTATGGCGACGAAGCCCGCCAAAGCCCGCCAGAATGGGCGGGGCATCTGGCTATATAAGCAGCCGCTTCGCCATAGGATCCTCAGATTTCTTCTCCTTCAGCGACGACTACTTCGCCTCGCTGATCCTAGAAGCCTGCTCGCCGTAGACAAGCATCGCAGCTGGACCCAGCGGCCCCGAACTGCTCGGCTGACTCGCCTTTTACTCCGCGCTCCAGCATCGCGGCGGTTCCGGTCCTGTTCGCTGCCGCCATCCGGTGAGAACTCATGCGTTCTAAAAGAAGCAAATCGGCGTTGTTGCAAATGCCGCGCCGTTATTGCGGCTCGTGCAGGTCTCCCCTGCACGCCGATGACGGCCACAGCGAGTGCGTTTCCTGCTTGGGGAAATCCCATGCAGATGCCGCGCTCGCTGGCTCTGATTGTTCTCACTGCGAGAACATCAGTCTCGCCTCTCTGCGCTCGCGGATAGCTTTCTTTTCAGAGAGTGACTCCGCCCCTCGCGCCCTCCCGTTTTCTTCCTCCCAGGGACCTGTGAGGAAAAAACAGCGAGGCAGAGGAGCTCAGCGCCCGGCTGAGAGCGAGCTCACATCGGCTCAGATCCCGCGTGCCTCGCTCTTGCCACACAGAGAGGTTTCACCCGTCCTTTTTTCCCAACCTGACCAGCGTCCCTCTGCAAGTGCGAGTGATCTGGTCTCGTTCGGGGGAAGTGACGAAGAGCTGGCCGATGACAGCATGTCATTGGCAGCTTCGGACGATGAGGAGCTGTCGGGTTCAGTGGCTGACCCCGCCCCCCCGCGTTCGTCCGCGCCCAGTGCCGCCAAAGCCGGGATGGATACCGAACGTGTCCTCTCAAACGCGGTTGAAGAGCTGGGATTGGAGTGGTCTCCACCTGAGGAGCCATCTCGCAGCCATCTCGACGAGTGGTTCCTGCCGGGGCGCCGTCAGGCCCCTCCCCAGCGACCCTCGCCGCTCTTCCCTGAAGTTCACGACGAGCTCACGAGATCTTGGCGCGCCCCCTACTCTGCTCGCCTCCGTACTTCCGCTTCATCCGCCCTCACTACAGTTGACGGCGCTGAAGAAAAGGGTATGAGAGGATGCCTCAACTAGATGAATCAGTGGCTGCTCACCTCTGCCCACCCACTGCCATCGGTTGGAAAGCAAAAGCCGCCCACCCGTCCAAGCCATGCAGGACCACTTCAGCACTCGCTGGACGCTCCTACGCTTCAGCTGGACAGGTGGCTTCAGCGCTTCATTCAATGGCGGTTCTACAGGTCTATCAGGCCAAACTCCTCTCTGCCATGGACGAGTCTGAGCCTGATCCTGCGATTCTCAGGGAGCTGAGAAGTGCAACAGACCTGGCACCCAGGCGATAGGAAGGTCCATGGCCAGCCTAGTGGTGCTCGAGCGCCACCTGTGGCTCACGTTGACGGAGATCAAGGATGAGGACAAGGTCCCCTTCCTTGACGCCCCGATTTCCCCCAACGGCCTCTTTGGACCTGCTGTGGAAGGATTTGCTGAGCGCTTTCACAGAGGCACAGAAGGCGTCACAGGCCATGCGACACTTCCTGCCAAAGCGCTCCAGCTCCGCAGCTGCTTCGAGCAGCCCTAAATCTGCACCGACTCAGCAGCCAGCGAAGCCTGCACCTGCCGTTCCCGCCCCTCAGTCTGCCAAGACTCAGCAGACGCGAGGACGTTCCCGCTCGGCCAGACGCCACCCCTTTCCGAAACGCCAGGGCCCCCGACCCCGACCTCCTGATCTACAGGGCAGGAAGAGGAGAGGGCCAAGTCCCGCCACGGCCGGACCGCCCACCAAGCAGCCTCTCTTAAACCTCTTTTCACCCCGTTCATTTCCGGGTGCAGAGGGAAGTGTGTTTGTTGCAAATACAGGGCCCGTATAAGCGCCCAAGCAACCATCCGCTGTGATAGTGGAAAAAATAAAACACAAACATTTTCAAAAAGAGAGCAGATTTCCTCTTCCGCCACTCACGAGTGCCCTGCCTCCGTGCAGTCAGTCACTCGAGTTCATCCAACCCCTTGCCACGCGGGCCGAGGCCTGGCAGGCCATCCCCGGAGTGTCAGAATGGGTTATGGGGATAATAAAATGAGGTTATTCACTCCAATTCGCTCGAAGACCCCCGCACTTCGGCGGCGTGGTCTCCACCTCAGTACAGGGCAAGTACGAGGTGATGACACTGTTGGGAAAAGGAGCCATAGAAAAGGTTCCTCCAGCTCAGAGCGAATCAGGCTTTTACAGCCGTTACTTCCTCGTCCCCAAAAAGGATGGAGGCCTCCGGCCCATCCTTGATCTCAGATGCCTGAATCACGCCCTCATGAAGAGGCTGTTCAGGATGATCACACTGAAACAGATCCTCTCGCAGATTCGCACAGGGGACTGGTTCTGTTCTCTGGACCTGAAAGATGCATATTTTCACATCCAGATAGCCCCCCATCACAGACGATTCTTGAGATTCGCCTTCGAGGGAGTGGCTTATCAGTACACTGTCCTCCCCTTTGGACTGTTTCTGGCCCCCCGCACTTTTACGAAGTGCATGGACGCGGCTCTTTCCCCTCTGCGACAGATGGGAATCCGCATTCTCAACTACCTCGACGACTGGCTCATTCTGGCCCAGTCAGAGGTGGAGTTACTCTCACACAGGACCCTCCTCCTCAGCCACTTAAAGTGCCTGGGGCTCAGGGTCAATTTCGCCAAGAGTGCACTGTCCCCCAGACAACGAGTATCGTTCCTGGGAACAGTTCTGGACTTGGCTCAGATGAGAGCGGTGGTAGCGCCAGAACGCGCTCTCGCCATTCAGAAACTCGCAACCTCCTTCAAGAGCGGCACCGCTCGCCCCCTCCAAGCGTTTCAGAGAATGCTGGGCCTCATGGCCGCAGCATTGCCAGTGTTACAGCTGGGCCTGCTTCGCATGCGGCCCCTCCAACGCTGGTTGAAACCACGGGTTCCACCCCACGCATGACGTCACGGATGCCTGCATATCAGGGTGAGCCAGGCCTGTGTGACAGCCCTGGCCCCCTGGAAGAACCCACGATGGATGGAGAAGGGCGTGGCTATGGGAATGGTCTGCAACAGGAAGGTTGTCACGACAGACGCCTCCAACACAGGTTGGGGGGCGCTGTGCGAAGGCAAACCGACCTTTGGCCATTGGTCGGAAGCGGAGAACGGCCTCCACATCAACTGCTTGGAAATGCTAGCAGTATGTCGAGCCTGCCGGTTTTTTCTGCTAGACTTAATAGGACACCATGTGCTGATTCGCTCAGACAACATGTCCGTGGTGTCCTATATAAATCACCAAGGAGGTCTCTCCTCGAAGCGCCTCTTCATTCTGGTAGAGCGCCTTCTGGAGTGGGCTCAGCGCAATTTGTGCTCGCTGAGGGCAGCACACTTGCCGGGCAAATTGAACCAAGGAGCGGATATGTTATCTCGGAGCAATGTCCCCTCAGAAGAGTGGATGTTCCATCCGCGGACGGTTCAGATGATCTGGAAGATCTTTGGCAAGGCAAAAGTAGATCTTTTCGCCTCCAAAGACAGCCCAATTTATTATTCGAAGGTCAGGGACACGTTGGCCCACGATTGGCCCGACCTCCTCCTTTTACGCATTCCCTCCGATCGCCCTGATCCCTCAGGTCATCAGGCGGATCAAGGAACAAGGACACAAGGTTCTATTGGTAGCCCCCTTGTGGGAAAACCAACCTTGGTTGTCAGAGCTGGTTCAGCTGCTCACAGCAGCCCCCTGGCCCTTGCCCCTGAGACGGGATCTCCTTTCTCAGGCGAACGGAACAATATGGCACCCTCGGCCCGAGCTGTGGGCTCTCCACCTGTGGCCGCTCGACGGGAGCCTACCAGCCTCCCAGAGCGAGTGTTAAACACCATTTCTGAGGCTAGAGCCCGTCCACGAGATGCCTCTACGCCCTTAAGTGGGCTGTTTTCTCCACTTGGTGCCTAGACCGCGGTGAAAACCCGTCTATATCCGAGTTGGCGGTGGTTCTGTCCTTCCTGCAGGAGCTGCTGGATAAAGGACGTTCCCCCTCCACACTCAAGGTGTTCGTAGCGGCTATAGCGGCCTTTCATGCCCCTATAGCAGGCCAATCGGTAGGTAGAGACAACTCAGTTGTCCGTTTTCTGAAGGGAGCCAAGAGGCTGAATCCGCCTCGGCCCCTCACCGTCCCTACATGGGACCTGCCCACTGTATTGAGGGCCCTGAAGGGCCCTCCTTTTGAGCCGCTTCAGTCTACGAACCTTCGGTCGCTGTCGCTGAAAACTGCTCTGCTACTAGCACTAGCATCGGTTAAGCGAGTAGGAGACCTACAGGCGCTCTCTGTTAGCCCTGCCTGCCTGGAATTTGGGCCCAACGACTCCAAGGTCATCCTGAAACCAAGGCATGGTTACGTACCCAAGGTACTTTCAACTCCATTCAGAGCTCAGGTCATCACACTCTCCGCGCTTCCTCCTTCTGAGGAGGACCGGGAGTTGTCCTTGTTATGCCCTGTCAGAGCTTTGAGGATCTACTTCGAGCGTTCTGCCTCATTTAGGCGTACAGAATAGAGGTCTTCACGGAGGACCCGAGACCCGACCCGGGACCCGTACGGGTTCGGGTCTATATTTTAAATGGTCAGCCGGGTCGTGTTCTAATCTATTACTTCGGGTCCCGGGTCTGTGTGTAATACCCGAGTCAATCGGTGAACACCGCACCCGCCAGTGATCAGTGTTAGTCAGCATGCGTGTGTTTTGTAACTTGCAGTTTGTTAAATTAGGATGAGAAAATTGTGAGCGGGAAATAAGGTGGGGAAAAAAAACACAAAAACAGAAAACACGCGTTACCAAAAGCAGAGCGCGGGCGGAGTTAATGTAGCCTACTGCATGCGGACGGTGATCATGGATTCCTTCATGAGTGATTTGGGAAAAAAAAAAAGCTGAAACAAAACTGAAGAAGAGACGCACCTGTTATTGAACACGCATGCAGTGAAGTGTAACGCACTTCTTGTTCTGCACGTTTTTTGCTAAACAATAATTGTTCCGAGTCTTTATTACAACCAACAAAAAGTATCGTTATTGTTGCGAAAACGCAACAGTCGAAGTTGACTCGAGATGGAGAAAAAAAAATAAAAAACTGCGAAGTTGCATTAGTCATCCGTCACTGACCGTGACAGCATGTAGACTTTTAAAGCAATAATCAGTTGATTAAGAAGGCTCTTTCAGTCGGCAATAGAGAGGAATGAACAGCCAACATGGATGGAAATTTATTGGCTAGGAGGATGCATCGCAGTCAGGGAGAAGGGCAGGCTATTAACAGTAGTAAGGGAATTATTAATGTTTTTTTTTTTCTTCTCGCAACTTGTTATTGACTTAATATCAGTTTGCTGGGCAATATGTGCCGATCGGGTGCAGTCGGGTCTGTGTCTTCCCGGCCAGGTTCGGGTCCAACTTTCGAATAATGGTCGGGTCCGCGTCGGGTCCGGGTAGTACATTTAAGGCATTTCTCGGGTCTGCACGGGTTCGGGTCCCACTTTAAAATAAAACACGGGTCCGGGTCGGTTCGGTGCAGCACATTTACGGGTCTCTTCGGGTTCTGGTACGGATTTTTGGACCCGTGAAGACCTCTAGTACAGAACAGCTCTTCGTCAGCTTCGGTAACCGCGCCAAAGGGCATCCGGTCACGAAGCAGAGGCTCTCTAAGTGGATAGTGGATGCTGTTACGCAGGCGTACTCTTCCTTGAGCCTACAATGCCCCATTGGAGTACGAGCCCATTCTACTAGAGGCATCGCCTCGTCATGGGCCTGGTCTAGCGGTGTGTCCATTACAGAGATTTGTGTGGTGGCCGGCTGGGCCTCGCCGTCCACATTTGCTAGGTTTTATAGCCTGGATGTACCAGCCTTAAAGGCTAGGGTCCTCTCGGTTTAGATGAGCGTACATGTATACGTTATGGGAACAATCCTGACAGAGAATTCTTGACCGCAATGCGCTCAAGCTCTCTAGTTGGTTTCTTGCATACCTCGGTCCTGGAAGTACGGAGTATGTAAGGGTCATAAGGAATGATCACCCAGGCCGAGCATAACCTCTATGAGTTTAGCTCTCTTAGCCTGGAGCATACTATTGAACTTCCCTGTGGGCATTAAATGCTTAGGGAGTAATATTATGCAGTCGTTCCTCTGCCTTAGCATGGTGTGATTGAATTGAGTTCCCATATGCGTCTTTATCAAGACGCAGTACGAGTGGAGTATCAACAGGGAATGTACTCGGTTACTGTCGTAACCTCGGTTCCCTGAGATACGGAACGAGTACTGCGTACTTTGCCGTGCCAGACAGCTGCACGACTCGGTCGTCGCTTCAGTCGAAGTAACCTGAGGATCCTATGGCGAAGCGGACGCTTATATAGCCAGATACTTTGGCGGGCATCGTCGCCATAGGCTCGTGCAGCTCCGCTGCCGACACATTGGTTCGTTTTTTACACACTGCACGAACCAATAGTCGTGCAGTTTCACTGCGTGATTGAATAAGACTTCAGTTCAGGAGAAAAAAGGCTTTTTCCCATATGCGTCTTTATCAAGACGCAGTACTCGTTCCGTATCTCAGGGAACCGAGGTTACGATAGTAACCGAGTACGTTTTAAGCATTAGAATAAAACTGTCTACGTATGGCAAATATTAGGGATGTGCTCGTGTTTTCTGAAGGGACACGCCAGTGCCTGATAATGTAAATAATGATCGGTCATGATTAGCCTATGTGTAAGGTGACTTTTTGCTGAATTCAAAATTCAGTAACAACTCTAAAAAAAAAATTGTGCTCATTTTTAATTTTAGCCTATAAATACAATATAATCTTTGGCAGTTTTTAGCGCATATGAATGCATCCATACACAGGACGTGTTTACTGTAACCAGCGTGGACACACAGCGTTGCCAGATTGAAAATGTCCAAGTATCTTACTAGAATCTCAAAATTATCGTATTAGGAAGAAAATTATCGTACGCGAGTCAAACGTCCAGAATACAGCTATTTATCTTGACCAACAATTTTCTGACACGACCTGCAAATTACCACATTAGATAAATAACTAGGCGCCCCTTACACCGTGTCTACACCGGAAGCAAGCAAAATACTATAGAACCAATTATAATCAGTGACGCTGTCTACACTGGATGTGCCAATTTCGTGTATGGGTATAGAAGCCCTATGATCACAACTGCCATCAATTGAGGCATCACAAAATTCTGAAATGATCGTACATCATGGCATTTTATTATTGTACAGAGGTCAAAATTATCGTACAAATATGATAATTATCGTACGTCTGGCAACACTGCACATACCGGAAGCCTTCACTCGGAAGAGAGCGCAAAAACACAGCACAAAAATGAAAGAAACAGATCTCTGCAGCTTGAGACAGGCTCTTTAAAAGTAAAAAGTGCGTTAAAAACGCCAGTCAAGCTGGTTGCGATGAAAATGGTGTGTGCGCTTATTATGATTATTAGGGTAATCTGCAGGAAGCGCAAAAAGACAATACTTGAAGTGTGAGTTTATCAGTGTGTCTTCAGCCATGTGTTCAGTCAGATAAAGACTGTCATTTTCTTCTTTAGTTCTTAGGAAACATTTTTAAGAAATTAAGAATTTTTCAAGAATCGCGCTTAAGAACATTCTTACGAACTTCGTGGAATTTATTTTAAGAATATTTTTAACTTAATTCTTAAGATGATGTTCGTGAATCCAGCCCCAGAAACGTGTCTTGAACAGCAAATCAGCATATCAGAATGATTTCTGAAGGATCATGAGAGATCCTTATAAATGAAGTAATATCTTCTCTTATTTGTGAGGGCACAGCATACAGACGTCGAACTATTAGAAACAAAACTCTCAAAATGTATAATAGTTGTACATGCAGTTTTCCTGTTCATTCTCCTATTAATTGACAACTACATAAAACAGCGATAATTAAAATGAACAAAGGAAGGCAAAAAGTTGTTTATATTAAATTGCAAGTAACTTGAAAATATACAAATAAATGCATTTTAACCTAAACTCATGAAGTTTATTTCATCCTGAAGTCTATTTTTGTTCTGTTTCTGATGCATCTGTCTGTGTTGTGTCCACAGCGGCGAGTTATAAACTCCTTCCTGGAGTTCAGAGCGAAGGAGAAACACCGGTGAGCTTCTCAATCTGTATTTTTCTGGAGATCTGTTAAATGTGAAAATACACCTGTGTGTGGTTTATTTTTATTTATTTATTTTTTAGGCTGAACACCAACGAGTGTTTTACTCTGGGTGATGTCACCACTATCAACATGACCATGGTGAAAGGGGGCGTGGCTTACAACGTGGTTCCTGCAGAAATGGATGTCAGCTTTGACTTGAGAATCCCGCCCACCGTTAACCTGCAGGTGTGTATCTGGACCATTACATGTGATCCGAACACGAGTTCAGTTACACCCTCTTCCATTTGCAAGTCTCTTTATTTTTTCGCCATGTGTCAATTCTGTTCGCTGTACAGGAGTTTGAAGAGAAGATAAAAGCCTGGTGTAAAGAAGCTGGTGAGGACGTGACATATGACTTTGCACAGGTCAGATTTATTTTTTACACCCCAAACACAATTCCATCTGGCCTGATCTCACATCTGGTAATTTCATGTGTCTGCCAGGAGACTTTGGCCACGTACACACTGTAGAGATTCAGGAGTGACACCTGCGTTTAAATACGGGGGTGAATTCTCTAAATTATCATCAGAACTTGCTCTCGAAACTGCCATGATTTACATCATGCATGTGGCATCTTGCACATTTGGTCTCATTTTTTAATTTTACATTGACCAAAGACTTATGTTTGGCGATTCTAACTAAACCACAGAGTCATCGTGTTTTGTTTTGTTTATGTTTGGAAGCATGCGCTCTTGAATGGTTGCCATGTCCACTTATTATAATCGATGCTTATTAAGTGTCTTTGGGTTTGTTGTTTGGGCTCGGCTCCTAAAGCGATCCAGTTTATGGAGTTAAAAAAGTAGGCAGGTGCAGGTTGATATATATATATTTTTATAGCAAGATCTGGCAACACTGCTGAGTCAAAACCTTCCCTGTGATTTCTTGCACCCCACAAACAGAAAAGACACAACTCTGATATGATTTTAAATACAAGATTAACAACTAGTTGCTCAGTTTGTTTCTGTACACATTGCGTAGTTGTGGTAAATGCGGGGAGTCAGTCTTCCTGTAAATTACTAAACTGTGTGTGTACAAGCACAAGAGACTCATGATTTGGTTTTAAATCTGTTGCTGCTTTCTGCTCTTCAGAAACACATGGACCAGAATTTCACATCCACAGAGGAGAGTGACCCCTGGTGGCACGCGTTTAGCTCTACCTGCAAAGCCATGTGAGGGAAAAGTAGTTTGTTGAACGTAGTTTTGTGAGCCTCTAGTTTATATTATACACATGCAGACGTGTGACTCTATGCGTCTCATGACAGGAACATGACTCTGAAAAAGGAAATCTTCCCTGCTGCCACAGACAGCCGCTTCATCAGAGAAGTAAGTCAATTTCACATCTGATGTAATTTATTCCTGTGATGATAAAGCTGAATTTACTCGGCATCATTACTCCAGTCTTCAGTGTCACATGATCCTTCAGAAATCATTTAGATATACTGATTTGCTGTTCAAGAAACATTTCTGATTGATACATGTTAAATGTATACACTGTGTGCAGAATTATTAGGCAAGTTGATATTATGGTCCTTTTTTTTGCCAAGAACATTTTACCAATTCCAGACCACATCAATCTTAATAACTACTATTGATTTTGTATTTAATCATTTCTAAGTTATATATAATTGTCTATGAAGGCTGAAAGTCAAAAACTCCTTATTTCAGGTGTGCTGAATTATTAGGCAGGTTTTCATGACCATTGGGCAGCAAAATGCTCATTGGGTCAGCAGGGTCAGAAAAAACGTGGAGAAGAAAAGACACGTTAACTGCACAAGAATTAAGAATTAAGGTGACGAATTAGGTGTGAAACCATCAGGAATCATTTAGTCTCCAGCGCCACCATTTTCCAGAACTGCAACCTTCCTGGAGTCTCCAGAAGTGCAAGGTGTCAGGTTCTCAGAGACCTTGCTTGGGTAAACAATGCTATTTTAAGCTCATTTTAGTCAATCTCTGCAAGACCGACTTTTTAGGATAGGAGATAAAATAAAAATGAGCTCCTAAAACTTACTGCCAGATTCTGGAAGATGAATTCTTCAAACAGTGGTACAAGAGGATGTGATGCTGGTCCTTCAAGAGTCACTCTCAACTTATCTGTCCATAAAGCCTATACAAAATCAGTCTTCATGTATTTCACAACACTTCAGCATGTTATTCTTATTAAGTGAGGGTTATTTTTTAGCATTGTTTACCCAAGCAAGGTCTCTGAGAACCTGACACATTGCACTTCTGGAGAGTCCAGGAAGGTTGCAGTTCTGGAAAATGGTGGCGCTGGAGACTAAATGATTCCTGATGGTTTCACACCTAATTCTTCACCTTAATTCTTGTGCAGTTAACGTGTCTTTTCTTCTCCACCTGTTTTTTTCTGACCCTGCTGACCCAATGAGCATTTCGCTGCCCAATGGTCATGCCTTAACTTTGCTAATTCTAGTATTGCATCCTTCTCATGGGCATTTAATTATTATTATTATTATTATTATTATTATTATTATAGTTTTTTTTTTTTTTTTACTTTGAGTTCAATCTTTTTTTTTTTTTTGGCTCATTGTAAAAGAAAACCTGCCTAATAATTCAGCACACAGTGTAGATATTTAAAATCATACTGACCCTAAACTATTGTATTTCATTAATTTTGTATGTTATATCCCTCCATAGGTGAGTTCCTATTAATATTGTGTTTTTGTAGGAGGGTCTTCCTGCCATTGGCTTCTCTCCGATGAATCTCACTCCCATCCTGCTTCACGATCATAATGAGTATCTGAATGAGCAGGTGTTCCTGCGGGGCATCCAGGTGTACGAGCGTCTGGTCCCGGCTCTGGCCAGCGTGCCGCCTCTGAGCGGAGAAGAGTAGAGGATCTCACTCCTCCTCTCCTGCTCCAGCCTCTCACAGCTGCTTCTGCTCCTCGCGGTTCTCAGTAAAGATGCTGATTTCCGCACATTATCGACAAATGTTTCTGCCATAACACCAAAGAATGGGCTGATCCCATATAATGAAGATCACCGTTATGTTTGCTTTAATTAACTCAGGAGTTGCTTTCTTTCAATGATGTCTTAGATATGCTTTTAAGTCTTACTTTTTAGCTGATATCCACAATTAGGAGCTGATATGAACGGTTGTTTTAATTCATAAAGTGTATAATTAACACACTTAAATTAGGCAGTTTGTGTCTCATATGAAAAACGAAAATGATTTCAGAGACTGAAACTGTATAGCTGTGCTTGTCATAGATGCATTATATTTTTTAATACGAATGATTTTGATGCAAACATGTAGTTATGTATACTGAAAATGTGTATGGGTCATTGATTACTACGAGACTTATATTGCACAATAACTACAATTAGAATGAGTTACATGTCATGATTTCATGTTTTGTGATTTTTAATGTTACCTCAATCTTTTTTTTCTTTTTTTTGACACAAGTCAACATTGATGTGGTTGACTGGTGCTACTTTGCCCTCCTGATTGAAAAGTTAAGGGGTAATATATATCAAAGCTATCTGAAGTGTTAGTATTATTATTTTTATTACATGGAGACTGACTTCAAATAATAAATAATATAGCTTTAAAGGTGCTGTGTATTTTTCCCCACTTTCCATGGATGGATGGATGGATGCATGGATAGATAGACAGATAGATATCTCAGATATCTCAGATCTCTCTGTTTTCAAAAGTTCAAAAAACAAAAATATAGTAATATAAGTCTGCATGGGTCATAGGACAGCTTTGTGTGTACAAACGCACATTAAAACCAATTGAAACCCGCCAATTGTCCAATCTGAGCTCCTGCAGCATCACATTACAATGTGGTTCCCTTTCAAGAGTTCACTCTACATTGCGAAGCATCGCTGTGGGAACTCCTCCCCTTCTCCAAAATCCTGAATCATCTTTCTTTTTTTCTTTTCCACATTCAATCGTTTCTAGGAAATAAAAGATTTAGTATTTTTATTGCCCAACATAGTTCATCCTCACGCTCACTTGCATGTGGGGTGCCACAGGGTTAAATCCTTGCCCCAGTCTTATTTTCTTTATAAATGCCACTGATGGGAGCTATCTTTAGGAAATATGGAGTGTGTTTTATTTTTTATTTTTTTTCACCTGTATGCTGATGATACTCAGGTATATTTTCCTTTGCAGCATAAAAACAAATGTAGGGGAATTTACAGTGAAGACTCTCGGACCAGGTGTGTTGAATGAAGACCAGAAGTCAAGAGATTCGGTCAAAAATGAAGAAAATTAACTGAAGATAGTTTGCAGTTTCATCAGCAGAAGTCAGCTTCAAGACTCGCAATCAAGTTCGCAGGCCGCTCTGCGTACATGTTCTAGACACCAACAGTTATACTCTTAACAGAGGTCACTAATTACGTCAATACATAGGTAAGCAAGATTCTGGTTGGTAGATAAATTTAGAAAATCTCCACACATGGACGTAAAACTCGAAACATATCTTCTAGTGATTATTTTGGTGATAAATGATCAGAGGTCAGACGCACAGGATATCAGGGTGACGGCAAATGACGATTTCCTCCTAGAGATCTCTCTCTGCATCTAATTACAAAGATAGACATTCACACACATACGCAGAGAACACTTATCTGTACTTCAAGGTTGCCGGGCTCTGCCCTGAATGTTATCAAATATGGTTAACTACACACACACACACACACACACACACACACACACACACACACACACACACACACACACACACACACACACAATGAGATCAGCTTCTTAGAGAGTAAAAAGGCAGACTAAAGCCATATTCAACATATTTTCCAAAATGCATAAATGTAACTTTGATAAATTATTATTCAAGAAATATTATAATTAACATTATTATGAGGGCCATTGTAGATCTGCAATTCATTCCTTCAGTATGTGGCTAATTATTTTATGCTTGTGTGTAGAGTAGAGGTCTTCACGGGTCCAAAAATTCGTACCCGAACCCGAAGAGACCCGTAAATGCGCTGCACCGAACCGACCCGGACCCGTGTTTTATTTGAAATTGGGACCCGAACCCGTGAAGACCCGAGAAATGCCTTAAATGTACTACCCGGACCCGAGACGCGGACCCGACCATTATTCGAAACTTGGACCCGAACCCGACTGGGCAGACACAGACCCGACTGCACCCGATCGGCACATATTGCACAGCAAACTGCAATTAACAAGTATAAAGTATCGGGGGGGAAAAAAAAACACTTTTTGGCTTAACTACTGTTAGTAGCCTTCTCCCTGACTGCGATGCATACAGTCCTCCTAGCCAATAAATTTACATCCATGTTAGGCTGTTGCTCTCTCTTGCCGACTGAAAGAGTCTTCTTAATCCACTATTCCAGCTTTAAAAGTCTACTGTCACGGTCGATGATGGATGACTAATGCAACTTCGCAGTTTTTTTTTCTTTTTTTTCTCCATGTCAACTTAACTTCGACTGTTGTGTTTACCCTTTTGAACTTCAATAACAATAGTTTTTGTAGGTTGTAATAAAGACGGCGCATTTTTTTTTTTTTTTTTTTTGGTAAAAACGCACAGAACAATAAGTGCATTAAACTTTACTGCGTGCGTGTTCAAGTCTCCTCTTCAGTAAAAGAAAAAAATACAAAACAAAACATATGTTTAGAACTGTACGGCACCTAGTGGTCATCTTAAAAAAACTTAAAGGAGGATTCGCAGGAGACAGCTTGCTAACTTAAATAGCTTATTCTGATAAGAGTATATTTTTCCACCATATTTTCTAACATCACTGCTCTCTGAGCCGAGCCTGACCAAAAATGTTAAATATAACAAGACGGTTCTTTCATATTATTATAAACGTAAGAAAGAATGGCAGAGTAAAAGTCCTGCCAGCCCTAGTTGCCATAGAAACATGGCGTGCGCCTTAGACTGCACATGCGCGTTATTTCAATGCAATCTAAACATCATAGACAACGTTAATGTGACAGTTCATTTCCGATCTCATATTTTGTTGCTGATGTGAAATAAGTTAAATAAATATGCAAGGCTCCAAGCAGATTTGGGGATTTGACGTTGTTTGCTTTTACTGTTGTACACGGTAGGAACTGGAAAATTAAAAATTTGACTTTAATAAATCATCAATAGGCTACTAAAAACAACAGAACATAGTACAAGAAAAACAAAGAACATAAAATATAATACAGAAATACAATACATTTATAAAGAAAATAATAATCTGATTCGCTGCTGCCTACAGGTCGGCTATGTCAACAAAGCATTTAATGATAACTATCTGAAATTTAAACTTAACAAACATACAGTAAAATACCACCTTTAAGTAAACAGAGTTCTGCTTGTAGTTGTGATACAGGCTATAAAACTTTGCCAGCAAAAAAAATAAAAATGTAGCAATCATAGATCTTTTTCAGATATTCACTCACTCAGTGCAGTGTGTAATCAATGTGCATTCAAGTGCCATTACAAGTAATCTGCTAATATTTAGCATATCCTAATTATATTTCAGCATATGCTCTTGAAGCATTTCCCTAGGTGCCTCATGAAAAAGTGAAAATTTACAGAAAAAACAAATTAAATATTAAAGGCTTAATTAGGAAAGTAGGAAAATACTATGGAAGACAGTGGGGCCCAGAAACTGTTTAGTTTCCACATTCTTCTTCTTAAAAAAATTGTTTTTTCATTCAGCAGAAGAAAGAAGTTCATACAGGTTTAGAACAACATGAGGTGAGTAACAGTGTTTTCATTTTTTTTAAATATTAAATATGCTGTGCAAAAAATAAAAATAAATAAATCAAATCAAATAAATTAAAATAAAAACAAATAATAAATATGTTTTTCTTTTGTTCTCAAAGAGTGCTTTTCTCTTTATTAAAGTGGTGCTTGGTGTAGGGCTGCTTTCATTTTCATGTTCACATGTTGCTGTTTAGAAACAGCAAAGCATTTACACTAGCAGTGCTGAGGCAGGTCCGACGATTCTCCAATGTGCGACCAGAGATGCTGAAGGCCGATTCACAGCTCACACTGGATGCAGGCACACAAAGTATTTTTCTTGCAAGCCGTGCCATTGATGGAAACAAATTTTGGTTATGCTTCCAAAAACTAAGGATGTCCCTATCGTTTTCCATTGTGAGCTTGTGCTGCAAATATTGTTCTAGTTCGTCAAGTCCTGTGTCCAATTCAGCATCCTCGATGTCAGCCCACTGGCTAAAGATTGGCACTGCTCCTGGTGGTGGTACTGACCTAGCCATCTCTTTATCTTATTCTTGCTGTTGCTGGGCATTCACCTCAGTTGTAGTAGCTCTTTTAGGGAGGCTGGCCAACTCTCTACGCGTGCTTTCATATATTTCCTCTCTCTCTTCTGGGGTGAACATCCGAAGCTGCTTGAATTTTGGCCAGAGCAGCACACCAAGCTTTTTATGGTGTCCCAAAACTATCCGTTCAGAAATTAGCCCCATGCACCTAAATAGAACAAAACAGAATAGAACAGAATTAATTGAATAATCCAAATCAAACAACACTTAATAGGTCTAACTACAGCAAACAGTGAATCAGTTAAAGAAAAAGAATAATAACCACAACTACTTTTTATTAAGCACAGTTACATATGCAGGAAATGCGTTAGTTATTAGAAGAGTAAGACTACATCTCACCTGTGTTTCATTATCCTGAGTGGCACTGGATCATCTTGGGAGAACTGGCAATGGATAAGCAGTGTGGTTTTCCAGAGGGCCACTAAGTTTATTGTACAATACTCTGAGCCACTGAGCTCTTCAGTTGCCTGCTTGAAAGGCTGGATAAGCATCTGGAGAATGTCTTTGGATATGTGACTCATGTGATGCATCTCTCCTCGTTCAAGCAGAATGGACTGAATGTCATCAAACGCATTAAGCACAGATTTGACCATCTCCAGTTTAGTATTCCATCTTGTTTCACATTCTTGTTTCAAAGACTGCTTGAGTCTAAGTCGTAATCCAGAGTGTTTAAAAAATGTTGTAAGGGACTTGCATTGCTCAATGCAGGCTCTTACTTGTTGCAGTTCTTCCTCATTTCCATCATCCTCTTCATCACCTTCATTAGACTTCTTAAAAGTGTGCTTTAGCACTGTATTCAGTATGTGTGCTATACAGCTTTTGTGCACCCATCGGGAGAGTGCTGCCTGCACATTTGCAGCTTGGTCACTGACAAACACCAGTCTGTCGACCTCATCTGGGGTCAAACCAAATTCACCCAGTTGCATGAGCAGTTCTGTTTTCAGGTTTAAGGCAGTTTTCTTTGCCCCAAGTGGAAATGCACATGTACATATGATCCTACTATTAAACTCCCAGTTATCATCTATGTAATGCAGTGTGATGCAGTTGTAACTGACCTTCCTGTGGTCATCTGTCCACATGTCTGTGGATGCTCCGCATGCCAGTCCCTCAGCTATGGCTTTTTTAGTTGTTGGGAGGAGCTCTGCCCTGAGACTTTCATATTTCTTTTGTGTGAAACGAGATAACGTCACACCAGAAGGAAGTAAGTCCTTCACATCAAACTGGCCATGTGTTGCTCCCGTGTCCAGTATTGTTTGCGCAAGCTCGACAAAGGCGGGTGTTTCAAACATGCGAAAGGCCCTTAAATCCTTTGCACAGACTTTTGTGCATTTTTCCACAATGGCATCCTTAGCTTTTTTTTTGGACCGACTCCCAGTCTAATAAATGACACCACCGAAGTTTGCATTGTGACATTTTTTCCACACGACCTTGTGTGTTTTAAAAGATGCGACGTTCCTGTTTTTGCCGAATCAAACTTTAACAACGCGTCACATGTAATACACTTAACTGCGCTTACTTTTTTGTTGTCTTTGTCCACAATTTGCATGAAAGAGGTCCAGACAGAAGAGGTGCCGCTGGGTTTTACCTCTTTATATTCATTTTGTCTGAGCTTTTTTTTCACATCACTAATTAAGGAATCCATGATCATCGACCGTCTGCTTGCATTTATAACTCCGCCCGCGCTCTGCTACTTGAGGCTGAGGTCACGCGACACCGCGTGTTGTAATTTATTTTTTTATTTTTTATTTTTTATTATTTCCCGCTCACACTTTTCTCATAATTTTACAAGTTGCAAGTTACAAAATACACGCAAAGTGCTAACTGACACTGATCATTGGCGGGTGCGGTGTTCTCCGATTGACTCGGGTATTTCACACAATGTTAAACAGACCCGGGACCCGAAGTAATAGATCGGGACCCGACCCGGACCCGGCTGAACATTTAAAAAATAGACCCGAACCCGTACGGGTCCCGGGTCCTCAGGTCTCAGGTCCTCCGTGAAGACCTCTAGTGTACATTTACATTTACATTTTATGCATTTAGCAGACGCTTTTATCCAAAGCGACTTACATTGCATTCAAGTTACAGTGTTTACATTTTATCAGCTCTTGCTTTCCCTGGGAAAAGTGTAGAGTTACAGTTTTTCTCAGTCGCTTTGGTGCATTTCTCAAATCATCCTTGATATTTGCAAAAAAGTATGTGCATTTCTCAAAACAATTTGTACAAACAGCATCTCACAATTACCTGCAAAAGCCTGTAACATAGTATGAAATGCCCTTGTGTCATTTTTGAAAAAGAAAAAACAGTCAAAATGCTTAGTCATGTTGTCAATATAACAGTGCACTCTGTTAGTACTACTTGATGTAAACTCTGGCAACAGTATGGATATTTATTTCTGACATACATGTACAAAAGTTTTTATTGAGATTAACAGAGGTTTAGATGTTGATGGTTTATTTAAAATAATAGTTTGGTTTGACGTCACCATTATCGTGATCAGTAGTTGGGCAGTTTGACTCAAACTGTTTAATGTTAGTTTTTGTTTGGATGTTTGTTATGGCAAAAACAGTGAACAGCTACTTGCTTTTGTTAAAGATGTCATGATCTGATCAACCGATCTCATATAGAATCTAATCTATGCTATTAATTTCATATTAGTGACTTTAGTAATGTTTTAATCAGATGATCTGTATTTCTGTCTATAATTTTTGAAACATATTGTTCAGAAACCGCTTTGACCTACTGACGCTTAGATACACACAGAGAAACGGTGTATGAACCTCAACAATGGTGACATGCTTCATGCCGCAATGCATTTTGGCCATGCATGAGTTTTGTATGATGCACCCAGAATACATTGCAGCATGAAGCATGTCACCACTGTTTCATAACCTGAGTCTTGAAGGTTTTTATATTTTTTTGGAAACCCTCGAAATTATCTGATTAAAACTCTGCTGGGTCTCAGTCTGTTGAACCAATGAGGTGCGATGATCTATAACATGCAACTAAAACCATAGATTAGACTGAAAATAATCAGATCGCTACATGATGATGTCAACCAGTATCATCTAACCACATGCTCTTTTTCTGTTTTTACCATAACAAACATAGATACAGCAGTTAGAGAAAAACATTGAGAAGTCAAGAGCTAAAATAAATAGCCTAACTAAAGCAAACACTGATCACCACAATGGTGACATCAAAGCAAACTATTACTTTCAAACAGACATCAACATCTAAAACTCTGTTAATCTCAACAAGACCTTTTGCACATGTATGACAGAAATAAAGTCAATCCGGTTTATGACAAGTGAAGCTGGAAATACTGTTGGATTTATTTAATGAAGTTATAGCTTCATCAAACAAAGGTTGGGTTTTTATTTTCAACCAAAATTTGACATCTGAGCAACATTTGAGTCCACATGAAATGTCCAATGGAAAATTTCCCGCTTAAATCTTTATTAGAATGTTGGGGATAATGTTCTAATAATGTTATCAATAAACATTTTTAGAATGTTTTTAGAGAATGTTATCCTTTTAGGAGAATATTGTGGGAGCTAAAATAAAACGTCAGTCAATTTATTTCTAGAGCACAATTTAAACAACTTGAAGTTGACCAAAGTGCTTTACATATAGACACATATAGAACAAAATTCAAAACAAAACAGAGCTAAACAGTTTGGTGCACCTGACACGCCTGTACTTTTCTTTGTTTTTTCAGACCTATTCTAGCAGTCAGCATTAAGTGCCATATATCATTATAAACAGGAGAACTTTAAGTTTCGGTCTAGCTAATTTAAAGTCCCAATTTTCCCTTTGTTTTCTCTAAGAATTAACGAAATTCCAGAATTTTAAGAAAAACACAAGCAATAATTGGGTGTTTTTTTACTGTGTACTCAAACAGAAACTTTAAAAAGTTGTATCTGTGTGTTTTACACTTCCAAATAAAAATTTGTCTACATATAACATCCCCCAAGCAAGTTATAGCCATTTATTACAATACTGTTATAGGCGCTTTTCAGTGAAAAACAGGTTTATTTACTAACAATATTTATGTATAAAAAAAGGGAGTAAGGAAAATGGAAACCGTGTTTTGTAATAACAAAATACAGTAAAAAATTAACTTTTTTTCCAGAAAAAAAATATATATATTTTCAATCTGAGTATGAACAACAAACACAAACAGTGCAGCAAGTTGTGAAAAAAATTGTCTTGTGCAACAAACATACAAGCAGTGCAAATGATTCACAAACTACACACAAAATGGGTGAGAAATATATAGAGTGCAATATAAAAAAAATAGAGCAAATGATCTTTATGAACTATACAAGTATTATTACAAATGTAAAATAACATTGCATATTCTTCATTGTATAAATGGAATAGGCTATAGATTAATCATAAGTTATTCAGTCAAGAGCAGTGAGTTCGTTTTGATAGGACTCACAGTGGTGTCACGGTTCGGCAGCTTAAGTTTGGATACAGCAAAAAGAAAGAAATGCCAGAGAAATTTCCTTGTTTTTATCATTTTTTTCATTTATTAAAACTAACATCATAAAGCGTTTTTTTTTTTTTTTTAACAGCAGTGTGCCGAACAACAGTCGCATCTCAGATCAGCTGCAGGAGTCGGATTTCATTCATCACGTGAGGAGAGTGAGTCGAGCTGAAGAGTATTGTATTTTTTACAGTCATGCCAATAAAGCAATTTTGAATTGAATTGAAAGACAAAGAAGTTGGCGAAAGAATTAGTTTCGAAACGAAATATAAAAGCGGCCGCTTTAAAAATATTTTAGACTTTGGAAGGCCTTTTGACTTTTGCCATTATATAAGATGATTTTGGAAACTTTTTAAAATTCGTTTCTTATTTATTTAGTTCCACCAAATAAATGTGTTAATAATGTTTGCTGATTTTCAGTGTTTTATATTTAAACTTTGTGTAAGTTATTTATTTTATATTAGGCCTGATAGCATGGTGTGGCATGGTTTGTATTCGCTTTGTTAATATATTAAACATTCTGTGTATAATAATATATAATAATATAGCCTAAGTGAGTTTGTCATACTGTTTTGTTGTTGTCAATTCATTCAATTGAAGCTGAATTGCCGCTAAACTCTAACGAACTTTTGGGAATGGGAGGGCCAGACATCATGTTGCCTGTTACATCGTTTGGGCTGCCTTGTTGAGGATTTTAACTTGTCAGATAATAAATTGTTTTTGAGGCGGCCAAGACAAGTATTTTGACATACTTTTGGATTCCACGCTGTCGGGAGTCACTTCAAAGATTTTACATATCAGTAGTTCTTTGCTCACTGGCTAAACATGACAGAAAGTTGTAGAAGGGAGTCAGGGAGAGGCAGCGGTGTTGTTTTACGGTGTATTACAGTGACAGCGCTACAAGCTAAACATAAGGGGTCGTACTGTAAATATTTAAAAACTTTGCTCTCTTTAATTCAAATTCGTCCTCCTTATAGACTACTCGCGTATTTGCTTGCTTTCGTGGCACATCAGCTTATAAATGAAAGAGTAAACGCGTAAAATTAGGGTAAACCATTAAAATGCAGTGGCCTCCATGTTTACTTCCTTATGACAGCTCATGCCGTCTTGTTGTTGTTCTTTTGCGCATGCGGGTCAGTGCAAGAATGTCATTCATTCACAATTCAATTTGGTCACATTTAATAAAAAATATTATGAACAGCCATACAAAAAAAATAATAATAATAATAAAAAGAGGCAAATTGGCAAGGTGTATCTGTCCTTTAAAGTGCTAGAAGACGCGCTCAAATAAAAAAATAAAAAAATAACCCAAAGTCTTAATTTGGGCTACCTGGTCTCATGGCATTTATGTACCTGGGTGCACTTTTTAGCATGACATGAAATACGTACCAATAAGTGCACATCACTGCAGTTTCCAAAATAAATGAACACTTTCACACAAATTTACAGAGTTGCGATTAATAAAGCGTAATTTTCACACAATTACTTGAAGAATATCATATTACTATGTTGGGAGATTTGAAAACTGATGCTTTTGAACGTTAGCATCGCACACATCCAGCTTCATATCTATGGGTTTTCATAGATGATAAGTCTGTACGTAGTTCACAGAGTACGGAGAAGGACTCAAGTGACGAGAACCACCGGTTCAAATCCCGTGTAACTACGGTTCGACAAAAAAAGTTAAAATCTGCTTAAAAGGAAGTTCAAATGGCACAGTTGCATCAGCTGATACATTTTTTTATCAGTTTTGCATTTGTTAACACTACGGGTAGGTTTATGGCTGGATTTGGTGTAGGGCATATTTCCAACACGATAGAGCATTAACTTTTAGCGACAGTCCCCAGATATTTCGATTCTGAACAGCCGCAATATGTATCTGAAGCAACGTAATAAAAAAAACAGCAATACGTACCAATATCTATGTAATAAAAAGTGCCAGGGTTCATATATTGAACCTGTGTTTTAGCGCCACTCAGTGGACATTCCTATTTGAAACTGCGGTGAAACGTGCAGCAAAGTACGTAAAACGGTGTCACACAAAAAGTGCGCAGAGGTACATATTTTTATGAGACTTGGTTGAATTTGGGGCCCCTAGTGGCCTGGGCCCATATGCCTGGCATACTCGAAATACTTTGGAAAGGTAATTAATTTCTACCCATCTTGACTACTGCAACTCTCTCTATGTAGGAATTAACAAACATCCTATTCCTCGACTTCAAATGGTGCAAAACTCTGTGGCGAGAATTCTGTTGGGTGTACGAAAACATGAACATATTACCCCAATTCTAATGTCTCTTCATTAGCTTCCTGTCCACTATAGAATTGATTTTAAGATTATTTTAATGTTTTTGTTTTAATGTTAAATGTTTTTAAATCTTTACATAGACTGGTTTCATTGTATCTGTCAAATATGTTGCTCTTACACAACCCATCGAGATCTCTCCGATCATCTGATCAGAGGCTGGTGACTGTTCCTAGGGCAGGACTAAAAATGAGAGGGGATCGGTCTTTTTCCGTGATTGCCCCTAAATTGTGGAATAGTCTTCCACTGTATATCAGAACTGCTAAAACATTGTCAGATTTTAAGGCTAAGTTAAAAACTCAATGTATTATTTTAATGTATTATAGAGATTAATGTATTATTTTCAATCTGTTTTGTTTTGAATGTTGTTCTGTATGTGTCTATATGTGAAGCACTTTGGTCAACTTCAAGTTGTTTTAACCCTAAAACAGGCAAGAGTGGAAAATGATCAGCAAAAAAATAATTTCATGTCACTTTTTGACTGTCCTACACGGTTTAGTGCCATCCCTAAACAAACATAAAATGTAATTTATGTAACAAAAGATATATTTTTTTATGTAATCCTGAAGACTTCTGTCAGATTTTTCAGATGTGTTTGATCAGGGTTGCAGGATGGTGGCCCTCTAGTAGCAGGGTTGGACACTCCTGTTCTACCATAAAATGAGCTGTGTGAAACCCTGCAAGAGAAAAATCTAGTTAAAAATTAAAAGATGTAGTCAACTAAATGTAATGTTATCCATTTTACACAGGGCCGCCGGGGCAACGGGGGCGAACTGGCATTTGACCCACCACTTTTCAAACTACTGGGGCACTGCCCCAGCACTTCAGGCAGGTTCACTTGAAGCAACACTACACAAACCAAACGGTATTTGACATGAAAGTACCGCGAGAGCAGACGGCACCGTACGCTTTCGAATCGCTCTCTCGCGATACTTTAAACTCATACACTGATTGGTCTGTGCAGTGCCGCTTCAAGTCGTCTCTTTTTTTTGTTATCAACATTTTTTATTTTTCATACATAACATCCAAAAAAAAAAAAAAATAAATAAATAAAAATACAAAATAATAATGAAAAAAAAACAAACAAAAAACACAACAACAACAGACACATACTCAATATCTCAAAGTCCAGTCAAAGGGAGGGAGAGAGGGAAGGACAAGAAAAACACAAAAGTCACTCCTTTATACAGTCACGTATATCAAAGAGAAAGCACTGCCAAGCATCAATGGTAGAAGGCTTGGCCCCATTCATTCGTGCTGTTGTACATTCACAAGTCACTATTTGCAGGAGGCTACAGATCCAATATGTTTTTCCACACATGTGCGGTGTAAACCAGTTTTGTATTATTGTCTTCTTTGCAGCTGTAAAACCAGCAAACAACATTCTCTTTTGCATTGAAGTTATACAGAGGCCAGAATCATCATTAAGAAGACACAAACTTGGATTAACAGACCAATCAATATGCAGTAAGGATGATAGAACCAGGTTTACATGTGTCCATAGACTGATGACGACAGGACATTCCCAAAACATATGCAGAAAAGTACCTGACAATGTAATATTACATATATGGCAGTTGAGATTCGGTTGTAGTTTCATTTTAAATCTTTTGTAAGGAGTTATGTATGCTCTATGAATGGCTTTGAAGTGAATAAGACGATGAGCCAGATTTTTAGATGTTAAACTGAGATTAGACCACACTCTCTCCCAGTCGACAGACAAATTAAGGTCAGATAATTCCCTATTCCAAATAGTTTTAATAGAAAGAGGTTTTGTAATGCAATCAATAATCTTATTATATATTAAAGAAACAGACGGCCGACCAACAGATGGTGCAATCCAATCTTGCATAGGATGAGAGGAGATGGGAGATGCCCAAGGAACTCCATACGCTTTGAGAGCAGAACGTAATTGAAGAAAGACAAAATATGTGGATGCTGGTAGACAAAATTTGGTTCTTAATGTCTGAAATGAACATAAGCCCTGGTTATCATATATATCACCGCATGTGTTTACACCCAAAGAGGACCAAGAGGGTTGGACAAATGGACGATTTCCGCATACAAAATTAAAATTGTGCCATAAAGGTGTACTGTTACAAAATTTGAAGGTTCCTCCTATCCGACGTTCCACCGTTTTCCAGATTTTAATAGAGTTGGCCACAACCGGACCAAATTTATAATTATCCCCTTTTTTTCCTGTGCCAGTAAATAACATATCTTGGAGTCTATTTGGTTTAACCTTGTCAGCTTCAATCACTCTCCAAGAAACTGTAGATTGAGGATCAACCCAATTATGAAGAGCCTTAAGCTGGAACGACCAATAATACAGTTCAAAATTTGGTACAGCCAGTCCTCCTGCGCTATTAGGATGTTGTAATGTGGTAAGCTTAATTCTGGGGCATTTATCATTCCAGATAAATTTAGAAATTATGGAGTTGATCTCCTTAAAGTAACCTGGAGGGGGAGAAAGTGGTAGCATAGAGAAAAAATAAATAAATCGAGGTAACAAATTCATCTTAACAGTGGAGATTCTTCCTTGAAGAGATACTTTAAGATTCTTCCATCTTTGAATGTCATTTTTGACCTTAACTAAAATATTACTAAAATTGTCCCTGGCAATCTTATGAATGTTTTTATGTATGGTAATGCCCAAATAGATGAAAGATTCCTTAATAGGGATAAATGAGGGAATAGAAGAATTAACATTGTTAATTGGCATTAAAGCAGATTTGCTCCAATTTATTTTGTATCCTGATAAGCTACTAAAATTATCAAATTCCTTAATTATACTAGAGACTGAAACATCAAAGTGGTCTAAATATAGAATAATATCATCAGCGTATAATGAAATACTATGATTATGATCATGAATCTTAATCGATACTTCAGATTTCCTGATGGCTTGTGCTAAGGGTTCAAGAGATAGACAAAACAATAAGGGGGAAAGCGGACATCCCTGCCTTGTTCCCCGCTGCAAAGGGAATGGAGGGGAAATAATATTACCAGTTATGACTGATGCTGCAGGTGAGTGGTATAATGTCTTAATCATAGACATGAAATGTTCACCGAAGCCGAAACATTGCAGAACTGCCCACATATAATTCCACTCTAGCCTGTCAAAGGCTTTTTCTGCATCAAGTGAAAAGACCGCACAAGGGTGGGAATCTGCAAAGTCAAGAATATGAAGGAGTCGACGCATATTGTCAGATGCATTGCACCCCTTGATGAAACCAGTTTGGTCCTCCTTGATCAAACTATGAATTACCTTCTCCATACGAAAAGCAAAAACTTTAGCATAGATTTTAAGATCACATGGGATAAGCGAAATCGGTCTGTAGCTGGAACAATCTAATGGGTCTTTCCCTTTTTTAAGAAGTAATGAAATCAGTGATGTTTTTTGATCTCTATGAAATACCCCATGTTCAATTGCAAAATTAAATGAATTAAGCATAAGTGTCCCTACCAAATCCCAAATTTCTAAATATAATTCAGGGGGGAGACCATCTAGACCTGGCGATTTGCCCTTTTGAAGGCTTTTTAGAGAGACGTGCAGCTCCTCCAAACTTAATGGGGCCTCCAAAGATTCTTTATCCATCTGTGAGATTCGAGGCAGTTCCAATTTATCTAAATACTGCTTACAAATTGGTTCATCAAAATCTGTTTCGGCTTTATACAGATTCATGTAAAAACCTTTAAATATGTCATTAATTGCCGCAAGGTTTGTGGTGACCTGATCATCCGATGATTTTATTGCGCTAATATATGCCTTAGACTCACATTCTTTCAGCCTAAGGGCCAATAAATGACTAGGTCTCTCTGATTCAAAATAATATTTTTGCCTAGTCCTATGTAAAATAAATTCCGCCTTTGAGTGTGAAAGTAAATCATATTCTTCTTTTAAAGAGGACAACTGTGTAGCCTGTTGATCAGTAAAATGTTGTTTTTGAAGGTTTTGCAATGATTGGATTTTATTTTCTAATTGTGTAAACTGGTGAGTTTTCGCTTTGGCAAGAGTAGAAGAGAAAGATATACAGAATCCTCGTATGGCACACTTAGTCGATTCCCACATTATTTGAGGATCCACATCAGAGGGCATATTGATTTCAAGAAATTCCGTAATATATTCTTTTAGTGAAGTAATGAAAGTCTGATTACTTAATAATGATATGTTAAAGCGCCATCTAGGGGACTTGGCTTTAACATCGGAGAGAGGAACACTGCACAACACAGCAGAATGATCAGATAATAAAATTGGTAATATAGAAATGGAGGAATTCGACGAAATTAAAGATGGGCTGAGAAATATGTAGTCTATCCTAGAGAAAGTCTTATGTCTATTAGAAAAAAAAGTGAAGTCCTTAGCTTTAGTATTCTGAATTCTCCAAAGATCGATTAAGTTGAGCTCCGTGATAAATTTATTCAGTAATTTAGAAGATGGATTGACTGTTGTATCAGATTGAGATTTATCTAAAGCAGGATTTATGACAGCATTAAAATCACCACCCACAACTAATGGGCAGTCAATCTGCTCAAGTAATGTTTTGGAAATCTGTGTAAGGAACGCACTGTCCGTCTCATTCGGACCGTAAATAGAGACCAATGCTAACCTATTATTATATATTTTGCATCTGATAAAAACAAATCTACCCTTCTCATCACTACCAAGGTGTTCAATTGTTAAATTTAACTTTCGATTAACAAGGATAAGCACCCCCTTAGTTTTGTTTTGAGCGCAGGAAAAAGCCGCTAATTTATAATATTTATTCTGAAAACGTGCCACGTCAGATTGTTTTAAATGCGTCTCTTGAATTAGGGCACAGGAAATAGATTTACGGTGTAAATATTCTAACACACGGGTTCGTTTAACAGCAGAATTTAAACCATTCACATTCAGTGATAAAATATTTAGAGTATGCATTGAATATTCATAATCCCAAAATTGTAATCAATAAATGAAAAAAAACAGAAGCACTTCCATTCTGTAAGTAGCATGTAAACGCTGATGTGCATTTTAGATACCAAACCTCCTAGATGAAAAATCCCTTTAGAAATAAGATAAAATAAATAACAGTATAAATGTCTGTTGTAAAAAGTAAAAACAACATAAAAACCTGAACAACCAACAACCGTTAACACGGAACAACTCAGACCGCACATTACCGAGCACATAGGTCTGACTGAGCAACAAAAATAATGATGGTTCGTGACCGATCCACTCCAACGCAAGACATGTCTCCCGAAAGGCCCACACAGCCAAAAAATATTTTTAATTAAACCTACTCTCAATTAGTCCCCTCCAAAAAAGAGAGAGAGAGAAAAAAAAAAAAGGAGTGTCAGTCTTACCAGCAACGAGATCGTTGTACCGGATATATAGGGACAATATCTCGGTAGTAGAGAGGAGAGAAGAAAAAGCAAAAAATAGAGTTAGCAAGCGTCCATGTCCATCCTACCACCATCCCCTACTGGGCAGCTAGGACGATGTCCATCCCGGCCATCAAGTTCCTTCCGTTGGACCGGAGAGACAGCGGCCGCTGTTCCCCTGTCGCCGCCCCGCAGAGCCGCGGCATATGTCTTCTGCTGAGACAGGGAGCTGATAAAATCCTCCGCTTTCTGAGGGGAATCGAAGCTTTTCTGTTCCCCTTTGTGCCATAGTTTAACCACCGCCGGATAGATGAGGAAGGGCTGGAGGCCAAGCGCTGTCATCTTCTTCAAAACCGGACCAAATGCCTTTCTTCTGATCGCTGTAGCTGGACTAAAGTCGGGAAAAAATAGTAGTGTGACATTGTTCTGTGCACATTTCACCGGATAGGCCTGCCGAGCACCCTTCAGGATATCTGATCTGTCATGCCATCTCAGTACATGGAAGATAAGAGTGCGCGGCCGATCGGAGCCTCTCCCTCCGTCATACACGTGGTGCGCCCGGTCAAGCTCAATGTCATGGCCCCTCAAGGAAGGAATCCACTTCGGAAGATGAACTCTGAGGAAACCAGCCGTGTCGGATCCCTCAGCCCCCTCTGGCAGCCCCACCAGTCGTACGTTGTTCCTCCTGCACCTGTCCTCCATATCCGTCATCTTCTCGGTGAGTCGCTCCAGCTGGTTTCTTACGTCCGTGACTGCCCTCCTATCCTCACGTGCATCTGCTTGCACAGAATCAACGCGGTCACGTGTCTGCTTCGCCGCGGTAGTTATGGCCTCAAACTCCTCTCTTAGCTCTTTAACAGACTTGTTGTTCGCTTGTATATCCTCACGCAGTTTGCGCAATGCTGGAATCAGTACAGAGTCCATCGCATCTCTTACTGCCGAATTCACAACCAAATTCAAAGTGCTTTGCTGCTCTTTAAATGCTAGTTCAATACGGCTAGCGATAGCATCGTCGAGGTCTTCTCTGGAGATGGCGGAATCTCTGAATTTTTTCTTCATTGGCGATTGCTCAATCTCTCTTTTCCGATCCCCTTTGTCTGCCTTAGCACTCATGATGGGTCCAATGCAGAGTGGTTCAAATTTTACTGACAGGATCTTACAATATGTGGCAAAGTGAGCAGAGCGAAAGACTAAGCTTGCATCGCCGTCGAAGGGTCACGTGATCCCCTTCAAGTCATCTCTTGAAAGACCAATCAAAACTCCCCTTTCAGCTGGTCGGTTAAGCACGCTTTGACGCTCAGTGGCGTAATCGTCCGAGTCCAATCTATGCTTCAGTAGGCCAATCGTTAAGTTTTGAACGTTTTAAATAATGTATGCGCACATTCCGCATTTTGAATAAATTACGTTTGCATTAGCCAAATCGCACGCTGCATGAGAAAAGTGCGTTGCTGGCCTATCAGTGGGAAACACTGTCGCTACTGGCAATAGTAATGCAACATTGCTAAATTACTTGATTTGATAAATAATGAGCATAAATATTGTTATATTTCGGGTGATTTTAACATAAATCTCTTACAAATGAAATTTGATACCCCTACTGCAGATTTCCTAAATATTCTGTATTCTAGTTATTATTTTCCTCTTATTCGTAAACCTACAAGAAAATTCAGCAACTTTAATTGATAACATTTTAACAAATTCTCTAGGTGAAGGAATGAAATCTGGTGTTTTATGTTCAGACTTGTCTGATCATTTTCCTATATTTCACTATTCTGAAATTATGGTTAATAGGGTTAAACTTTTAAAAGAAATTCAGGAAAAGAGAATTATGAGTAAGTCAAATATTTCTAAATTTAAAGATTTGATTTCTAGTACCTCTTGGGATGATCTGTGTAAGGAATATGATGCTGACAGAGCATATCAACATTTTATGACTGTTATTAGTTCCAGTTTTCATGTTTCATGTTTTCCAATCAGTAGTTCTGTGAAGAAATTCAGTCAGGACTTTAATAATTCTTGGTTTACAGTTAGTTTACGGAAAATGTTGAAGACACAAAACAAACTTTATAGAAGATATATTTTAAATCCCACTCCCCTCACCTGGTATTTATAAATCTTACAGAAATAAATATAGCCATTCTATTAAATCAGCAAAAAAGCTATATTTTGGTGAAAAATGTAAGAAATGTTCAAATGATATTAAATCTACATGGAAAGTAATAAATCAGTTGCTGCAAAGACAAACTGCAAAGAGACTAACTCGGAATTACCTTTAGACTTTGTGGATGGTGAAAATTCTTTTAATGATCCATTCGATATAGCTGTTGGTCATAAATGAGCTAATAATATCCCTACTGGTAATGGTGTACCCCTGGATTATATATCAGGAAACTTTCCTATTATCTCTTTTTTAAGCCACCTGAAATTCAGGAAATAAGTGAAATTATTGACAAATTAAAATGATCTTCAGCTGGTCATGATAATATTTCTGTATTTATTGTTAAACAGGTGAAATGTTCGATATTGCAGTCACTTGTTCACATTTTTTCTCTTTCTTTGAAAACAGGCATTGTACCAGACGATTTAAAAATAGCTAAAATTGTTCCTCTGTTTAAAGCAGATGATCCGCAATGTTTCAACAACTATAGACCTATATCTATTTTGCCCTGTTTTTCAAAAATTTTAGAAAAAATAGTATATAAACGGATTCTTTCTCACTTAGACTCAAATTCTATTCTTTATAAGCACCTATATGGATTTCGGAAAAAAAAAAAAAAAACATTCTACTTATATGGCTTTGCTTTACCTGATTGACAAGGTTACCCTTGCACTGGAAAATCAAGAATTTGCTTGTAGTATTTTTTTAGATTTGTCAAAAGCTTTTGATACAGTAAATCATTACATTTTATTAGATAAGTTGGTTATAAATATGGTTTTCATGATTTTACATATAAATGGTTGATGAATTATATTTTTAATAGAAGACAATCTGTTTGTTATAAGGGATGCTATTCTAGTAAAGCAAGCCTATTCTGTGGGGTTCCTCAGGGGTCCATACTTGGACCATTACTATTTCTTATTTATATAAATGATCTATCGAATGTTTCAAATATTCTTACTCCAGTAATGTTTGCTGACGATACAACCTTAGTTTTTTTTTTTTACAACCTTAATTTTTGTTCTTCAGAAGCATTTTGTTAGGATTGCAACCCGATCAAACAAACATACTTCATCTGTTTCTTTATTTCATAAACATCAGGTTCTTACCATTTATGATATTAATACTTTTCAAATATGTGCTTTTATGTGTAAGATATATTCAAGTGAGGGTAACATTCCAGAGCAATTTAGAATGTATTTTAAAGTAAATTCACAGGTTCATAGTTAAATAACTATGTTGACGAGTTAAACAACTCGTCAATCTTCAAATTTTCATTTTCCTAAAGTTCTCATTTGTAGAGGTCAATACTTGATAAGATTCAGGGGTATTAAATTATGGAATGATTTATCTCATCTAGCAAAAAAAAAAATATTCCTCTTTAATATGTTATAAAAGAATAATAAAGGATCATTTAAATGCTGTTTTGTAAAAATGTATCTTGTATTTTATGTATTTTAAATGGTTTGTTTTGAGTAAATTATTTATGTTTTTTTCTCTCTTTTTGTGTGTTGTAATTAATTTGTATTTATATATTTGTTTTTGTAATAGTTTTTGTGTAGTTTTATGAGTTTATTTGTTTTTCATTGTTTAGGTAGAGGCTCTCAATAAGCCCTTTGGGTTTTCTGCCTCTCCCTGCACAGTATATGAATTGTATTATTCATTATTATTATTATTTTTTTATTTTATTTTATTTTTTTTTTATTAGTGGAATTAAACCTGGTATTGCCCAAAGCAAACACTGGGACACTGCGGATTCTTTACTGCTTAATAAAATTAATTTCAAGAATATTTCTTTGCTTTATGTTATCATTGCATTTGCTGTGGCACATAATATTAAGTTTAAAATTATATTGATAGTTCAAATTTTATAAAATTTTATATGAAATTTTGCCCCACCACTTTTGGAGTAGTGGTGCCACCCCTGATTTTACATGTAAATATTTATACATTTGCACAATTTTTTAACTCAAAATAAATAGAAAGGGGACTGTGTACAGGGGGGCTAGAGGCCAGGAAGGCCTATAAGGCTCTTCCCTAAGGGCCCTGGCCCTGGCCCTCGAATGTGATATCTACTGAGGTGGATCTGCTCTCCTTGATGCGATTTATAACCACCATCCCCACCCCACTTCGCTGAGATTTTTTTTATTTTATTTTATTTTTTTATCAAAGGACTACCCCTTGTATTTTATGTGATTTCTGTAACTTCTGTGTATTTTCTACACCCCCTCCCACCTCCCATAACCACCAAGGGGGAACACCCCAACCCACCCCTCGCACACACACCACTCCATACCAGCCCAGAACTCACTATAATGCCATAACCAGAACTGAGGGCACAATTTACCTTGTGACACTATTCATTGTCAATATTGAGGATAATCCTTTTTTCTAAAATGTAAATCTGAGCTGTTTCAACTGAAAGAAACTTGCACTAACCGATCATAAAATATTTCAGTGCATTTGTTTTGTCTCAAGATGCACACCAGTATTGGCATGTTTATAAAAACTAATTAAATATCCAAATTGAACTATTGGCTAATCCTGGTTTAACTAGTTTTTTTTTTGCAAAACAATTTGCACAAACAGCATTGTTTTACTATAACAATATAAGTTTATAAGCTTATATTTCTCAATTGCACAAATCCTTCAACAGAACATTTGAAAAAGACAATTCTACACAAAACAGTATGACAATCAACAGATTTCCCATCCCCCAACACTGTCACTCACGACCAGAAGTCAAGACTAAACCAATTCACCTCCACATAATCGTTTTGTATTACCTATTTTTATTAGCCATTTCACACAATTCAGAAAAAAAACAAAAACGTGCAAATTATAGGCCTGTGTTTTAATATTATGAATGAAATGTGCGTTATTTGGAAGAAAGTCAAGGTGTGACTGACTTTATCCCACTTGTCCCACTAATGGAGCGGACAAGGAGGGCTTGTCCGCTCCATTTGGGAGAGGTGAACTGTCCACCGCGGCCGCGGCCTTTTCCACTTCTCACACAGCTTCTGTACACGGCACTAGAGGGCTGCATTGGGTTTGGGCTCCCGCCGGACCCGCGGGACCCAACGCAAATCTCGCGGGAGCGGGCGGTTTTACCTTTGCTGCAGGCGGGAGTGGGTGGTCAGAAATTTTCGCGGGAGACCCGCAGGGAACGATGGGGTTTGGTGTGTTGGTGGGGTTGTATTCATTTTTTAACATGTGAACATCTCGGACTGGGTGTGAAATGACCTTTAAACTGTTTGTCTAGTAAATCGTTTGGTGCTTCTGTATCAAGCAGGACACAAACATTGCGGGCGCGGGCGGGAGTGGAACACGCAGGTTGCGGGAGCGGGCGGTCCTGGTCAGAAATTCAGCGGGAGCGCAAAGCTCTACACAGCACCATCTCAGCAAGCAGGGGCGCCAATTTGCCAATTCGCCAATTCCCCACACAGTTATAAGATAGATAATAGAAAACCTCTTAGCGGCTCAGATGATTTTTTTTTTTTTTTTTTTTTTTTTTCAAGTGCTTGTGCCGCCCCCCACTTGTCATGAAAAAAATGACGCCCCGGGCGGCTGCCCCGTTCGCCCATGCCTAAAACCACCACTGCCTTAGGGTTTTAAATTGTGCTCTAGAAATAAATTAACATTGACATTGATATTTTATTTTAGTTCCCAGAATATTTTCCTAAAAGGATAACATTCTCTAAAAACATTCTAAATTTTTTTTATTGATAATAGGATTAGAACATTATCCCCCAACATTCTAATACATATTTAAGCGGGAAACTTTCCATTGGACATTGGATGTGGACTCAAATGTTGCTCAGATGTCAAATTTTGGTTGAAAGTAAAAACCCAACCTTTGTTTGATGAATCTCCAACTTCATTAAATAAATCTAAAAGCAGTATTTCCAGCTTCACTTATCATAAACCGGATTAACTTTAGAGGTTTAGATGTTGATGTCTGTTTGAAAGTAATAGTTTGCTTTGATGTCACCATTGTGGTGATCAGTGTTTGCTTTAGTTGGGCTATTTGACTCTTGACATCTCAATGTTTTTCTTTAGCTGTTGTAGCGGCAAAAACAGCAAGAGAACGTGATTAGATGATGCTGGTTGCTGGTTGCTGGTTGCCTGCTGATGATTAAGATATCAGCACGTAGCGAACTGATTATCTGATTTTGTTCAGTCTAATCTATGGTATTAGTTGCACGTTATATATTATCGCACCTCATTGGCTCAACAGACTGAGACCCAGCAGAGTTTTAATCAGATAATTTCAAGGATTTAAAAAAGAAAACATCAAGACTCAGGTTATGAAACAGTGGTGACATGCTTCATGCTGCAGTGAATTCTGGGCGCAAAACTCATCCAAATGCATTGCGGCATGAAGCATGTCACCATTGTTGAGATTCATACACCGTTTCTTGATGTCTGTGAACATTCAGTAGTTCAAAGTGATTTGTGAACAATGTGTTTTAAAAATTACAGATAGAAAAACAAATCATCTGATTAAAACACTGCTGGACCTTATGCTGTTTAAACATGGTTAAAGTCATTAATATGAAATTAATAGCATGGATTAGACTCTAGATGAGATCAGATGATCTTTAACAAAAGCAAGTAACCAACATCATCTGATCACTACGGTGGCCGAGAGAGCTCAACTTCAGAAAACACATGCAAATAGAAAAAGCACCAGCAAATCAAGAAAACATCTTCATCAGTTTGGCAGCAGATGCTGCAAATGCTCACAACACAAACAAATAAAGAATTTTATTTGCAGCGTGTTTCTTTATTTGTTTGTATTGTGAGCATTTGCAGCGCATGTGTTGTCAAATTGATGTTTTCTTCATTTGCAGGTGTTTTTTTTTTTTTCTCAGCCACTGTAGAAAAATGTAAAACTACTCTTATGTGTCTTTTGGTTGGTCAGAGTTCAGTGGAGTACACAGGAGTTTGTCATAGCACTCACACATACATGCATATGCACATATACACTGTAAATACAGCATGTATGACTGATGAATTTTACACAGTTATGCAACTGAACTGAATCAATACTGAACTGACTTGAGCTGTATAATGACACTATTGACTTGTTAGAGTTGCTTTATAGCAGAATTTGAATTTGATGCTATTGTGAAGCTGCTGTGAAACAGTCTATATTGTAAAAAGCACTTTAGAAATAAGATAGCGGGACAGAGAACATGGCTTTCTCTTTAGGTCAGTATGGCCGAGACAACTTGCTGACGTTTACTGTTGTAATTAAGACCCCGTCATATAAATTGTTGACTATTTGATCTTTAAGGCTTAATATTGCAAAATTGAAGACATTTTAAGACTTGAAACTGCACGAATGTTTAGCCAATCATTAGCCTACATATTCGGGTCTTTAGCGACCCAGATTTATATCTATCATGGATGGATCTCTAACTGCTGCAATAGCATAAAACTCTCCTGATATTTAAAGAACAATTACAAAAGAATAAATAAAGCATACTTGCTTACCTTTCGAAACTTACAATGGTTCGATTTAAGCATCACTGCCATCATCAGAGCGCAGTTCCCCAGTAGGCTATACATTCAGCATCCGGCTCATATTCACAGTCTCAACCATATTCTCAAAACTATAGTTTTCAACATTTTCAAAAACAACATTTTGATTGCTATTCAACACATCCATCATCAAAAGACAGTGACACTTATTATGTGCATTAATTGCTCCACAGTAAAGTCATTCAAGCCAGTTAGATTTTTGCAGATGATATTATTTGTTTTATGCCTGAGGTAATTATGAGTGAAAAATCACGTCATCATTATGTTTTAAACAGTGCCACTTTGAGAAATAAAGGTGAATTGCACTTATTGATTCTGCAGACATGTAATTTTTATTTAACGTTTAATCATTCCTGCTGTTACGGAGCAGTCCGGCAATGTACAAAACTAAAAAAAAAAAAAAAAACATCACATAATGTAAATAAGTTGTCACAGAATAAGAATATGTGAATAACTCAATTTTGACAAAAGTGTCAGATAGAACCTTATAATTCCAAGGCGATGTTATGTTGGTAACATTTGGGTTTTATAATGAATTTTAGTGTCTAAGCAACTGAGAAAACTAATAAGAATAGAGACTTACAAAAAAAAAAAAAGAAGAACAAAAAAAGTAAATATGAGCAACAGTGATATTGATGCTTCTCAACTGATTAAAATTCCTATGTGTTTGGTTTTACTAACATTTCTCATTCTGCATGAAGCACTAACAAAATAAAATCTGAAAACCACTGATATGAGCTTCTCTTCACACACATGTGGTTTATTTGGCATCACGGCATCATCAAAAATCCTTAGTAATGTGCCTAAGTTAATAAAAGCTGTTTATCTTGTACTTCCTCTTTCATATCATTTTCAGTTAAATATTGATGCATGTCTGATGTCGGCTGACGTTCTTAACACATTTATAAGAACAAATCTAATAATGGTTGCTTTCTTCATATTTGCTACAGTTTTTACCGCCTGTGTCACTAATATAAATCAACAGTGTGAAACATACAGTGACCAGTGTAGTCTGCATTGTTGCTGTGTTATATTGTACTGTTGTATTTGGCATTGCTGTGCTTTTGTCGTTGTTGTTGTTGTTCAGATACAGTACCTCACAAATTTCACTGCTTACTTTTCCTCCATGCATAAACTGTTCAAATGGCAATAAAATACTCATCTTTTTTCTTTACACAATTGGGAGAGGTGAACTGTCCACCGTGGCCGCGGCCTTTTCCACTTCTCACACAGCTTCTGTACATGGCACTAGAGGGCTGCATTGGGTTTGGGCTCCCGCCGGACCCGCGGGACCCAACGCAAATCTCGCGGGAGCGGGTGGTTTTACCTTTGCTGCAGGTGTGATGCCCCAATTGTTGGTTCTTCACAATTGATGACACTAATATTGTTTCTGCATGTGTAAATGCATTAAGGGAAGGGTGATTCCACTAGCCCAATAGAGGGCGCTATGAGAGTGCAGTGTGTTGCAAGGTGTCTGCTGGATTGCTGGCCATAACCCAGCAAGACGAGAGCTGATCACACGCACATTGTTGTCCTGTCTTTATTTCACCATTCCACAGATTGCTGGGAACACTTAACTGTCAGCTGATGCAGAAGTCCTGTACCCACTACAGTTCTTGGTGGCTCGTCCGGGATCAGCGCCATCTGCTGGAGGAGTGGAGCTCATTCGAAAGAATCCGAAGACCAGCTTGCCGTGGATCCCTGCATGGAATCCTTGCTGTCGTTTGAGTGTCGTTAATGGTGGTCAATACGATGGCAAACGAGAGAAGAAATTTGGTGAGAGAGATCAGGAAAGCACTCTGTGAACTGCCTGCTGATGAACTCTTCCTTATTGCTAAAAACATTGAACAAATCGACGAGAGGGAAGAATCACAAGTAGAACTGGGGGATGAAGAGGGATGTTTTGACTTTGTAAGTGGGTTTTTGTGCTGTAAGAGCCTGATGGGAAGGGAAGATGAGGGTATGTCTGTGTTACTTGATCTAAGAGATAAAATTTCACAAATTACTCAGTCCCAGCACAAAGCAGCCCAAAAAGACAAAACATATGACAAGAGTACAGGACACGCTCAGGGTCATCTTGATCGCACAACACCTGACACAAACACAACTACTAGTCATACCCACACATACGCAGCAGACACTGAATATCAACAGATGTTAAAGATGTACAAGGAGCTTGGCAGAAAGATTCAAGCTACGAATCCCTACGCCATGTCCCCACCATCCAGCAATCTCCCACTTCCTCTTCAGACGTCCAAAACCCCACGCAGTGCAGAGGACCAGATGTTCAGGAGGGAACTTCTATATCTCTCACGGAGGGAGTTTAGAGTTCATGGAGGTCAGATTGGTGACTCCACCTCTGAGATTAGCTTCAACAGCTTATGCAGACAAATCGAAGAGGGTCTACACGAACAGTTTAGTGAGAGTGAAATCATCAGAGGGGTGCTAAAAATCACTAAACCTGGTCACTTCAAGGAGATGTTAATGGAAAAATAGGATTTGACGGTGCAAGAGTTGAAAGGACTGCTGCAGTCTCACTTAGGTGATAAGAGTAGCACTGAGCTGTTCCAAAATTTGATGTGCACGTCAAGGAGAAAATGAAAATCCGCAGCAATTTCTTTATTGTGTCATTGGCCTTAAACAAAAGATCCAGTTTGCTTCCAAACACAGCACTGCTGATATAAGGTAAGACCATTCAAGAAGTATTTCTCCACACGGTTTACCAGGGTTTGGGGCCCAAGCACAGTGAGCTTCGTCGTGAGTTTAAACAACTTGTTGCTGCTGGAGACGTAACCGATGACATGCTTCTGAGGCGGCTTGTAAAGGTTACAGGTGAGGAAGAGGAGAGACAGCTTCGGCTACAATCACTTCCACGACCTAAAGTCACTCATGCTCGGAGTGCCCAGATTGAAGGTGTTTCAGAAATTAAGGTAGCAGCTGCAACTACGGAACAGACTGATAAAGAGATTTGCAAACTTATCACCCAAGTAGAAGCACTGACAAATGTAGTCAATTCACTACAACAGGCCAAGGAGAAAGAACAGCAGTGTAAATGCATGGCCAAAGCACCTGAAAAGAGGAGAAGACCAGGTTGTCCCAACTGTATCAAGCAAGGGAAAGAGCAGACCTGCAGCCACTGTTTCTTTTGTGGTGAGGAGGGTCACCGAGCTGTTGGCTGCCTCAACAGACAAAAAAGGTCAGTGCCCAACGTCAGGCCAAAGAGTACAACGCAGACAGCAGTCCCCGATTCAGAGTCGGCCTACCGTAACTATACAGTTAATGCTGGGTCATGGAATCACATGGGTAGGACTACAAGAAAACCACAGACAAGACAACCTCAAGATTCAGGAGAAAAGACTGTCCAGTTTGTTGGGAAGAAGTGTCTACTGGAAGGAGAAATTGGAGGTCATCAAGTAAGCATGCTTCTCGACACTGGAGCACAGGTTAGCATTATCAATCAAGACTGGAGGAAAAAGTACCTGCCAACACATGATGTTCAGCCTTTATCTGAAATAGTGGGACCCAGTGCTGGTCTGGAGGTATCTGCTATCAATGGGGAAATAATTCCATTTAGCGGGTGGGTCGAAGCCACAGTAAGCTTACATGGACATAATGGGACTCGCTACTCCATCCAAGTCCCCTTTCTGGTCAGTCAGTTACAGTTGGAGAGGCCTCTGTTGGGGTTTAATGTTATCTCAGAGTTAATTACAGGACCTAGAGATAATGAAGGCATCCTTACCACCTTGCATTCCCTGATGAGGAGCACCGGAAATACACAAGATGACCTGGTTGAAGTGTCGGTTGGCTTCATCCGTGCAGATAAAGCATATGCAGACACAGCTCGGGTGAGGGTAGGGCTGCAAGGTGTCACCATTCGGCCTGGTCAGGTCGCCAATGTAAAATGTAGGGTACCTCCTAACTTCAACAATGCTGACCCTACAGTCCTGTTTGAGCCAAGTGAAGAGATGTCACCTTTGGCACATCTTTACATTGGAGAAGGACTGATTGAAGTTCACAAAGGGGGGCAGGCATATATAAGAGTCCTAGTTGGGAATCACACCAAACATGATGTGACCATTCCAAAAAGAACTATACTTGGGGAAATAGCAGCCATTGCTAAGATTATACAGACAGACCAAGTTGAATCGAACAACCGACGGGAGACTACTTCATCCCAGCCAGCAGAGTCAGAGGATGGCGACATACTGTGGCATCCTCCTGTAGAGCTGAGTCACCTGAAATCAAGTGATCAAACGGTTGTGAGACAACTACTTTATGAAGAGTCGGCTGTGTTTGCGCGTAACGAAAATGACATTGGGAACATCCCCAGCCTACAGATGACACTGAGTTTAAAGGATGATATCCCTGTGCAGAAGGCCTACACTTCTATACCCAAGCCACTCTTAAAAGAAGTAAAAGAGTATGTTCAAGATTTGCTTGCTAAGGGCTGGATAGTAAAATCTCGTTCACCCTATGCTGTGCCAGTAGTGTGCATCCGAAAAAAAAAATGTGTAGACTACCGACAGCTTAACAGGAAGACTGTTCCCGATCGTCATCCTCTACCAAGAATCCAGGATCTCATGAACACCTTGGGTGGTTATCGCTGGTTCTCCATACTCGACCAGGGAAAGGCTTATCATCAGGGGTTTATGGCTGAAGGGTCGAGGCACTTGACAGCGTTTGTGACCCCTTGGGGCCTATTCGAATGGGTAAGGATACCCTTTGGCCTATCAAATGCCCCTGCCGCTTTTCAGCGGAGTATGGAAGAAATGTTAGAGTCCATTCGTGATGAGTCTTGCCTGCCCTACCTGGATGATGTTCTGTGCTTTGCCAAATCCTTTGAAGAGCATGTAGAGAAATTGTGCGTTGTGTTCAGAGTCCTTCGGCAGCACAGAGTCAAACTGCATCCAGCGAAGTGTGAGTTGTTTAAGCAAGAGGTACGGTACCTGGGTCGTCTTGTGTCGGCAGAGGGAGTAAGAGTGGATCCAAAAGATCTGGAGGCTGTGAGAGTACTTCGTGACAAAACACCTCAGAACGTTGGAGAAGTTCGCCGTCTTGTAGGCTTCTTCAGTTACTACAGAAGTTACATTCAAGATTTTGCTAGGTTAGCTAAACCTATTTATGAGCTGCTTCAGGCTAACACAGCAGAAACTCCATCACAAGTAGGAAGGAAGAAGGAAAGGAAGAGGGGTCCACAGCTACCATCTCGACATCCGGTTGTGTGGGAAGACAAACACCAGCAGAGCTTGGACAGACTCATTGATATGCTCACCAACCCGCCTGTGCTTGCGTACCCTGACTTCGATTCCCCGTTTGTACTGCACACTGATGCTTCGGAGCAAGGATTAGGGGCAGTACTTTATCAGAGGCAAGAAGGGAGATTACGGGTCATTGCATACGGTTCAAGGGCATTGTCGCCTGCTGAGAAGAACTACAGACTCCATTCCGGCAAGCTGGAATTTCTCGCACTTAAGTGGGCGGTGTGCGAAAAGTTTTGTGACTACCTTTTCTATGCCTTGTATTTCACAATTTACACCGACAATAACCCTCTCACTTATGTGATGAGTTCCGCAAAGTTAAATGCAACAGGTTATCGTTGGGTGGGGGAACTTGCAGATTTCCGATTTGAGATCAAATACCGTCCCGGCAAGAGTAACAATGATGCAGACATGTTGTCCCGTTGTCCCTTGGACATGGACCAATACATAAGTGAGTGCACAGAGGGTCTGTCACAAAGTGCCATCCAAGCAACCTGGGAGAGCAACATGATGTCCAAGAATAGAGATGTAGCCTGGGTAGCAGCTCTAAACTCGACAGCGCTAGACACGGTTACTCTCCATGACGAGTTTGCACCGGCCATCAGTCCTGATGAATTGAGTAGAGCGCAGCGGGAGGATCTGATGATTGGGCCAGTAATCGAATTAAAGGAATCTGGTAAGAAAGTGACCCCTGATGTTCGGAGCATGGCAGCTAGTGACACAATGAAGCTGTTAAGAGAATGGCACAAGCTGGTCCTAGAAAACAACATTCTGTATAGGAGAACGATGCAAAGGAGACAGCTGGTACTACCTGCAAAGTATCGGCAGATGGTCCTTCAGCAGCTGCATAACCACATGAATCATGTTGGAACAGAGAAAGTACTACAGTTGGCTCGAGAGAGGTTCTACTGGCCTGGGATGCGGAGGAGTGTGGAGGAATATGTGACCCGTCAGTGTCCATGCATAACCCAGAAACAGCCTGTAACGCATTGGCATGCACCAATGGGAGGAATCACCTCAAGCGCACCCCTGGAGTTGGTGTGTATTGATTACTTGCATCTAGAGGTCAGTCGCGGGGGGTATGAATACATCCTTATGGTAATTGATCACTTCACCAGATTTGCTCAGGCCTATCCTACCAGGAACAAATCTGGGAAGACTGCAGCTGATAAAATATTCAACGACTTCATACCTCGTTTCGGGTTCCCCGCAAAACTACACCATGACCAGGGGCGTGAGTTTGAAAACTCCCTCTTCCACACCCTGCAGAAGCTCTCTGGGATTGGTCGCTCCAGGACTACCCCATACCACCCCCAAGGTAATCCTGTAGAGAGACTGAACCGAACCTTGCTCCAGATGCTGCGGACGCTGACTGAAAAGGACAAACAGAGCTGGAAGGAACATCTGCCGAAGGCGATCCACGCCTACAATTGCACCAAACATGAGTCAACAGGGTATTCTCCTTTTTACCTAATGTATGGTCGCCATCCGCGACTCCCTATTGACTTATTGTTTGGGCTAGTGCAGGAAGATGGATTCACCACCCCACGTGAGTATGCTGAACACTGGGCAGATCGGATGGCTGAAGCCTATAGGATTGCAGCACAGAGTAGCAAGCAGAGGAGTCTGCGTAATAAAGAATACTACGATCGGAAAGCCAGCTGTATCATTCTACGACCTGGAGACCGTGTCTTGGTGAGGAATTTGAGTCAGAGAGGCGGCCCAGGGAAGTTGCGCTCTTATTGGGAGCCCACCATTTATGTGGTGAAGGAGCAGTTAGGTGACAACTTTGTATACAAAGTGCACCCTGAAAAGGATGAGTGTAAGATCAGAATACTGCACCGAAACCACCTCCTACTTGTGAATGATTTGCCAACACCAGAGAGCCTGGACCCAAGGAGACAGGAGGTCTCTAAAAGAGGAAATGTTGGGACAAAGGAACATCCGAAGAGAAAGGTGACACAAAAAGACGAGGTAGGAGAAGATGAAGAGTCTAGCTCTGACGAAGTGGAAGGATACTACTGGAGAAGAATAAGCTATCCAAAACATTCAGGATGTGAAGGAGAGGATCCAGAAAGTGGGCTGTCTCAGGGAAGACTCAAAGGAATTGACACCATGGAAAGAGATGATTCGCCGAGAGCTGACACAAGAGGGATTTTAGGACAGTTACCGACAGAACCAGAGTAAATACCTCATGATGCTGACCTGACAGCAGATAACTCACTACCTGAGGAATGCCAAGAGCCAGAACAAGGCATGGAGTCAGAAAGCGAAGGTCCACAAGAAGAGCAGACCATTGAGTATCAAGAGGAAGAGCCACTTCAGCGGGAACCCTACGGAACAAGCAGACGGTCACTCAGAGAAAGAAGACCTGCTCAAAGAATGACTTACTCATTCCTTGGACAACCCACATTCCAAACATTCCCTACATTAAACACAATAACAGCCAACACAATTAAATCACAACCATTGACATCCACATCTGCCCATACATGGTTGGGCTATGTCAGTAATCCATACCAAGTAGTGCCAATTACAGTTATGGTTCCAAGTTATTAAAGATATATATATATATATATATATATATATATATATATATATATATATATATATAATGTATGCATATAAGAAAAGTTAAGTGTTTCACCTTTTGTGGTGGAGAGAGTGTGATGCCCCAATTGTTGGTTCTTCACAATTGATGACACTAATATTGTTTCTGCATGTGTAGTGATATTACGCAGCGCCTGCGTAATATCACTGCGCCTGCTGCGGCCATGTTACGGCAGCAAAGTTCCTTGATTATTACGCCGGAATGAGAGTAGTTCCTAATCATATCAGCCTAGGAAATCGCAACTTTTCATTTTCCGCCGATCTTAGTACACGATATAACTACAGAAGAGTCAAGTTTTAAATAGGACAAATATCGAAACTCTTTGATCGTTTTTGAACGCGATGCTACTGGTCTAATTGGATTCAATGATCTATGCTAAGCTATGCTAAAAGTGCTCTCGCCAGACCCGGAGATCGGCTGAATGGATTCAAAAACGGTAAAACTCAACTTATTAACTCTGGGGGAGTTGGAGAATGAGCCTATTTCCAAAAAAAGTGGAGTGTTCCTTTAAGGGAAGGGTGATTCCACTAGCCCAATAGAGGGCGCTATGAGAGTGCAGTGTGTTGCAAGGCGTCTGCTGGATTGCTGGCCATAACCCAGCAAGACGAGAGCTGATCACACGCACATTGTTGTCCTGTCTTTATTTCACCATTCCACAGATTGCTGGGAACACTTAACTGTCAGCTGATGCAGAAGTCCTGTACCCACTACAGTTCTTGGTGGCTCGTCCGGGATCAGCGCCATCTGCTGGAGGAGTGGAGCTCATTCGAAAGAATCCGAAGACCAGCTTACCGTGGATCCCTGCATGGAATCCTTGCTGTCGTTTGAGTGTCGTTAACGGTGGTCAATACGATGGCAAACGAGAGAAGAAATTTGGTGAGAGAGATCAGGAAAGCACTCTGTGAACTGCCTGCTGATGAACTCTTCCTTATTGCTAAAAACATTGAACAAATCGACGAGAGGGAAGAATCACAAGTAGAACTGGGGGATGAAGAGGGATGTTTTGACTTTGTAAGTGGGTTTTTGTGCTGTAAGAGCCTGATGGGAAGGGAAGATGAGGGTATGTCTGTGTTACTTGATCTAAGAGATAAAATTTCACAAATTACTTAGTCCCAGCACAAAGCAGCCCAAAAAGACAAAACATATGACAAGAGTACAGGACACGCTCAGGGTCATCTTGATCGCACAACACCTGACACAAACACAACTACTAGTCATACCCACACATATGCAGCAGACACTGAATATCAACAGATGTTAAAGATGTACAAGGAGCTTGGCAGAAAGATTCAAGCTACGAATCCCTACGCCATGTCCCCACCATCCAGCAATCTCCCACTTCCTCTTCAGACGTCCAAAACCCCAGGCAGTGCAGAGGACCAGATGTTCAGGAGGGAACTTCCATATCTCTCACGGAGGGAGTTTAGAGTTCATGGAGGTCAGATTGGTGACTCCACCTCTGAGATTAGCTTCAACAGCTTATGCAGACAAATCGAAGAGGGTCTACACGAACAGTTTAGTGAGAGTGAAATCATCAGAGGGGTGCTAAAAATCACTAAACCTGGTCATTTCAAGGAGATGTTAATGGAAAAAGAGGATTTGACGGTGCAAGAGTTGAAAGGACTGCTGCAGTCTCACTTAGGTGATAAGAGTAGCACTGAACTGTTCCAAAATTTGATGTGTGCACGTCAAGGAGAAAATGAAAATCCGCAGCAATTTCTTTATTGTGTCATTGGCCTTAAACAAAAGATCCAGTTTGCTTCCAAACACAGCACTGCTGATATAAGGTATGATGCTAAGACCATTCAAGAAGTATTTCTCCACACGGTTTACCAGGGTTTGGGGCCCAAGCACAGTGAGCTTCGTCGTGAGTTTAAACAACTTGTTGCTGCTGGAGACGTAACCGATGACATGCTTCTGAGGCGGCTTGTAAAGGTTACAGGTGAGGAAGAGGAGAGACAGCTTCGGCTACAATCACTTCCACGACCTAAAGTCACTCATGCTCGGAGTGCCCAGATTGAAGGTGTTTCAGAAATTAAGGTAGCAGCTGCAACTACGGAACAGACTGATAAAGAGATTTGCAAACTTATCACCCAAGTAGAAGTCCTGTACCCGCTACACGGGCGGGACTGGGTGGTCAGAAATTTTCTACTTCTTACTGAAAGTAAGAATTTCTTCTTTAAAACAACTGAAAAAAATAAAAAATAAAAATAAATCATTTTTCAAATTAAGACGGTGGATTCATTGAGATTAACTGGAATTATAAACATTAATTTTGTTTCAATGCACAGGTACAAATATATCAGTGTCAGACTCAGCAAAATCAGTGTCAGAGGCCTGATAGAATAGAAATATATAGATTTAAGATCAGAGTTTGGTTTGTTTTGGTTTGTTCTGTTTCAGCTCCGACACACGAACCACTGAGAGAGCAGCACCAGGTCACTTTATTGTCATGTATATACATAATTATAAATACAGCTTATACCACCATTACAATAAATATTGCTCTATTTCTCTTGTTCATTAAACACACCAGAATACAACTTTTCATAACAGCAAATTAATCCTGTTCAGTTTAATACTGAATGGGTCACGACATTTCTGTAGAAAGCTTGCATGTTAGTCAGTGTGACATTTTGTAAAAACATGTCACAATATTATCAACATTATCAAAAGATCTGACTGATCAACATTATTCTGAAGATCTGACGCAGGTTTCAGGAAGTCTTGAGTCTTTAACACAGTCTGTGTCTTTAACCGTCTGTCATCATTCAGTCAGTATGGAGCTCAGTCAACTTCCTCTTGTGCTCTGTGAGTATTATTTTCCCTAAATGTATTTCAGTGGAATTGCTATTATATTATATAAATGATCAAGTGTTTTAGTGTTTCTAGATTTGTGTCTTTTCTTGCTGCTCTCAGAGTTTCAGATCCAGCTCTAGTCCATGATATCTGAGTGAAGGATGAGTTTGAGAGGAAGTGTGCAGTTAGTGCTGTTTGTGAAAGAGAAATGCACTCTGTTGTGTTGTAGATCAGTGTTTGTTCAGTCAGTCAGTTTTGTGATGTGTAATGCTGTTGAATCAGTTCTGTTGGTTTGTTTTGCAGTTATTGTCGCTGTTGTCGTAATATTCACTAGTACACAGTTAGTAAGAGTTTGTCTTTATTCTTCTGCTCGTGATCAGACTGTTTCCTTCAAGTTCACAAAAAAGTTTTCTACTGTGACCAAATCTATAAAATACCAGTCAGATGTTTTCATGTTTATCTAGACACATATACAGTCCCCACACAATATCTTACTTTTTCTCTTTGTGTTTTTAGTGTTGATTGCAAACATTTACTCTCAACATACTGAAGGTGAGTGAATTTAATTCATATATTTCATCACATATGAGTGATTCTGCAGTAACTGTTACAAACCAACCAAGAACTGAAAAATTACTTACATTTTATTATGATTATAAATGCAACCTTTTAACAAGGTGAATTACTCATGTGACAATTCTGAGGTGTGACAAGAAACACAAAATATATCGGTCTATCAAAAACAGCAGAAATATTTCTTACATTCTTTGTGAAATCAAAATAGAAACAGTGAGAGATCTTCTGTTGGTAAACTTATTGAAAACTTTCCCAGTTTTCTAAATTCCCAGTGATTGTATATTGAGAGATCTTTTATAAATGACTATAACAGCTGTAGAGAACAACACTTCAGTCTCGTCTGATTTAGCGTGTGTTTTACAGTCAAGTAACTGTGTTCATGCAGTAAAAGCAGCACATTATTTAATTATTGCTGTTCTGCAGAAACACCAAAACCCACAGTGACCATCAAACCTGCTCAACATGTATTCAGAGGAGAGAGAGTCACTCTCAGATGTGACATATATGCTGAAGGAGTCACTAGCTGGCAGTACAGCTGGTATAAAGACGGTTCAGGCAATGCTTTCAGTGAACTACAGGAACACACATTCAGTTCTGTTACTGAGTCTGACGCAGGTAAATACTTCTGTTATGGAGCAGAGACAGAAGGATCACGAACATCACGCCGCAGTGATGAAGTTACACTGACAGTATCAGGTGAGTTTGATCATCTCTTCACATTCACACACAAGTTTATCATGATATTAATGAGTGATTTCTCAGCTTCAGATCCCAGACCAGTTTTGAGTGCTTCTCCACAGACGTGGTTGACTGAAGGAGATCCAGTGACTCTGATCTGTGAGGTTAAAGGCTCCTCTACAGGCTGGACATTCAGCTGGTTCACTGTAACTGGTTCATCAGGTAAGATATTGTGCTTCATGTAGCAACATCTGGATAAACTGGTTTCATAAAAAAGTAATATAGAGATTTAAAATATTGAATCAATCTGAATACTCTGGTTATACCAACAAAGGTAATTTATAAGACTCATGTAAAAATGTGTGCTCATTTCTTGAGGTAACAAGTGATCCACTATATTTACTCAATAAAATTGTCAACAGATTACAAGCAATATTATTAATTAAATTCAACACATAAAAATTAATTAGAATTAATCAAATGAGATGATTACAAATTAACCATTCAAAATGAGTAAAATAGCAAAAAAAAAAAAAAGTAAAATTTAAACAAAAATATTGATTTCATTGGTCCAAAAAAAAAAAAAACCCTCTATGCTAATGAATAGTATGCATGCCAGGCCAGTAGTTGGCGATGAAGAAATACTGTGCAAAAATGTAATATGCATGCACATGACGTCACCTTTTTCACAAATTCATGTTTTTGTTGTTCACATGGAGATAATACAGGCATTGTGTTCAAAAGCTTGTGTTTCCAGGTCCCAAAAACAGTTATTGAAGACACCTGATGTTAACAAACAGAATCACTGAAGGAGAAAATCTGAATTTTTAGGTTACCATTACAGTGGTCAATGTTTGCTTTAGTTGGGCTCTTGACCCTTGATTTTGTTTGGCTGCTGTTACGGAGTTAAACAACAGTTAGACAAGCCAAATTAAAAGGTGGTCTGGTGGTGTTGATTATGTGTTTCATCATTATTTGACCTTAATCTCTGAATTAGATTTACTTTGATTACAGCAGTTCTGTAATTCTACAGTACAAAATCTTAAATTTTCAGTATAATCCAAAGAGCTTCTTAAAAATTTTTCTGATCTAAAAATAATTGCTGTTTTAGGCACACCCTGACATCAAGAATCAGAGTATGAATCTCAACAACGGTGATAAACAGCATATTCAGATAAACAGATCAACTCTGAACGTCACAAAACAAACTACTAAAAATATGCAATGCATGATGGGAGCTATTGATGAGTTTTGATTGGTGGCACCCAGAATGCACTGCAACATTTGATGGCCACCATTGTTGAGGTTCTCACGCTGATACTTGATGCCTGTGTGCCTAGATGAAAGTTTTGTTTTTTATTTGATCAGGAGAGCTTTTAAAAATCTGTTCATGCTGAAAATTCCAGATGCACTCACAGGTTGGCAGAAATTGATACGGTAAATCCAACTTTACAAGCTTTTGAACAAGATGCTTATATCATCTCCATGTAAACAACAAAAACATGAATTTGCGAAAAAGGTGACGTTATGTGCATGCATATTACGTTTTTGCGCAGTGTTTCTTGATCTCCAATTACTGGTCTGACATGCATAACATAGTATCATTAGTATAGTGTTTTTTTGTCCAATGAAACCAATATTTTTTTTTAATTTTACTTTTTTTGTGCCATTTTTCTCATTTTGAATGGTTAATTTGTATTCATCTCATTTGATTAATGCTAATTAATTTTTATGTGTTGAATTTAATTAATAATATTGCGTGTAATCAGTTGACACCATTTTATTGAGTAAATATAGTGTATCACTCAATTTTATTGAGTAAATATAGTGGATCACTTTTTACAGTGTACAGCAGTCGTTATGATCTGCTCTCAGACAGCAGCAGAGGAGCTGGAGGAAACTACACTGTCAGTTCTGCTGCTCTAAATCACACAGGAGTTTATGTGTGCAGAGCAGAGAGAGGAGAACCAGCCTATAACACAACCATCAGCAACACACAGTTAATATTGGTCACTGGTGAGTTCAGACTGAACCACAGAATGAGTGAAACACTCTGAAATTTTCTTTGATCTTTTAGAGCTTGATGTGTCTCGAAATTTTATCCTGTCATAATATACGGCTACTTTTTAATGGTGTGAATGGAGAAAGATGCTTCTGCTGTCAGGTGTAGTTACTGCATCTACTAGCAGGTCCTAAATAAACCAAACTAATCAGCAAAACCTTGATTCCGGAGTTAGCGGCAAAAATGTAAAACGTTTCATTCTAATTGTCATGACAAACTAAAATATAACTACTGTGGCACAAAAGTGTTGCCTACATAAGTGGACTTGAGGGAAAATAATCAAATAGGTGTAATAAAAAATTACAATCTGACATATTTAATAAATAGTGTTTTCATTATAAAATTAATTTTAACTTTGACCAGATCTTGATTCTAGGAGGCACTTTACCAGCAACACAGGACACTCAATGTGCACATCAGCACATTTTATAGGATGAACCATATAAACACTTAATCAATCATTTTACAGTTTGATTAATATCTGCCTAATAATTATATCTTTGTAAGTTAATACACAACAATCTCAGCTAACTATAAATACTAATAGATTCACACACTGAGTTGAGTCTGGTTTCTCCCAAGGGTTTTTTTCCTCCAATAGTAACACCTTATGGAGGGTTTTGTTGGTTGTCACAGCTGTCTTTAGTTTGATTGCTGATGGCATAATGACAAATATATTAAGGTGTAATTTTGTTTATGAAGTTTTAGAAATATTCAGTGATGACTTATGGATTTTCAGATATTAGAACTTGTGTAAAGTGTTTTATCAATAAAACTGTCTTGACTTGATTTCTAAACTGTAGCTGTAATTGTCTTCTCAGGTGTTTCTCCTCCAGTCTTTCTGATCGTCAGACCCAACAGAATTCAACACTTCGTATATGACTCTCTCTCTCTGAGCTGTGAGGACCAGAGTAACTCTACTGGATGGACAGTGAGAGGATACACATACAGATGGCGGCTGGAAGATTGTTCATCATCAGGGGTGGGATCACAAACAGGATCTACATGTACAATCAGCCCCACCATCCCACATGACACTGGCGTGTACTGGTGTGAGTCTGAATCTGGAGAGAAAAGTCATCCTGTTAATATCACTGTACACCGTGAGTCTGTGTTTCTGTATTTATTCATTTCACAATGACCTCATTTTATGTTTTGTATTTAAATAGCCAATTGTGATCTCAATTCAGTCACCCACACAATCTTATTCTTGAATGACAATCTGTTAGACTATTAAACCTTTGACTATTATGCCATGGTCTGTTTGAATACTCGATTCTGATTGGCTGGCAGGTGTTTAACTGCACAGGTAGTTCCAGGTCAGTTTAATCACGTTCTATATTAATGCGCTTCCTATAAACATTGGTAACCATAGTAACATACAGTTACAGTTGAATAGTAATACAGACGAAAATAACCGTCATTTTTATCGTTCCAGTCAAATATTGCAGCACAAATATTATTAACATCTTTAATATGTGAATGCTGGCAAATGACCATGGCTTAAACAGGATAATCAACGGCTAGCTGTGCATTAAATGATTTGAATGCACGACGTGGAGGCGAAGAACCGCCCGACGTGCAGCGGAGGCGAAGAACCGCCCAACGCGCAGCGGAGGGTGGTTGCCTCCACGAAGTCGGGCAGTTCTTCGCCTCCACGTCGTGCATTCAAATCGTTTAATGCACAGCTAGCCGTTGATTATCCCTTACATAAGCCATTGCTCAAACTTTGACTTTTGTCATAAAAAAAAGATTTGTGTCTTAAAACTCATCTTTTTCAATGAGCTTTTCCTGATTCATTTTAATTCATGGATTGTATTAATGTTGAATAGAAATTAATTTGTATTACTGCCTTGTAATTTAAGATTGTTATTAAGTTTAAGGTGTTCTTGAGTGTTTTGAAAGGCATCTCTAAATAAAATGCATTATTATTAGGGGCCAAGCCCAAAGTCCTGTAGCCCCTATTGTAATTGTATGATTTTTTTTAGGGGCCAAGCCCAAAGGGCTGTAGCCTCTATTGTAATTGTATGATTTTTTTTCTTTTCGTCCAATGGGAGTCTATGGCAGCCCTATGAAGGGAACATAGGAAAATGATGAAATTTGGCACACTTGTAGTGATGGCCATGAATAGTGATCTCACCAACTTTGGGGTTTCTAGAACCAACTCTATAGCACCACCACCAGTTCAAAAACTCAACATTGAAATGTTAATAACTCTTTAACCCCTTGTTCTAGAAAAAATGAAACTTACACCTGATTATCCTCTTCATGCCGATCACATTCCATAGCATACATTAAGACTCCACCCATTACATTAGCGGCCATTTTGAAAAGTACAGTATTCTGTCTTTTCGCTACTCCTCCTTCAAAATTGATCCAATTCTTCTCAAAATTGGCTCAGATGATCTTTGCACTGAGCCGCACAGAAATGACTGAACAGATTATTTATTCATCTTTGTTCAAAGGTTATGATGTTGTCAACTTAACAAAGTCGACCCAAAATTGGTTCAGAGGCTGTATCTTGGCCAAACTTTGATCAATCGAAACGAAACTTCATCAACACCATGATCTGAGGGCCCATGCCAAAGTTGGGAACATCGCCACCTATGGATCGTGAGATACCAAAAATGCTCATTTTCACTTATAACTTTTGAACAGTGAATCAGAAAATTATAAACTTGATGTCTATGGATTCCTTGGGTCATGCCAAATTTTGGACCTTGTTTCTGTCTAATTTCTTCTCCTTGGCCTATGGGAGACTATGGCTGCCAATGAAGGGAACATAGGAAAATGATGAAAATTGGCACACTTGTAGTGATGGCCATGATTAGTGATCTGACCGACTTTGGGGTCTCTAGGACCAACTCTATAGCGCCACCAGGAGTTCATTCTCACACCTTAACCTGTCCACTGTAGGCTATCAGACTGCAGTGACCGAGTGGCATGCTCTGCTAAGCCATTGGCCCCGAGTCTATCAGGTCATGGGTTCGAATCAAGGGTGGCACATGACCAGACCCCAAGAGGTACCGTGGCCAGAAGCGGTGCAGACGTTACTTTTGATCCAGACATCGCATCTTCCATGCGCGTTTGTCTTGAATCAGAAACGTGCGCTTGTTCGTTCTCATCTGAACTTCTGTTCGTTTTTGAACTTCTGTGCTCCCGACCCTATCTGCTTTTTTGGCGAACGTTCTATTGCCGCCGTTGTCACTCTTCCCGCTCTGCGTCGTGCTACAGGCCGTTTGCGGGCCTGGCCCTGGAATCGCTGCTTGCAGCTATATTTATTATTGTTGTTGTTGTCATCACCACATTGTTGATACATTCTTACTATAATCTCACTATTTGTCAGTTGATCTTTGCTCTGTTTCTGTAGCTGATGTGATTCTGGAGAGTCCTGTTCATCCTGTGACTGAAGGAGAAACTCTGACTCTGCGTTGTTTAGATCAACACACAACCCCACCAAACCTCAGAGCTGATTTCTATAAAGATGGCTCACTCATCCAGAATCAAACTACAGAGATGATCATCTCTACTGTCTCAAAGTCACACGAGGGTTTCTACTCCTGCAAACACCCAGAGAGAGGAGAGTCACAGGAGAGCTGGATCTCAGTCACAGGAGAGAGTCAGTGAAACTGAGCTGATTTATTTCCTCTTATGTTCTCGTTCAGATATGGTGCTTGATAAAGTGTTTGTGTGTCTGTTCTTCAGCGTCTCATTCAGGATCTCAGATCTCTGTCCTCCACACACTCAGTTCTGTTATGGCAGTTTCTCCATATCTGCTAGTGACAGTCGTGCTGATTTTCAAATGCTGCAGGATGAGAGGTAAATGTCTGTCTGATTTATTACTTTATATTCATTATATTAAGTTCAACACCAAATTGGTCATCATTACAGCCGTTTCACACCGAAAGAGTGAGCGGCGCGTGAGCAGCGCGTATTTTTTTTGGCACCCATGTTAACAAATGAGTGTATTCACACCGGCAGCAGGAGCAGCGCGTGAGCAGCGATGCTTTCGGCGCCAAGTCTATTTTTGCTGCGCCACTCACGCTCAATTAAAGCACACTTTTGATGGACAAAATAAATATGATTTCACACAAAACGTGCTAAAAATGCACAGAATAAGCAGATCATGTTTAGATATGGCTTCTTTTTTGACCTATAGAGTTTTAGCTGGCAACAGCGAATGGCACGGTGGATTGTGTTCACCAACAATGTTTTCTGGAAGTATTCCTGAGCCCATGTTGTGATTTCCATTACAGTAGCATTCCTGTATGTGATGCAGTGCCGTCTAAGGGCCCGAAGATCACGGGCATCCAGTGTGGTTTTCCGGCCTTGACCCTTACGCACAGAGATTGTTCCAGATTCTCTGAATCTTTGGATGATATTATGCACTGTAGATGATGATAACTTCAAACTCTTTGCAATTTTTCTCTGAGAAACCCCTTTCTGATATTGCTCCACTATTTTTCACCTCAGCATTGGGGGAACTGGTGATCCTCTTCCCATCTTGACTTCTGAGAGACACTGCCACTCTGAGAGGCTCTTTTTATACCCAATCATGTTGCCAATTAACCTAATAAGTTGCAAATTGGTCCTCCAGCTGTTCCTTATATGTAAATTTAACTTTTCCGGCCTCTTATTGCTAACTGTCCCAACTTTTTTGGAATGCATAGCTCTCATGAAATCCAAAATGAGCCAATATTTGGCATGACATTTCATAATGTCTCACTTTCAACATTTGATATGTTATCTATATTCTATTGTGAATAAAACATAAGTTTATGAGACTTGTAAATTATTGCATTCCCTTTTTATTCACTATTTGTACAGTGTCCCAACTTTTTTGGAATCGGGTTTGTACAATAAAGGTGAAATATATGAAAAATAAGGCGTTTTTTAACAAACGAAACACGAAGACATGTTATATTGCACCCCATAAACACAATCAAGCAAAGAAAAAAAGCAGTAAACCACCCCTTTAACTCCCAGAATCCCTTGAGACTCAATCAAGCTTCCCTTTCTAATCAATTTAGACTCATTTAATCTATCTATCTATCTATCTATCTATCTATCTATCTATCTATCTATCTATCTATCTATCTATCTATCTATCTATCTATCTATGTTAGCAATGTGTTAAATCATGCTAACAATATGAAAGAAACATACTAATCATGTTGATAACATGCCAATCATGCTATAAACATGCTAAATATGTTAATAATGCTAGCAACATGCTAATCATGCTATAAACATGATTAGCAACATTCTAACAATATGTTAGTCATGCTTTTTTATTAAACATAACATTCACAGGGGATACAGTCAAAGCTAAATTTTAATCATGCTAACAACATGCTAATCATGCGAGAAACATGTTATTAACATCTATCTAATCTATCTATATTTTCAGGTTATGCTTTAGTTTGATAGTCTACTTTAGACATTCTACTAACTATAAGTAACTTTGTAACTACATGTCAACTAATTTTCATTAATTTGCAACTATATGTCTACTAACTCTCAGAGTAGACCATCAGGTTAGGTTTAGGGTTAGTAGAATAAGTTGACATTTACTTGCAAAGTTTATCATAGTCAGTACGTTGTGTGTTATGGACCCATCACAAATAAAGAGTATTATTATTATTTATTTATTATTATTATTAAATAAAGATATTAAGCAGACAGCCTACTAATACTCTAATGACTGTTAGTTGACATGTAGTTGCAAAGTTACTTTCTGTTAGTAGAATGTCTAAAGTGGACTATCGAACTAAGTGTTACTCAAAATTCTAGTTATTATTAATACTGTGTAGCTTGTCTTGCTTTGGGTTTGTAAAGTACTTACTAAAGCTGCTTTGAAACAGCATGTATTGTGAAAATTTTTGTAACACAAATTAGTTCAATTGAATCTGTCTCGCTCTTCCTGTTTATCTTTTACTCTACAAATACACATCTTTCAACACTGACAAAATACATGATTTTTTGTTTTGTCTTTTCTAGTCAAATTTGATTAAATATAGTTAAAAGATGTTGGTTGGTAGTTTATAAAAGCAATGAACATAGAGAGAGAGAAAAAAAAACATACATACACGTTCAAGTAAATGCTTGATTTTTTTGTGTGTATTTAACAGTTGCATCTGTTGAAGAGCAAGAGCCTGCAATCTGATATTAATCTGTCGTGATGGTGAGAAAACTTCAGCTTCATCCTGGATTCTCTCAGTATCTCAGTCACAAGTTTGGACTGAACATGATTACTTACTGTAAAAGTCACGTTTTGGGAGTGACTCCTTTTGGCATCTCACAGTTGTTAAAGTCAACATGAACCAGCATCTCAACCCTTTTGACTTCTGAGTGAAACAGGATATTCAACGAGAAGAACTTTATTTTATCCATCAGGAATTAATTGGATTGTAAAAAAAAAAAAAAAGTTATATACATTGCTTTGTTTATCTTTGGAATAGCTAAGAAATTTAATAATGTACATTTTGATTTTACGTTGACTTTAAAAATAGACATAGATGCCACATTGTATAACGCCTCATTTTTTAAAATGTGATAGCATACTGACTGAACTAAACAGTTTGTTCATAAATTTTGGAAAGCTTATCTTACATTACTGCTATTTCAGTTGCAATTCATTATTTGTTATCATAGAAGTAAAGTATGTTTTTTTGTTCTGCTTTACTATCATAATTAAGGGTGTGCAATATTGATAACTAAAATGTTATCTCTATTATCTGGGATTTTGTTGATAACAATAATTTGCTAAGTGTATTTTTGTTCTGCTACCTTGGCTGGTTGAGGCCCGTTATGGACAGCTGACTCATATTCTTCATATTTTGTGTGATGGTTGGTTCACAGAAATGAACTTTTCCATTTAAGGGTGATATTTGCCCCCTACATACTTCATCAGTCAGTGAACTCATGGACTCTCAAGGCATGTTTTTGTTAGATTTTTCCAGACTGAGTGAGTTGTAGTTCTTCAGTTCCTGTTTGTCTCTTTTTTTCTGTTCCCTTCTTTCTTCAGTGATTTTGCTTGTTAAAATGTTGTAAATATGTTTTAATTTTTTTTAAATCAATTTTTAAATCACTTTGTTTTTATTGTTGTGATTATTATTATTTTTAATGACTATTTCACTTCCTTTTATGTAAAGCACTTTGAATTACCACTGTATATGAAATGTGCTATATAAATAAACTTGCCTTGCCTAAAAAGCTTAGACAAGCTGTGAGGACTCTATAAATAATATAAAGATATTGTAGCTCAGAAAATGTCCAATGTGGTTTATTTCTTTGCTCTTGGCTGACATGTGGCATTGCTATGGCCTGCTTTTGGCCCAGATCTGGCAAACAGGAGCAGTCTGCCCAAGTGCCATCATTCCATGCTACATGTGGGCCAGATCATCACTCCACATGTGCCAGATGTGGGCCGGATCTGGGCCGATAATATGTTGCTATCTGGGAATAGCTCAGAACAACTTGATGTAACAGTGCACAAGGTCCAGAATTCCCAGCGATGTCCCTGTTTCTGACTTTGCTATGGGGCCCCCCCTGCGATCGCAAAATCACGTTCAGTATGCTCTTTTAAATATACTATTAAATATAGATTTTAAAATCTTGCTAATTACTTATAAAGCCCTGGATGGTTTCGCACCTCAGTATTTGAACGAGCTCTTATTGCATTATAGTCCTTCACGTCCGCTGTGTTCTCAAAACTCTGGAAATTTGACAATACCTGGAATATTAAAATCAACTGCGGGCGGCAGATCCTTTTCCTATTTAGCACCCAAACTCTGGAATAATCTACCTAACATTGTTTGGGAGGCAGACACACTCATGCCAGTTTAAATCTAGATTAAAGACCCATCTCTTTAACCTGTCTTACACATAATACACTAACACATTTCTAATATTCAAATCCGTTAAAGGATTGTTAAACTGCATTAATTAGGTCAACTGGAACCAGGAAAACTTCCCATAACACCCGATGTACTTGCTACATCATTAGAAGAATGGCATCTACACTAATATTAGTCTGTTTCTTTCTTATTCCGAGGTCCTGTAGCCACCAGATCCAGTCTGTATCCAGATCAGATGGTCACTGCAGTTACCCGGATCAAGTACGTATCCAGTCTAGATGAGCACCTAGAGATGACTTCTACAGCCCTGAATGTCAGCAGAGATCAGGATAACTAGATGAGCCCAAAGGACAGATCCTCAGTGAAGACCTTGTCTCCTAGACGGCCACCGGGACAAGACCACAGGAACCAGATGAGTCCTCTGCACAATCTGACTTTGCTGCAGTATGGAACAACCAGCTGGTTCGTCTGGTCAGAGGAGAACTGTCCCCTTGACTGAGCCTGGTATCTCCCAAGGCTTTTTTCTCCATTCTGTCACCGATGGAGTTTTGATTCCTTGCTGCTGTCGCCTCTGGCTTCCTTAGTTGGGGACACTTAATTTCCAGTGATATCGTCAATATTTAAACTGAACTGAGCTGGATTATGACATCACTGAATTCAATGATGATTTAACTGAAAAACTGAAATTTAACTGAAAATTGAGTGTATACTATTGTCATTTTGCATTATTGACACACTATTTTCCTACTTAACACTGTAAAGCTGCTTTTACACAATCTGTATTGTTAAAAGCGCTATATGAATAAAGGTGACTTGGCTTGACTTGACACTAATGTTAGCGTTAATACAGGTGCATCTCAATAAATTAGAATGTTTTGGAAAAGTTCATTTATTTCAGTAATTCAACTCAAATTGTGAAATCCGTGTATTAAATAAATTCAATGCACACAGACTGAAGGTTCTTTTAATTGTGATGATTTTGGCTCACATTTAACAAAAACCCATTCAATTCAATCTCAACAAATCAGAATATGGTGACATGCCAATCAGCTAATCAACTCAAAACACCTGCAAAGGTTTCCTGAGCCTTCAAAATGGTCTCTCAGTTTGGTTCACTAGGCTACACTGTGACACTAACACAGTAATGCCTGAAGGATAGTTACTCACTATGGGTAAAGATGTAAAAAGGTCATTATACATGAATGTTCACCATGCCAAAATGTTGGTTAATTCTCTTCATGTGCAAGATATGTTGGTTTTTGAACGTTCTCATAGGCATTCTGGGTGAGGGGAAATAATGGAGACTTTTGTTGGCTGCTAAGGACTCTTATTATGATGGGCCTGCCTATAAGAGAGGAAGGGCGGCCGGTAAAGGCAGTATGTTTTGTGAGGTGGCATGCTTTTTTATCTTAACTTCAGAGCAATGGTCCTAAATAATCTCTTATAAAAAAGACATGGTGTATTAGACTTGAGAGCGTTTTTTTTAAAGTGCACACTCTGGTCTGGGATATACAGATTCGGACTATATTCTGAGGACCTTTTTTCAGTTTTTGTGGGGCCTTGAACCAGTGGATTATACCTTTTCTCTTTTTGGGGACATTTGCTTTTTTTTTGTTCTCATCTGGATTATCGGTTTGCTGTCCACCCTCAATCAGAAAAGGACTGAGACGACAGACTGATAAGTACTATCATTATGTTTCTTTTCTTTTTCCTTTCCTATGGACTAATGGACTAGTGTGTTGCAGCCAACGAGCCTATTTATGACCTTTCTTGCTTGGGACAATGTTGCTTGAATCTTTAAGTGTTAACAGTTTTGGTTGTATTTGATATTACTGTCTAACAAACAAGTAAAAGGAAACAATTTAATCAAGCTCTCCCTGTGATAATAATTAAACCCTTTTGTAAAGAGTTGTAGTTGTTATAACACAATCATGGGGAAGACTGCTGATCTGACAGTTGTCCAGAAGACAATCATTGACACACTTCACAAGGAGGGGAAGCCACAAACATTCATTGCCAAAGAAGTTGGCTGTTCACAGAGTGCTGTATCCAAGCATGTTAACAGAAAGTTGAATGGAAAGAAAAAGTGTGGAAGAAAAAGATGCAAAACCAACCGAGAGAACCGCAGCCTTATGAGGATTGTCAAGCAACATCGATTCAAGAATTTGGGTGAACTTCACAAGGAATGGACTGAGGCTGGGGTCAAGGCATCAAGAGCCACCACACACAGACATGTCGAGGAATTTGGCTACAGCTGTCCTCTCCTGAACCAAAGACAATGTCAGAGGCGTCTTACCTGCACTGTAAAAAAATTAAAAGTAAAAAAACAGTGAAATGCTTGGCAGCACAGGGTGCCAAACGTTTACCATTAATGGAAATAACGGTTAAAGAACATTTTTTTAAAAAAATGGTCAATGAATGGCAGAAGCAGCTGCCCAACAAAAACTATAAAATTAAGGTACAACATCCTATTTTTTTTTACTTTACAGGTATTGCCTGGATTATAATTGTGAAACATTCTCTGTGAAACTTTTTTTTTGCAGTTAATCATCATCTAACAACAGCATACGTGCAAAAACTAATAACTACCACTACATCAACAACTCCCCAGTTACAGTTTTTAAATAAAACCACATTCAGCATAACATCTGGCTTTTTGGTCTTCTCCTGGACTGAAGCACAGACTCTACTCTTCAGCACAATGGTGACCCACAAAACACAGACAACAGAAACCCTTTAAATCCCAAATTAACATTAAACACTAACAGATCTCTCTAGATCTCAGCATCTTTACTTAATACAAACCAGTCTGACTTTATTTATTTCATACAAAACTTCTTATTGAGAATTAACAGAGGTTTAGATGTTGATGTTTTATTGAAATTAATCAAGTTTGAAGTCACCATTGCGGAGATAATTGATTACTTTAGTTGGGCTTCTGACTCTTCACTTATTAGCAATGCTCTTTTCTCTGGCTGCTGTAACTGTGTGTTTCTGAAGCACATTTGTTACAACAAAATCTGCAAGAAAACTTCTGATCAGATGAAGTGGTTTACGTACTGATGATGGTCTTGTCATCGTATAGAAATATCTGAACATGTTAAATTTATTAATTTCATTTTGTTGTAGTGTTACAGTTTCATTGCTCAAAATGTGGCTCTGCTTTGATATTTTGAAGGTTTGTAAGGTATTTTGAAGAGATTATTTAGATGAGAGCACGTAGAGTCACAGACATCAAGAATCTGCATATGAACCGCAACAATGGTAACAATCTACAAAATATTCAGATCAGCTCTAATCATCACAAAACAAGCTTTTTGTTGATTGTCACCATTGTTTAGATTCATGTGCTGATTTTTGACGTTTCTGTGAATCAAAACGCTTCCATTCAAGACACTTTCTATATAATGACAAAAAAAAGGAATCTCTGACTATCATAACATCACAAGAACACTACTAAAAAAAAAAAAAAAAAAAACTATAAAAAAAAACATACTCTGAGACAATACTCGTGATGTGACCAGACTGCCATATGATGATTAGCTCATCATCAATAAGTAACCAGGCTTATATGATCAGAGTCTTCGCTAGTAATTTTTCACTAGCAAAGTCACAGCAGCCGAAGAAAAGCTGATATTATGAAGTGAAGAGTCAGAAGCCCAACAACACTTATCTCCACAATTGATTGGTGATTTCAAACTTTATTATTATTTCTCAATAAGAAGTTTTGTATGAAATAAATAAAGTCAGACTGGTTTGTAATAAGTGAAGATGCTGAGCTCTAGAGATATATGTTAGTGTTTAATGTTCTGTTGCTGCCAGTCATGTGACGTTCAATTAATTAATTAATTAGTTAATTAGTTAATTTTATAGTGAAGTAATTTTATAGTGTTTGATTGTAATAATTTATGAAATTCCTGTAAATTAACAGTGTTGTCAGCTTGTTTAAATAAGGAGATTTTACTTTAATTTTAAGGTTTTAGTTTGGCACCCTGTGCTGCCAGTCATTTGACCGTTTTTTGTCTTTTGTTTTTCATTGAAGGTGTTTGATCATAAAAATGCAGGAAATACCTGTAAAATAACAGTGTTTGTCAGAATATTTAAATAAGGATATTTTACTTTAATTTTATGGTTTTTGTTTGGCAGCTGTTGCTGCCCTTCATTTGACCATTTTATCATCTAACGGTTTTGTTATTTTATTAATTACAGATTATTTTTGTAATTTTGCATACATTTGTTTGTAATTTAAGAAAACAGAAAATGCACTGTATAAAAATACAGTAGTTTTTCTGTATTAAAAACGTGAATTATTATAATTTGTCATTAATGTCATAATCCTTAAAATAACAGCCAAGTAGTTAATTCAGAGATCATTTTACAGAGTTTTGACTGCAATTCAAAATAAAAGAAAACAACCTGAAAAAAATCACAGTTATTTTCCATAAAATTATGATTTTTTTTTTACAGTGTGGGCTAAGGAGAAGAAGAACTGGACTATTGCCCAGTGGTCCAAAGTCCTCTTTTCAGATGAGAGCAAGTTTTGTATTTCATTTGGAAACCAAGGTCCTAGAGTCTGGAGGAAGGGTGGAGAAGCTCATAGCCCAAGCTGCTTGAAGTCCAGTGTTAAGTTTCCACAGTCTGTGATGATTTGGGGTACAATGTCATCTGCTGGTGTTGGTCCATTGTGTTTTTGAAAACCAAAGTCACTGCACCCGTTTACCAAGAAATTTTGGAGCACTTCATGCTTCCTTCTGCTGACCAGCTTTTTAAAGATGCTGATTTCATTTTCCAGCAGGATTTGGCACCTGCCCACACTGCCAAAAGCACCAAAAGTTGGTTAAATGACCATGGTGTTGGTGTGCTTGACTGGCCAGCAAACTCACCAGACCTGAACCCCAGAGAGAATCTATGAGGTATTGTCAAGAGGAAAATGGGAAATAAGAGACCAAAAAATGCAGATGAGCTTAAGGCCACTGTCAAAGAAACCTGGGCTTCATACCACCTCAGCAGTGCCACAAAGTGATAACCTCCATGCCACGCTGAATTGAGGCAGTAATTAAAGCAAAAGGAGCCCCTACCAAGTATAATGTACATATACAGTAAATGAACATACTTTCCAGAAGGCCAACAATTCACTAAAAATGTATTTTTTTTATTTTTTTTTTAAATTGGTCTTATGAAGTATTCTAATTTGTTGAATTGGTGGGTTTTTGTTAAATGTGAGCCAAAATCATCACAATTAAAAGAACCAAAGACTTAAACTACTTCAGTCTGTGTGCACTGAATTTATTTAATACATGAGTTTCACAATTTGATTTGAATTACTGAACTTTTCCATGACATTCTAATTTATTGAGATGCACCTGTATAATTTGCTGCTAGTAATGGAGGATGACAGAATTGTTCCAGTTCCTGTTTCAGTGTACAAAACTGTAGTGTGTGTCATTTGGGCTTTTGTGGTAATGTTCACCCCACTTGCCGCGTCCCGTGTGAAGAGCCTTTGCACGGGGTGCAGTGGCCGGTAGGGCCGCCGCGCGGCTGCAGCTTTCTCTGGTGGGAGCCTTTTGTGCAATTGGGGCGGTGCTCGCGTTGTGGCCTCTGCGATTTCACACAGAACATAAATACAAACTGCAAAACCTGTGAAATCCAAGTTGAAAGTTTCTGAGAATGTTCAACATCTGTATTTATTTTATTGTTTTAAAATAGTGCTGTCAAACGATTAATCGCGATTAATCGCATCCAAAATAAAAGTTTTTGTTTACATAGTATATGTGTGTGTACTGTGTATATTTATTATGTATATATAAATACACACAAATGCATGTATATATTTAACAAAAATATGTTACGTTTATATATGAAATATATTTCTATATAATATAAATTATATGAATGAATTCTGAATGACGACTGAATTCTCTGAATAACGTTAATTCTCTCATCAGAAACAACAAAGTGAAGATGTACGAATTGTAATTAAGATATTCATTTCACAGTGTAAACAGCTTTAGAGATTATTATGGGAGTTATTGAGAGTGCTTGATCTCGCTGGACTGAAGTGAAAATGTTCTTTGATAATGTAAACGTTCTTTGCTCACATTTGTACAATGAAAGTGTTATGGGCTAATTAGTAACTTACAATGTTTTTATTAAATCCACATAAAATACAAAGTCAGTTGTATTAAAAAGTATTTTATGGTATGACACTCATATCTGGTACTTAAGTAAAAAGACGGATTTTTATGCAAAGTTAATAGATTACACTATTAGGCTACTTTGCCTATTGCCCATTATAGATCAGCTAGCATAATCTGGTGCAAAATGCATTTACTTACACATATTTGAGAATATTTATTTTTCATTAATATTAAGCAGATGTAATTCTTTTGTTCAGATCAAAATGTTCTGACATTGTATGTTACAATTGTAAACTTAAACTGTGAAGCTTTAAAGCAGGGTCTAAAAAATATATATATGATCTTTTTATAAAATACATTTTATACATATTATACATTTAACTAAAGGATTATTTATTTATTATGTATTTATTTATTTATTTGGTTGTTTAAGGTTTGCATATGGTGGTGTGTTCTTAATGACAGCTTTCCTAAAAATATATCCTATTCCTAAAATAAGAAATATCCCAATATCTCGCCTTGCTTACAGTATTGCAATGTATTGCAACATATCGTATCGCCACCCCTGTATCATGATACATATCGTATCGCCATATTCTTGCCAATACACAACCTTACATTTTAGGTTAGGCCCATCTGATTTTCTCTGGGCTCACCTGCATTGTGATTCCTGGCTACATTAGTGGTATCCTTTACATGAGGCATTTCACAACGGCACCTTGATATCAATTTGATTTTAAATATTAGTTATTGATTACGATGCTGTAACATCATTTTAAATTCAGTTTGGTAATAAGAAGTTAATTCCACGCTGAAATTGGTTTAACGTATATGTGGGCCATATGTGGGCAATTTATATCAAATCAACAAGATTTTGAAGCAAAATAAAGTGCATCCATCATAAATATACTCCACGTAACTCCGGGTTGTTAATAAAGGACTTCTGAAGCGAATTGAAGCATTTGTGTAGGAATAATATTCATATTTAAATCTTCATAAACTGTAGCTTCCGCTAACTGTCGTATGCGTGTTCATGAGAGAGTGGCGTTCCTGAGGATTTAGGCGTAGCGTAAGCTCCGGAGAGAGGAGAGAGCAAAACAAAACACTGGTCACAAATTAGAAGTACAAAACAAGGATTTGTAAAGAAAATGTAGAAATATTTTGATATAAGCAAAGGAGGAGACTGGTTTTCCTTTGCTGTAAACAATACTTGGTTCTCGTGAGACTAGCATATTCTCACCAAAGCTTAAGCTATGCCTACGTCCTTCATCATCTGCTGGAATGCCACTCTCTCATGAACGCACGTATGACGGTTAGTGGAAGTTAGAGATTACAGTTTAAAAAAATTTAAATATAGATATTTTTCTTGCACATACACATATTTTTTTAATGGAAAACAGTTATATTCTCTTTTCCATCGCACGGCGAATAACTGGCCAACCAATAAGAGTCACCTGTTTCAGGTTTTCACTCCCAAAACTTTGTAGTGCACTCTCAGAAAAAAGGTACAAAAGCTGTCACTGGGTTGGTACATTTTTCAAAATGTACGAATATGTATCATTTAGGTACTAATATGTACCTTAAGGTGCTTATATGCACCCTTTAGGGGTAAATAAGGTATACCATTGTATCTTTTTTCTGACAGTGTGTGTACATGGCCAATAAGAGGTTTGCAAAAGAGAATGGACACGTCGAACATATTTGCAAACTCGTGTTCAAGTTTAATTGACGTCTAAATGCTAGTGGATGTCAAAAGAAAAAAGAGTTTGCCTAGGGCACTAGCTCATCATGTGGGCATCGAGCAACTCTGCGCAGTAGAGGAGCACGAAAGGTTTGGGATGAAAGCACAGCAGACAATCAAGGGTCAAGAGGATGGAAGAATGATATGAATACCTTTAAAACATCTCTCTTCATAACCACTGCATTAATGACTGAGAGGGTAACGGGTAGTCTAGTAACTACCAACCGAGGTCAGTGCACTGCCTTGGGTGAGCACCCGTGCTGTAGATGTAGTTGTGGAGATGTGACAAGAAAAAATTGTTAATCAAAGGTTTGGCAACAAGGACAGTCAGACGAGAACTTTAGAGAGAAAAAGCTGACATGTCAGAGCGACAGCACTCTAAATAGCCTGAGAATGATGTAAAGAGAGAAGATAATATTTTATGGGAATATACTGCAAAACATAATGTGATATATTACATAATAGATTTCCATATATTGGAAACTAGTGCTTATATTTTTCAATATATGTACTGATACATACAAATATATTTAGAAATTAGGACAAACATTAATCTAATATTCATAATGTTCGATCCTTTAATGAGGATATATTGCTCATAGACAGTGTTGGGGAGTAACAAAATAAATAAGTAAAAGTATTTGTAATCAGTTACAGTTACTGAGAAAAAAAAGTGTAATTACATTAGAGTTACTTATGAAAATGTTAAGGATTACAAAGGGGGTTACATCTGATTTTTTTTTTTTCACACACACACACACTCCCACATACAGATTTAATTGACTTTTCATAAATTGCAGTGACTGCTCTAAAATATGAAACGCCAATGTTTCAGAAGTTTATAACATGCTTATCCGATAACTCTTATATTTCCTATATTTCCTACATGGGTTTATGTATATGCTTTATTTAATAGTATTTTTTTTTTTTTTTTTAAGATTAACTCTTTTTTTTTCTAAGGCATTGTTAGATCCAGTGTTTCCTGTCATAGCTATGAAAAGATTTGATTTGAAAAACAGTATCATAGCTATTCAATAATTTCTTGTTATGATTTTAAATCTGTATTTAACTTCAGCATGATTTTAAAGTAAGTCTGATTTTGTGGTGGCTGTGCTTCAAAGGGGACATTGGATGACCATTTTCCACAAGGTGGTATGATTCATTAGGGTCTTCTTGAAATGGTCTCAGTGGTTGTGCAAAACAACACCTTTTTACCTTGTTAAAAACAACCTTTTTACCTCGTCAAAAACAGCTCTTTTCACAGTGACTCGTTTCGGTGCATATCTCTTTATATGCTAATGAGCACTGCTCACCCCGCCCCTCTCTTCTGTGGAAGTGATCCATCCTTGAGTTGCGCAGCCAGACATAAACAAATTTAGTGAAAGAGAAGTGAAGTGACATGTGGCCAAGTATGGTGACCCATACGCGGAATTTGTGCTATGAATTTAACCCATCCAAGTGCACACACACACAGTAGTGAACACACACACACACGTTTGTTTTTGTGAAAAGTGGGGACATCCCATAGGCATAATGGTTTTTATACTGTACAAAATGTATGTGCTATTACCCTACACCAACCCCTTACAGGAAACTTTCTGCTATTTCAGATTTTCAATACACTCCAGTCTGTGTGATTTACAAGCGTTTTGAAAAGTGGGGACATGGGGTAATGTCCTGAAAAGTCACCTTCTTCTTGTAATACCTGTCATACCCTTGTTATTATACAAATTTATGTCCTCATTTGTCTCACACACACACACACACACACACACACACACACACACACACACACACACACACCCACACACCCACACACACACACACACACACACACACACACACGCACACACGGAGCAGTGGCCAGCCATATTGCTTTGGCGCCCGAGGAACTGTTGGGGGTTTGGTGCCTTGCTCAAGGGTCTCACCTCAGTCGTGATATTGAAGGTGGAAGAGAGCACTGGTTATTCACTCCAAAATCAAAATTGCTTAATAATTGAGACTGTTTAGGTTTTTGGGCGATTAAAAGAGGATTGAATTGCTATCATTGTAGGGTGGTTGTGTCCACAAACTGCTAAGACACATTTATATGCAAATGAAGATATTTTAATTTTAAAGAAGAAATTGGATGAAAAATATTTTAATCTTAATTCAAGTGACGAAATATTTCGAAAGTCTAACAGTAATCCGTTTTGAGTACTACTGTAAGGTTAACCCTGCCTGGTTTACATGTTTAAAAATGATTAACAGTTGAAAACATTAGAGATTTAGAAAAGTAATCAAAAAGTAATCAAATGTAATCAGTTACATTACTGATTACAGAGGGGGGGGGGGGGGGGCTCTATATTACATGTAGGCTATAATGTCAAGCCTGGTTTATACTCGCGTCTGCACGAGCACTCAGCTCAAGTTGCTGCCAGAGGAATACTCGGACTGACTTAATTTCATTTTTAATATTAGTTTGGATAACACTTTATTTTGATGGTCCCTTTTGAACATTTTGTTGACACTAAGTAATGTTGCAACTACATGTCAACAAACTCTCATAAGAGTATTAGTAGACTGTCTGCTTCATATCTACTAACTCATTATTGTGTTGGTCTCCCAACAGATATTCTACTGACTGTAAGTAACTTTGCAAGAACGTGTCAACTTAATCTAACCCTAACCCTACCAGTCAACTAATACACTACTAACACTCTAATGAGAGTTAGTAAAAATGTAGGTGCAAGTTTACTTATAGTCAATAGAATGTGTTAAAGGGACCATCAAAATAAAGTGAAACCTTATTTTGTTTATTTTTTTTTCATTATTTATTGTGATTAACCTCCCGTTCTTGTTCACAGTATAATGACATTCAATCGTTGCACTCAATCATGGAGAATATAACTCGATTAAGATGATCAAACTTATTTTTAATTATCGTCTATGGGTTGAAATATTTCTTTATTTAAATCATAAAGTCAAAGCATGAAAAATGTAAGCATTATATTTAATACAACAAGTTTGCACTAAACCTTTAATTTAATCCTTCTATACAGCCTTCAGTCGTAAAAAAATGTTTTAAGCTTTGGCTAATTCTAATGCTTTTTAATGTGATATGTTGTTTGTATAGTTTCCTCGCTGTTCTGTAATGAAATAAAGTGATCAGACTGTGAAGAATTGCCTATACACATACAGTATGGCTCACGCGCTTCTGTTTAAGTTACGAAATATGCATCGGGATATGTTGACAACATATTCCTTGGTTTCATAATACTCAATTAATTGTTGTAAACTGAGATTGGTGTCTTTCTGTGCTGAATTCTACATAAATAATCCACAACAATGCCGTGCTATGGGCACAGCCATTGATAGAGGCTGCAGCGGAAGTTTTTTTAGGGGTCGTTCACATATCGCGTCTTTTGCACGCTCAAGTCCATTATTTCAAATGTAGGGTAGACTGAGTACATTTGAGACATGTGTACAGTTGAAACACCTTAAATAACTTGCGTACACAATAACCCCGAGCCGGGAGTTTTGCTCCACACATGTGTATTAGTGTCTGTTTATTATTATTATTGGACATATTTTCTAACATGAATATTAAAAGGATTACATAGCATTTTAAGAAATATACAAGGTGGTAAAGTGGATACAGTTGAGACACCCTTTATAGGTAGCTATGCACTGTATACAGTAACAGTTCAATCATAGAAAATAAAATGCATACAGAGGCTGTGTGTGTTTGTGTAGCCTACTGGTATTATCTACATTATGGGGACCAAATGTCCCCACAAGTATAGTAATACCTGTAGATTCTAACCTTATGGGGATATTTTTTAGGTCCCCATGATGAAACAAGCTCATAAATCATACAGAATGATTGAAAATGTAATAAGAAAGTTTTGAGTGATGCGTATAGGTTTATTAGGTAATTTCTAGCGATTATCGCCGATTTGATTGCTCATATACTATTTAAACTAAACTGAGCTAGACAATGACATCTCTGAATTCAATAATGAAATGCCTTTAACTGAAAATTGAATGTTTAATCTTATTATATATTACTGACACTCTGTCCTCCAATTTGATACTGTTAAGTGCTTTGACACAATCTGTATTGGTAAAAGCGCTATATAAATAAAGGTGACTTGTTTAGCGGTAGGGTTATAGAATATACGGGTATGCATATTGTTATTTTTACTGTTATGTTTACATTTGTACTGTTTGCCATATGAAGAGCTCTTTTCCAAAACGCTATAAATCCATTTTAATTAATTTGAGTAAAAATGTTTTTTTTTTTTTTTTTTTACCAAGAAAGATGAAAACCACTATTTTTTATTTCAAACTTTCACATACCATCTTTAGGTTATAATAACATTAAAAATTCAAATCCAGATTTTGATTTTCAAAGATTTATTATAAAAATAGACCCCCCCCCCCAAAATGCAATAAATCCATGACACTTTTTTTTTTCCAAAATGCAATCCATTGAATCAATATAAAAGTTATTTTTCATACTGAAACTTAAAGGATAAAATAAAAGAAAATTTAATCACAACCAAGAACATGAACAACAATATCACATTAGACCACAGAAATTCCAAAATGACATTCCCTTACATTCAACTTCCAGTGCATTCATCCTTGCCATGTTACATTCATTCAGTTGACTCGTGCTATATGCTGTATTAACAAAAACCTTAATGGCATTAATAAAAAACACTTACACTGACAAGCTACGCAATATCGCGTTCATAATCGAATGCGATTCATCTGCGATTATGAATGCGATATTGTGCAGCTTGACAGAGATCTAAGGCTCTGTGTATTAAATGCCGCTCCATCTGAAAGCACGTGATGGAGATCACAGAACCAGCTTTACTGACGAGATGCGCATGACAATCACATGCGATTTATCGTGCAGCCCTTTTTGTTTGTTGATCACAAAGTACAAAGTAGATGAGGAAATAACATGACAAATATCGCATTTTGTGTAAAATTAAAAATGGACTTTTCAATACTGACCAGATACAATACTGATTTTGGTGTTAACTCAATTTTTTTTTTTAAATGGCATTTATTGCGTTTTGGAAAAGAGCTCTTCATATATTTTGTAGTGTTAAATATTTGCTCCTATTTTGTTTAACTGAATCTGAATTAAAGCAAATAAATACATTTATTTTTAAACTGTAATTATTTAAAACTGTAATTTTGTAATTTATTACATTTGCTATAAATGGTTAGCCAGCTCTAGAGCATTAAGAATGGATGTCTCAACTGTACCATGCTACTGTTTCAACTGTACACCATATGGGTACAGTTGAGACAAAAATGCACCTCATGTTTATGAGCTAATTGTGGAAAATATAAACTATTTATGGCTATTATCAATTTATGATATTTTAGTACACAAGCAAAAGAAATATCATGTGAAAAATGACTTCATTTCTGCATCTAGTTTTTGTGTAGTGATGAAAAAAGCAGAAAGTGTCTCTACTGTACTCAGTCTACCCTACACGTGCGGCAGGCGTGCTCATTTTTTCCAAGCGCGTCCACACCGCATCGAGATAAAAACATTTCAGGTGTGTTCGACTTGAAGCGGCGCTGCGCAGAATGATCAGTGTATGACATCAAAGCATCAGGATCGGTCTGCTCTCTTATGGCTCTCGCGGTACTGTGATGTCATACACTGATCATTCTGCGCAGCGCCGCTTCAAGTCGAAAAACACCTTTCAACTTTTCAGAATGCTGCAAGCGCACCGCGGGTCATGTGGCAAGAACCAACCAATCAGCTTCATCCTTTCCTGTAACAACATTGAAAGCTCAGGAAGAGCTGATCATAGCTGTACAGGGATAGCCATTTTAAATAAATTTAGTAGCAGAGTGCAAGCGATTTTTAGTGCTGGAAATCCATTTATCCTTTGCTGAAACTTCCACGTCTTTATGGAGAGCACGGGTCTAGGTTGCTTAGCAACGGCAGACGCCACGAGAGCGCAAACATACAGAGCGCTTTGAAAGAAGGAGAAAGAGCCCCTAGCATTTTCCACACGGTTTTAGGCGCGACATGTAAACGGCCCCGTGCTACTATTTGAATCTTCCACATTTCATACGCCCCCCAGGCCCCCTCGTGGCTAGGCCACTGCTGTAAACTACCTAATTACCTAATACTGAAATACTCTCTTCTAAATATATTTAATGTTTTTAGTTTTAGTGCTGATTTTGACGGCCTACCCCAATAGTTGATACCACTCTATACTTTTTCATTGTTTTTGTACAGTTTTTATATGAAGACCATCCTCAGAGTTTGGTCAATCATGCGGTGAGTGAAAACGAGAACAAATGCAGTATAAGTTAATTAAAGGAATGTCAAGAGAGTGTTTAAACTGAGATTGCGGTTTACAGATTACTGGTCTGTCTACAAAGAGGCCATGCGACACAAGGCCTTGATCTTACTATTTCACTGTTACGTGTACATCTATTTCATTTACAGCGCATACAGTTACGCATTACAATTTGAAGATGGTGTGGAAGCAATATTTTCTTTGTACGCGTCTCTAAACATGCATCTCCGCTACCCTTCAGAGCCCCGTTAGTTTTCCTTGCCTTGCCTTGCCTAGCCTAGCCTTTGTTATTTAATCGTGTTTTCCCCTGCCTGGACTATCGCTAACGTTTTGACTACCTCTCCTGTCTCGCCCCTCTGGATACTGTTCGCAGATCATCGACCCACGCTTGCCACTGTTTACTCTTTGTCTCGTCCATACTATACCTGTTTGCCACTGTTTGACCCTGCCTGTATGACCACGTCTCAGCCTAATAAAGCCTGCAAATGGATCCGCACGCCTCTCATCTCGTCAGTCGCGTTACACATAGGGTTTTTGTTCTCACAAAATTCCTTTATATTTTATGTCTGTAACCTTTTCAAGAGCGTGTAAAACCTCTGACTTTATTAAATGTGCGGCTTTGAGCTCGATGGTGAGAGTTGTTTCAGTTGTATGTGCAAATCAGCAAGACTTATCATCCTACGGATATGGAGATGGATAATTGTCCTAAAAAGTAATACCGACTTAGTCAAATGCTCTCAAGTCGAAATTTTCTTAATTTCATTTATTTCTACAAACACTGAATGCTGACTGCTCTTAGATAGAGAAGGCCTCACCTACAGTCATTGTAATGACACACACAGTCCAGCAAACAAAATGTGAACGGCGTCATCCGTAACACTAACCCCAAGTAAAATGACAGTCACAGTAGATCGAGAGGAGGTTTTCTGTATTCTGTATGTGATATGATTTTCTTAAATGATGAAAATTGTCTGGGTAACTATAGGTTTCTAGGAATTTACAACTGTGCCCCCATAGACCTTGTTGGGTCTGTAGGGGAAAAGCGTGGACGATAAGGTTTATTCTATATCTGATCTATATCTATGTGAGTAAAAATAATAACCTAAGAAAATGGTAAGTTGAAACAAGCTCAGCTGATACACCTCTTTAATTTCATGTTGGATGGTGAAAAATCCACATTCTGATGCATCTAAAGTGTTAGACAAAGGCATGAAACCACGATACACGAGCAAAAATATTGAATGAAATATATTGAATGAATGTGAAATGCGATTTCTTTGTTCGGTTAAGAAGCTTCATCTAGACCCCTGTATTGGGAAATAAGAGTAGTTCTACTCGGATAATGAACACCTCGGGGAAAAATTATTTGAAATGTAGGTTTGTCAAAAAGAAAGAATGATCTGTTATCTGATTTAGTTGTATTTTCCAAAAAAAGAAAAAAGAAATAAAATACAATAAATAAAATAAATAAATTGCCTTTCTTAAAAACATTGTGTCAAACTTATTTTGTAGCCTGATTCTCAGTTCCTCGTGTATTGACCACATATTTATCAGACTTATAAAAGTAGCGGGAACCTTTGTGCAGTAATAAAAGTAAATCATATAAAACAAAGAAAACCGATTAATGATTTTGTTAGAACACAACTGGCATGAAACTATATTTGGTAACCTTTTATTCAAACTTTAAAGTAAGTTTGTGCTTTAAAATCAGCAAGTATTATAGAAATAATTGATTTTGGGGAAAAAGTTTGAAAACTAGCTTGCATATGCCGACCTGGGGCCTCATTTATAACCGTACGCACGAAACCTGCCCTGAAAGAGGCGTACGCCACTTTCTACGCAAAAGGTGGGATTTATAAAAACTAACTTGACGGGAAAATTTGCGCACCTGCACGCAAACTCTGACCCATGCGTACAAACTCTTTTTCCAGGAGTGAGAAAATTAATGAAGTAAACAACAATTTTAAACTCTGTTTTCATGTCGATATACACATTTGCATTAAATATTCCCCTCTCATAATGTAAATAAGCACTGAAATTACATAAAGTCATTATGCAGAAGTTAAACAAAAATCAGGCTATATGAATTTAGACATATTTGTAGTGGATGCGCTTGATCACTTTTCCTGAGGCATGCTATGTTTTAATGACAGCGAGGCGTGCTATAGGTGCACAATAATTCATCTTTAAACTGCAGATCTTATGTTATGAGAAAATATTTTTAGCGAGATCAATGATCAATGAAGCGCACTTTCTTCGATATTTTGGATCACTCGGTGGTCGAACGGTCCATTGTCCGGTTTGAATAGTTCCAATGATAATAACTTACTGTACAACCGCAGCTGCACAGAGGTGTTAATATCATGTGAAGACATCTCCACAACATTATGAAAAATACCACTGTATTTGAAGGATACAACTGGAAGAAAACGGTAAGATTTGCACGTTTCATTTTTAAAATACGTCAGTGTCGCGCCGAGTCAGACAATTGTATTTACACTGCAATAAATATAGGTCTGTTTCCACTAAAAATAGCCAGTGTAAAATAATGAGATCAACTTTATTCTTTATAACTTTAAAACTTTATTCTAAAATATTTATTTGATAATTTTAAACAGTTTAGTTTTTTATGAATGTTTTGATATATTTATTCTAAAACATAACAAGGATATTGGATGATATTATTTCATAAATAAAAAATAAATGTTTGGCACAAATGACATTTATAATCCGTATCTCATATGTCCTTAATGTCTTGTACCTTTGACGGTGTTAAACATGGTATCATGTGGATGGGGATATGCATGGAAATTATATGCAGATGAGGTTATGCATAGTAAAACTAGGCGTTGTAAGCTCCATATATGGTGATTTCGGGGAGGAGTCGGGGTGGAGATGCGCGTACGCACAATCTTCACCTAACTGGGATTTATAAAGGGATTTTTGCGCAGGTTCCGGCAAACAGATCCACACACGCGCGCACACACACACACACACACACACACACACACACACACACACACACACACACACACACACACACACACACACACACACACAGGATGATGTCACTCAGGAAGGTCAACAGTTCAGGGGCCTCATTTATAAAACTCTCTGTAGATTTCATCCTAAAAGTGTACGTAGACACAAAAGTTAGATTTTGCGTACGCACAAAAGTTTTCAGATTTATAAAATCATGCGTACGCAAAATCTAACTTTTGTGTCTACGTACACTTTTAGGATGAAATCTACAGAGAGTTTTATAAATGAGGCCCCTGAACTGTTGACCTTCCTGAGTGACGTGTGTGTGTGTGTGTGTGTGTGTGTGTGTGTGTGCGTGTGGATCTGTTTGAATTATTTTTTTAAATAATCCAATTTTAAAAACACTGCAACAACCACGTTTGTCAACATGATTTATTTTGTAATATCATGTTTTTACCTTAAATTTACTAGGAATTGAAACCTTTGTAAAAATAAGAAAAGTAATAAATGTATAAATGAAAATGATATAGATTTATGAGACTTGTGAACCGTTAAAACTTAACATCAGTGTCACCACTATTAATAAGCAGTCTTAACAACAAAGCATATGTTTAATACATATTGTAGATATGTTTTAACAACGTAGGTAATTTCATACCGTCTGACATTCATTTAGCTTGTTCTGTGCTTTTAAAGCTAATTAAATATTCTCAGGCCCATTGCACCGCATAAGGTGTTCCTCACATGTGCGGATTCATTCAAGAGTAGAATGTGTGCCATGGTGACATGGTCGATTTTTCACATGTCTGTAATTGACTTAAACAAACATTTTAAATGAGCTGGAATGTTATGGCGTGACCCTTCAAATCACGTGACCATCAGGCAAGATGTTACATCGTCATATGGTCTGTCTACATATGTTTCTTAGTAGACAACCAATAGTATATTTTCAGCTAAGGGTATATTTCACCCTACTGATAAAGAGCGTACAGAAAAGTACGACCATAAAGTGCCGAACTAGATCACAGGCTCACCTTAGTAATACTCTAAGATAGGGAAACATTTTATTTCACCTTTTAAGCTGGAATATGTTTTGAAATCAAGTAAACTAAGTACAAGTCTCCTTTAAAAGGTTCAACTAAGTTTTTGAACACGTACTGTTGAATAAAAATCATAATTTAGGTTTAATTTACAAGTAAAACATAATAGATGTTATTTAAAACTTTTAAGATTTCATTTAAACAGTCATTTAATTTTGAAATATTTTATTTAAACTCTTAAGATTATGATTTAATAATAATAATAATACATTTTTTAAGATGTCTTCGTTCACTCTGGAAAAAAAGAAAAGAAAAAAGGATAACATCTCAGATCATCTGGTCAGTAACTCGACCCTCCCTTCTCTTGTGAGGGTCTAAAGCAGACCCTCAGTTTCACGTTGGAGATTACATCAAAGAGGAGTTGCGAGTTTTGTTTTTATTTAATGTTGATAACTTAAACTTTTTATTTATTTTTATTTATTTTATTTTATTTTGGAAATCTTTAATTCCCAGTATGGACATCATTGTTCACAGAAAAAAATGTAAGACATTTTTATTGTCACCTAGCCTGACTATTGTAAATGTTTATTTTTATATAGTATGTTACATATAATCACATTTTATTTATTAACATCTTTAAAAGACAAGAACGATTTTATAAAAGTTTTATAAGTTCAATAAACTTAAATAAATGCTGAATATGTGTTTAAAATGTATGATGAATGATTTGCTTTAGTAGGTTGTTTTATAATGTTAATAAGCTTAATAAATATATAAAATAAATGCTAAATACGCTTAAAATGATCAATGATTTGCTGTAGTAACATGTTTGTTACTATGATATATAATTCACATTTGTGTTTTTTCAGTATCTTAAAACATATTAATGGCCAAAGTCTGATTATGCTGTATTCAGCACAAACTGGGCTACATTAATATGCCAGCAGGATGAACACACATGTTCTTGAAATGTTTATGTATGCGCTTGCTTGTTATTATATGATTTATCAGAACAGAAATTTGTATAGTGACATGGGTTCTGCACTGACATAACAATGTGGTTTATGATGCAATTTCTTGAGTCGTCATAATTCAGATTGCTTAAAACAATATTTAATTTAAAAATGTAAACGTATTATGTGTTTTATAAGTTCGGTGAACTTAAATGTTGAATACTTGATTAAAATGTATGATAAATGATTTGATTTGCTTTGTTACTATGATGTGTTTTAGAAGTTCAATAAACTTAAATGTTGAATACTTGATTAAAATGAATTATGAATGATTTGCTTTTTAACATGGTAGTAACATGCTATCATATAATTATATATTACTATATTCTTTAAAAAAGAAATAAGTCTCTCTTTAGCTTCTTGAGTCCTCATAATTAAGATAGCTAGCAAACAATATTTTATTAAAAATGGTTGTAGCAGAATTTTGGTAGGCGTACAGTAAAAAATGATTTTGTCTATGGAGTGTCTATGGAGTGTAGTAATACTCCAAATGATTGTACCCACAAGCATAACTTTTTTTAATTCAAAAATAAAAAAGTTTACTGCGATTGAGATCCAGAAGAGATATGTTCAGTTCTGGCATCACCTCCATCAATCTGATCCTGATTCAGTCCAATATAAAGCCCTCCTCGCCAATGAAACCTCAGCAGAATCTCATCCTCTAAACACGCTCGCTCTTCAGCTAGTCCATAAAACCCAGCTCCTCACTGACTACAGCTACAACCCCAAAGCCATTATTAAAGAAATTGGCAAAAATCTGAAAGACACTCATGATGAATCTCTAAAAATACACTTTGACCTTCAAAATAAACTCCAATGCTACTCAACCCTAAACAGAACCACTAAATTTGCCAATTATTTATTGATTAATTTATTGACGGAGCGAGAGCAGAGGATCTGTAGACACTGTGATCTACAGCAAATAGAGAACGAGAAACACTTTCTGCTGATTTGTCCTAAATATCACAATGTGAGGGAAACATTTCTCCCCAGATCTGAAGCACTGATCCCATCATTTACTGAACTTAGTGATACTGAGAAAATGCCCTTCTTACTTGGAGAAGATGATAACACAGCTGCACTAGCTGCTAAATATGTATTAACCATTCACAATGTTAGATGTTAATCATGATTAACTTGAAACTGACTTACTTTATCTTTTCATTTATTTAGATGTATTTTATTGTTATTTAGGTTGTTATTTATGTTGTTGTTGTTGTTATATATATGTTAATGCTTTGGTAACATTGTGTTACACAGTCAACACAAGCTGAATTGAATTGAATTAAAATTTGACAGAGAGAGAGAGAGAGAGAGAGAGAGAGAGAGAGAGAATAGCGACATGTGTAAAGCGCCATTAAATTTATAAATTGTGACTGCTTGTTTCCTGTGTAAGCTTACCGCTAAATTGTTTGTGACCGTGTATAATTTTAAATATTTATTTTTCTTGAACTGAAACAGACGCCAAGAACTGTTTTTTAAAACAAGCTTCTTAAAACAAACCCATTAATTAGGCTGTCCACGGATCCACGGTTGCATCTGTCAAAACAGATGATGCCACGGATCTCTGGATGGAATTTCTGAAAGGGAATTGAGAATTCAGAATTCCCAGCCGTCGACTTTGCATGTTTTCATCACACAGTTAGCGATGGGGCACAATTTTGAAGAGGATGAATAAAATAAGAAACTTTAAGAAACTAAAGTGATTGATGTGAAATAATTTAAAATATAAGGACTTCAGACGTATTAGGGAAGCATTAAAGTATACAAATCACACACACACGCACACACACACACGTCTGGTTTGCTATCCTTGTGGGGACTTTCCATAGGCGTAATGGTTTTTATACTGTACTTACTGTATGTGCTATTGTCCTACACCAACCCTACACCTAAACCTACCCCTTACAGGACACTTTCTGCATTTTTACTTTCTCAAAAAAACTCACTCTGTATGATTTTTAAGCTTGTTTCCTCATGGGGACCTAAAAAATGTCCCCATAAGGTCAACGTTTACTGCTTTTACTATCCTTGTGGGGACATTTGGTCCCCTCAATGTAGCATACACAAGGACACACACACACACAGAGAGAGAGAGAGAGAGAGAGAGAGAGCTAAAGTTTAAACTAAACACAATTTTGTAATCAGTTCATTTGAGACCCCTGGAATACCGCGAAGACATGTATCCTCTGCTTCCCCCCTGAAGAATGTAAGACCATTTATATTTTTTAGCCATTTTATTCGTTAAGGCAAAAATTTTTTTATCCCTTATTATCGATAGCCTATTTTATTTAAATTCTTTTTATACAACCAACAGAATATGCGCGAGCTCGTGTGTCTTAAAACTGTTCTGTTAAATTGTTTATTATTCTGATTTTGTGCTTAAAACCATTATCTTTTCACACATCTCCATAGAGAGAGAAAGAGAGGGGGATGGTGAGTGAGGGGGAGAGAGAGCCTCGGACCCTGACACACGCGCCCCAGATGGGAGGGGCGCTCGCTCGTCACACAGATGTTCCCATGAGAAAGATTCAAAACGGGCCATAATATCTTCAAAAACAATACTTTATATCTCATTTATGTTTTTTTTTCCACCGCAGGATAACATAGCTCATTCTGGATGAAGCCGCAGTTTCACGCTTGACCGATTTCCGCATCCGGAACTTGTTATGAGATCAAAGGTCACGAATGGATATTATTATTATTATTAAAAATAATAATATTATGAGGTCACGAAAGGTCAAAGCAATTAATCATTTTGTCATTTGCTGGCGGCTACTTACTACTTCAGTGTATGACATCAAAGCATCAGGATCGGTCTGCTCTCTTATGGCTCTCGCGGTACTGTGATGTCATACACTGATCATTCTGCGCAGCGCCGCTTCAAGTCGAAAAGCACCTTTCAACTTTTCAGAATGCCGCAAGCGCACCGCGGGTCATGTGGCAAGAACCAACCAATCAGCTTCATCCTTTCCTGTAACAACATTGAAAGCTCAGGAAGAGCTGATCATAGCTGTACAGGGATAGCCATCTTAAATAAATTTAGTAGCAGAGTGCAAGCGATTTTTAGTGCTGGAAATCCATTTATCCTTTGCTGAAACTTCCGCGTCTTCATGGAGAGCACGGGTCTAGGTTGCTTAGCAACGGCAGACGCCACCGGAGCGCAAGCATACAGAGCGCTTTGAAAGAAGGAGAAAGAGCCCCTAGCGTTTTCCACACGTTTTTAGGCACGACATGTGAATGGCCCCGTGCTACTATTTGAATCTTCCACGTTTCGTACGCCCCCCAGGCCCCCTCGTGGCTAGGCCACTGCTGTAAACTAGCTGTATTTTAAAATAGAAAACATGTATATCGTAATGATTGTTAAACATAAGAGCTATATATTTCCATATATATGTATACTGCATGAGTAAGTTCAGTAGATTTTTTACACATGCAGTGTCATATCTTATCATATATACACATGTATATATTATAAATTGTATTACTGAACATACAATTACATACAGGTGCTGGTCATATAATTAGAATATCATCAAAAAGTTGATTTATTTCACTAATTCCATTCAAAAAGTGAAACTTGTATATTATATTCATTCATTACACACAGACTGATATATTTCAAATGTTTATTTCCTTTAATTTTGTTGATTATAACTGACAACTAAGGAAAATCCCAAATTAAGTATCTCAGAAAATTTGAATATTTCTTAAGACCAATACAAAGAAAGGATTTTTAGAAATCTTGGCCAACTGAAAAGGATGAACATGAAAAGTATGAGCATGTACAGCACTCAATACTTAGTTGGAGCTCCTTTTGCCTGAATTACTGCAGCAATGCGGCGTGGCATGGAGTCGATCAGTCTGTGGCACTGCTCAGGTGTTATTAGAGGCCAGGTTGCTCTGATAGTGGCCTTCAGCTCTTCTGCATTGTTGGGTCTGGTGTCTGTCATCTTCCTCTTCACAATACCCCATAGATTTTCTATGGGGTTAAGGTCAGGCAAGTTTTCTGGCCAATTAAGAACAGGGATACCATGGTCCTTAAACCAGATACTGGTTGCTTTGGCACTGTGTGCAGGTGCCAAGTCCTTTTGGAAAATGAAATCTGCATCTCCATAAAGTTGGTCAGCAGCAGAAAGCATGAAGTGCTCTAAAACTTCCTGGTATATGGCTGCGTTGACCTTGGACCTCAGAAAACACTGTGGACCAACACCAGCAGATGACATGGCACCCCAAACCATCACTGACTGTGGAAACTTTACACTGCCTCTCCTCTCTTCTTCCAGACCCTGGGACCCTGATTTCCAAAGGAAATGCAAAATTTACTTTCATCAGAGAACATAACTTTGGACCACTCAGCAGCAGTCCAGTCCTTTTTGTCTTTAGCCCAGGCGAGATGCTTCTGACGCTGTCTGTTGTTCAGGAGTGGCTCAATGCGACAGCTGAAACCCATGTCTTGCATATGTCTGTGCGTAGTGGTTCTTGAAGCACTGACTCCAGCTGCAGTCCACTCTTTGTGAATCTCCCCCACATTTTTGAATGGGTTTTGTTTCACAATCCTCTCCAGGGTGTGGATATCCCTATTGCTTGTATACTTTTTTTCTACCACATCTTTTCCTTCCCTTCGCCTCTCTGTTAATGTGCTTGGACACAGAGCTCTGTGAACAGCCACCCTCTTTTGCAATGACCTTTTGTGTCTTGTCCTCCTTGTGCAACGTGTCAATGGTTGTCTTTTGGACAACTGTCAAGTCAGCAGTCTTCCCCATGATTGTGTAGCCTACAGAACTAGACTGAGAGACCGTTTAAAGGCCTTTACAGGTGTTTTGAGTTAATTAGCTGATTAGAGTGTGGCACCAGGTGTCTTCAGTATTGAACCTTTTCACAATATTGTAATTTTCTGAGATACTTAATTTGGGATTTTCCTTAGTTGTCAGTTATAATTATCAAAATTAAAAGAAATAAACATTTGAAATATATCAGTCTGTGTGGAATGAATTAATATATTATACAAGTTTCACTTTTTGAATGTAATTCGTGAAATAAATCAACTTTTTGATGACATTCTAATTATATGACCAGCACCTGTATATTGTGATATGTAACTAAATATATTGTCACATATTTTTCAATATATGAAAACAGCAATTCCTTATGTATTATTCAATATATTGTGATATATCTACAGAATATATTATTCTGTATAATTTCTAATATACGGTTATGAAATTTAATATATGTATCATTCATATATAAGGAAATATATTTTCTTTGCGTTAGGGATGACTGCGCTCTGTCTAGAGTTTCTTGTCATTTTGCTTCCAGCAAGAGTCAGAAAATGAAGCAATTGGTCTCTCTTTTTCTCATTCTGCAACAGTCTACTCTTTGGAGATGCATGACTCATCTACCCATGCTTTTTATCCATTTTAAAAGAGATCACAGGTTTGCAACTGAACAGACAATTTAAACACTTATTGGTGGTATAAAGCACCTACTTGTGGTCATACATGAAACTGAACCCTCATGCATTATTGAATCATAAAATAAATGTAAAAAAAAAAAAGTCAATAAAAATAGTGCAGAACTGTTGTTTCCTTTTACTCAAATATGTATATAATACATACTGCGCTAAAATATTGTACTGTACTAAAAGTATTGTTTTGGTTTACTTCAGAACAAGAATATAATGTACAGGAATAAATTATGTAAAAATCACATCCAAAATGGTTCAAAATGGCTTTTTAAGATCTGCTGCACCAAGCAGGGAAAGGAGAAACAGTACTGTGATGAAGAAAACAAACTCTGATATGATAAAAATAATACAAAAACGTTTAATTACGGATTTGTTTATAATTCCTTAGCAAACAACATAAAACATTGAGCATGGAAGAAAAAAAAATCACATGCTACTGTTTAGTGCCTTAGTTGCTGAAGGAATGAATGAATTCTTAAACCTATTAAGTCTATACCTCGGCATTCTTAATCTCCTTCCTGATGGTAACATTTCAAACTCTGGATTCAAAATGTGCATTGTATCATTTAAGATCTTGTATGCCTCCCTAAGCACTGATTTTTCATACAGGGATATGAATGCTCCTTCATGCCCACAATCTTCATGGCTATTCGAATAAGCTGTGTAAGCTTAGTCTTTAACTGCACTGTCAAGTTACCATACCAAAGATGAATTCCATAACGAATCACATTCTCCAGTACAGCTTGATAGAACAACCACACAATCTTCCTGTTAACACCACAGAGTCTCTGTTGTAACTTGGAACACAGACTTTCAACATAGACATTCCATGTCGATGAACATAATAGGAACATTATGATTAAAAACTGGACTGTGATCTCCAATTGACTTAGGATCAAAGATCATCTCCTCGGTTTTCTTCACATTGACAACAAGATGGCGAGCATCACACCACTCCACAAACGGTTTAATTTCATCATGATAAGATGATATATCTTGGTCTTTGTATAACAAACTAAGTATGGCTGTGTCATCACTGAATTTTACAACATAATTGTTGGTGGTTTTCCTCACACAACCGTTTGTGTACAATGTGAAGAGGACTGGGGAGCTCACACATCCTTGTGGGGCTCCTGTACTATTAAATTAGGAATCCGATATTGTCCTATTAACCTTTACCTGTTGTTTTTTTAAAAGACGGGGGCGGAATTCCCTGTTGCTAACTGATGAAACAATAACTGCACTTTGGTACTGTCTACCTCCAGTTTAATATCCCCATCATATACCAAAGCGTCTACAATTAGATTGCATTCATCCGAAAAATCCTGCATTTCAAACCAAAGATAAAAATCATTCAGCTCATTTGCTTTAGCAAACTCACCCATTACACATACGTGATTTACTTGGTTCCATATTTGTAACAACTTTCATAGTGTTCCACATATTTTTAGAGTTCAGAGTATGAATGAATGAATGATGCATTTATATAGCGCTTTATTGTGTATTGCTGTACACTCAAAGCGCTTTACAATCATGTGGGGGGTGGGACTCTCCTTAACCACCACCAGTGTGTAGCATCCACTTGGATGATGCGACGGCAGCCACAGGACAACTGTGCCAGTACGCTCACCACACACCAGCTACAGGTGGAGAAGAAAGAGAGTCATAGAGCCAATCAAGTGGATGGGGATTATTAGGAGGCTATGATTTGTAAAGCCTAGGCAGGGAAGAACGCACACACATGTTTAACTGAAGAAACTAATCTAACTTCATCCGCTCGTAAAATGAGCAAATGACCAACTTGCGTCCGGCCATACTCCCTTTACCACCCGAGAGACTTGTAAAACATGATAAGGTGAGGATGAACGGCCCGCGCTACATCTGTTGGGAGTTAAACAACGGATAATTACTCCTTTGGAGAAGCTCCAGAACCAGAGTGTTCGCGATACTGCGACCCCGCTAACATAAACTACCTTTCCGATAAACAAAATTTGACTGACTTACAACTTCGTTTCAACAACGACGATCACCAGAGACACACAACGTGATACTCCTCATGACCTCAGAACCTCAGCTCTGGTCTCTTTTCTCTTACAACCAAGGAATGTGCCTCTCTCTTTTCTTCTCCAGAAAGCACCCAAACTTTCATGGGCTTTGCCAAAAGACAATCCAGAAAAGACTTCTGCTATTAAAAGCAATATACTCAAGAGACGATATTTGTATATGAATGTGGTATTTTATGTTTCATATATCTGACTGTAGTTATCAGAACTGAAGATATTTTTAATCTATGACTTAACCATTTAGTAGGTAAAATTATAGGTGTTCAGCATAAGTACCTCATGTTTGATATTGATTTAAGCCTTATTTTTATTCCAATAAGATGAAAAGGATGAATGTTGACTTTTAGCATCATAAGGTATGATTATAACACTTTGTAGAAATCTGCTAGGATATTGTGGCTCATGTGACATATTTATGAGCAGATAATGTATGCACGAAGAAGAAGTCGTGTTGGGCGGGGCTCCGCCCTACAGAGACAATATGATTGGGTCAGACAGTGAAAAGGATGGACTTAATTCTGTCCGATAAAAACAGATACCCCAATTTTGTCTTGAAGAAGTGAAAAAGAAGCAGAGCTCAGAAAAGAAAACCGGGGTGAACAACCGGTTGAAACCTGCAAGGTAACTTGGCTGAAAGTCTGGGCGTTGCCCTCCTGATCCTGCTGCGAAACATCTGGCTGATCATCTCAAAGACTTCAACACTGTCAACTTCAGACCAAAACTTGCAAAGAACTTTAAAGCCTTGCCATTCGCGCGCTGCCCAGAAGCCACGAATCGTAGAGAGGATTTCCGAGTGACGTCACGCGACAACAACACAGCGCGAAAGTCGGGGATTCCCTCAAGAAGTACAGCCTTCAACTCAACTTCACTCACAGCAAGTAAAACAAACAAATCTCTTATTCGCTGAAGCTGAATTGAATTGAATGAATCGTTAAAAGATAACAATAACTGAGTCTTCTGTTTGTGACGGCCTAAGGTCGTTTTATTCTCGGGAAAGAGAATAGCTTAACTCTTCAAACTGCTTTGATCTTGCCATAGTGTGTGTATATGTGTGTGTATGTGTTTTGTTTGTATTATACCCTAGAATAGTAAATAAACTCTCGATTCATTTTTAATGAATAAGTCTGGTGCCGTGATTTTCAAATCTTAAATTATTTGCCATAGATCGTGTTACCTGTGCTCAGAGATTTCCCAATCAAATCTGTATTATCAACAATATGAAGAATTGCTAATTTATACTGTATTAATACTTGCTGGTCGAGCAGTTAATAAGGCATAAATTGTACCTTCTGATTAATATCAATTAATCTATACATTGGTGATTAATATTAATTAATCCGATCAAAGTCGGATTTCTACGATTTGATTCCCTAAAGCTAAAATTTATAAATAAAAGGATAAAACCCTTGCTAAATCCTTACATATTGGTGGAGAATAAAGCTGGCATTAGTTTGATTTGAAAATTCATAAACACCAGAAAAATATTGATGTATCTTTGCTATTTTTAACCGGAAGAAATAGCGGAGATACAGAGAGACAGCGTGAGTTTGTTTGCTTGTTGTGGTACTGTATGCTTAGTTGTGGTACAAGACATAAAGCGTTTGAATGAAATAACAACTTTAGTTGTTTAAAAGGAAATTAACTGCAGTAATTAATTTGTCTGCCGAGACAAAAGGCGCTCTGCGCGGATATAAGGAAAAAATAAGCGTGTTCCTTGTTTTATTCCTGTCATAAGGCCTTTCAATAGTTTTGATCTGCATTGCGGAATCCGATGTGGAAACAATTAAACTATTAAAGCTCCCGTAGGTGAGGATATCAGATTAGCTAACTGTTTATTTCTCTGCCATTTTAATAAGACGCGACACTCAGAGAAGTGGCAAACGCGTTCTTTGGGAGAATTATTGATCCTGATCAAGAGATGAAATTGTGTGATTAAAAAAAAAATCCACTGTGTTGTCTGTGAAAACAGATCAGAAGTAACGTCACGAGGTCCCGCCGTGGCCTCGGTTGCGTTTTTGGTATTAATTGCAGTAAATCTGTATATTAATTTACCTCATTCGAAGGAGTGAGATAAGTCAGCGCTATAAGAATAGAAAAGATTCTAAAATAGTGCTTGTGGTTTTTCAGGAGTTAAACACACTTACACCGCCGTGTGTGAGGAAACTGTGTATAACTCACAACCTGTGCGTCACCATAGTGACAGGTTTGGCCGAGAAGTGTCATAATAATTAATCTATGGATTAATTTATCTCGCTCTAAATGAGTTGAGATTTTGTTTTTCAGTGCTATACAGAAACTCATAGTGCTTTTGGTTGTTCAGAACTGAGCTAGCTCACGTGAATAGACAAGCCTAGCTTGAAACTCACGGGCCAGAGTGGGCGTGTTACTGACAGCCTTGGACGGAAGTCCTCCAAGGTTCGTTTCCGGAAAACTTTCAGTGCGTGGGCTCCGCCCCAGCGCCATTTTTGAGTTTTGGTAAACAATAGCATAGCAGAAAAGCTAGCTAATGAGTTTGCATTGAAGCGTAGGCCAAACTAGTAGCATTGAAGGCTAGCTATCAGCACGTAGATGTGGATGTTTTGCAGTGTGTGTTGCAGTGTGTTTTGATGCGGTTACCCATCCTAGACTAACTCACACTAAGACTTGCATATCATTCCTATCTCTCTCTTTTACCCTTCCTTTCTGTTATTGCTCACCTCCCATTTAAAATAACCTTAACAAATACAAACTTAAACCATCGCGCTGCACTGCGGCTAACTATCATAGGAAATTAGTTAGCGATCTCACCTGTGGTTTAATAAGCATTTGTTCAAAGGTTTTTAGCGGGTATCAGTTTAATAACTGGTTTATTAGGAATTAATTCTGGGTTTTGGCCTCATTACTTTGATAATACAGTGATTAAATGAATTATGAACCGGCCCTATGATTTTAACGATATCAGTTGATGCGTTGCTATTGTCAAGCATTTGAAATTGTTAATCGAATGTCAGAATTAATTACAAATTTGAAATTAATTTAAGTTCATTAAGTAATTTCAGCTCCTGCTCCCACCTAGCGGTGTAGTCACGGATCGGTTAATCATAGGGGCTTTGATAATTTGACAATAACATTGAGATCTTAATCACTGACTATCAAAGTGTTTCAATTTTCTGGCCTGAAAATTTTTAATTTTCTTTAGGAGTAATTAAGATGGTATCGATTAATTTGTTCTTGTGACCTTCATGACACAAGGAGGAATTAATAACCTGTTATAGGGATCCAAATTCAATTCAAGATTGATAATTTAATTTCATAATCGCAAATTTGAAAGTTTAATTTCATTTCATTAAAGAATTTCAGTTCCTGCTTCCACATAGACTGATTAACATAATTATAAGTGCTTTTATAAGTTAATGAATTATAAATTGCTCTTATGAATTTTGAATGACATCAGTGAATGCTAGGAACCTACTATCCTTGGGAAACCTAAAATTGTAATTTAATTTCAGAATTAATTACGGGTTTGAAAACTCTAATTCAATTTAATAATTAATTACAGTTCCTGTTTTCCAGATTGCAACAATAATTGTTGATTAATGAAATGTTAATTGCTCTGATAATTTGAATGATAACCATCTGTGGATTTTGATAATTGATTATCATTATTGCTCTGAAATTTTTAATTTCATCAGATTTTGGGTTTGGCTTTCCTATTTCAATGTACATTACTGAACATTTTTAATCCTAATCATCCTACCAGTTTAATGATAACATCATTAAAGTGTAATTAGAAACCACAATTTCTAATTTGAAACTCCAAATTAATTCGCAATCAAGTTCTGGTCCTACTTGTTAGGCCTCATTTTCTCTCCTTCAGTTTGTTTAATTAACTCAGCTAAAACTTTATGGGTTTATGCTTGGCTTAAGCCTGATTGTGAATAGCGCTCCCCCTAGTGCTTGACTGGTGAAGTGACATTGCCTCTACGGTAGGCCCGGCCGTGGGATTCCGCTGGACAATTCAACTTCCCATCAAACCTAGGACATAAGAGCCTTAACCTCCCAATTAAGCAAAACCCCAAAAGGAAATTAGAGTTTCCTCCAAAATTTAGGACAGTTGGTTTGAGCCTATTAAAACAGCAAAACCAACCCCCTAAGCGTATCAATTTAACAGCGCCACCACAGTGACACCCTTGGTACTAATCCTAAAAATTGGGAGGAAATCCTCACTCTTCTTCCTTTTCTCTGGTTTCCTTGTTGCTATCTTCTAATGTGATTATTGCTACTGTTTGCTGAGATTGTGCCTGTGGGATTGTCACAAACAGAGGACCTTAACCCTTGAACAGGTATTTGTGGAACTTGAGACGACATTTCAAAACTGTTTTCCATTTAATGTCCCCTCTGTAAGATCCTACCCTGCCAGGCTAAAACAGATCAGTAAACCTTAAGCACGCACAGAGGACACTCAAACTAGCGTTGTGATGTCAATTTGCTATTAAGGGACCAGTACTGTCATTGCTATTGTTTACCTTCACCCAGAGAAAATTAATAGCAATCACAGACTTACAAAAAAAATATTTCCCATTTACAATTCTCTGATTAGAAGCACCCTTCTAAATCAGACTTAACAAAAAAAAACAAGAGAAAAATCTGACACCAGAAAGGAGTATTTTGTTTGTTTATTTTTGTTTTGACTTTCCCTTTACAGGAAAAAGGGAAGCATCCAAGTATTACCCTGTTCCTTGCTCTGTTGGTGTTCTTCTTTCCTTTCTCTGTTCTTCAGCTGTGTGACCTGCGTGTGTGTGTTCAATTTTTCCCCCACAGAGGCTACAAATTAGAAGCACGCCCCAGAGGACCACAGTCACAGAGAACCACACTCAACATTAGCACATACTTTACATTGCACTCTTACACCCTGTTTGCTTTGTTTGTTTTGTTTTGGTTTGTTTTGTTTTCTCTTCAAGGTCTGTGTCAGTCACGGTTGGAGATCCCCCTCATTCCGCCAGAACATGTCTCGCAAAACAGAACATGTTGGCCACTGGGAAGATCTAGAAACATGGCTCAGTGTGGCGACAGACAGCCTCCTCCCTAAGGCTGCTGAAACACTCAAACATCAGACACAGAACCAGCTAGACGACAACATAACAAGCCTCATGGCACAAGACCCAAGTCAAAGCTACACTCACAAAGAATTAGCCAAGATCACCAGCTCCTTAAGTCACACACTCATCGCCACCCTCAAGTTGAGCGACAAGCACGCTGCACAGCTCCAGCAGGAGTTAACACGCGCACAACGACGCATCGAGCAGCTGGAGCTGGAAGCTCAGGAAGGACGGGAAAGGCCGGATGAGGCGGAACAAGGCGCCGAGGAGGAGATCAATAAGCTAAAAGAAACCCTAGTAGCTAACACCCAAGAAATGGAACAGGTCAAGGCAGACTACGTTGATCGTTCAAACAAGCTACAGTATGCAGAACAGCTACTGGAAAAGGCGAGGGCTGACTTCAGGGATAAGAACAGCAGAATCAAAGCCCTTGAAACTCACCTGGATGAGTCAAGAAACGAGATCAGCCGCCTAACACGACAGCTCGACGACCTCAGAGAGGAATCCGATAGTTTCCAAGAGGAACTCAAGCACGCGTACGAACTGCGCCGTGAGCCGTCGAGGACACGACGCGCACCGACCTCACCTCTGCCAAGCAGGACCGGGTCACCCGTTCCTGGACCGACACATGAGCAAAAGGCGGAGGGGGTGGTGTTGAAACATTCACCAGCTCCCTCTGAAGAACTTCAGCTCACAGCAAAGCCAAAAGAACCTGCCGCAACCAGCCGCAGATCGTCGCATGGCTTGGACCTGAAAGACCTCGACAAGCTCGCCAGGAACATTGGCAAGTTCACCCCCAGCGTGCCAAATAGCCAAAATGTCCAAGCTTACCTCCAAGATATCGATTTCCATCTGGAAATGCGACCTAACGTTACGGACAAAGATAGACTCTATTTACTCCGAACGACATCCAGTCCTGAAGTTCGCTGCTTCCTGGACAGGCAGCCTGCTCACACAAAGACTGATCATCAACTGCTCCGAGAAGCCCTCATTAAAGAGTTTTCCGATCCTGACTCCGAACAAGGCTTAGTGGCTGCCCTGGAGACAAGACAAGGACGTCACGAACCTCCTCAAGCCTACTACAGCCGACTCAGACGAGCATACTTCGGAACTCGCAATGAACCTGACATGGAAGATGATTTGAACTTCAAAACTCTCTTCCTGAGAAACCTCCATCCCGGAGTAAGTCATCATCTTGGCGTTCTCGCATGTCCACGAACAATGAATGCTCAGCAGTTGCGAGACTTGGCACAGAAGGCCTACGGCAAACAAAAGATGGCCTCAGAAAAGAGCTCCAAAACTCCAGCAGTTCTTGACTTCAACACTCAAAGTCAAGGGCTGGCTCTAGAGGGCACCCAACGCCAAGACAATGCCAAGCCGCCATCCAGGGAGTGGAATGCACCTTCGTCCAACAAAGAACGAGACTCCCACGCTGGTACCCGATCTAAACAGAGGTACGAACGCTGGGATGGACCACGTGGACGTCAACGCTCACCTGGACGGAACTGGGAAAAGTCATGGGACCAATCAAGGCCTCAGGAGAATCAATGGGAGAGATCGTGGAACCAGCCAAGCTCATTTGGAAACTCAAGAGGAAAAGGCTCATGGGAATCCGACGGAAACTCCAAGGGAAAACGACAAACTCACCCTGGAGCAACCAGTCCAAGGAATCGACGAAAGAAGTCACAAAGATTCCAAGATGACCGAGCCCAAACTGAATCCACACAAGAACGAAAGACACCACCGTGTTTCGACTCACAAGAGCTGATGAAAATGATGATGAAAGAGTTCTTCCAACGAAAGGAGGAGGATCGGAAGTGGGAAAAGAAAGAGAAACCAGATTCAGCCTGACTAGCGGCCAGGAGAGAAGGCAGCGACCAGCTGACCCAACCAGGCACAGAAAACAGCACTCCCTCACCTCACTCTCAGAGAACCGTAACCACCCTAGCTTCAGGTGGACACGAAATCCCACGTGAAAACCTAGCAACAGAGTTAGACACTAACTCAACACTCAATCCTCTAGGTCATAGCAGTGTCCAACAAACACCTGCTGACGAATCCCATCAAGTTCCTGAAAGTGCTGTCTTGGTCGTTTGCCACTCCTCCGACGAACACATCAGTCCTGATATCCTAACACTTTCCTCCCAAACTCCAGTCCCTCAACTCCTAGGCGATCTCATTGAGAAAGGTATAGCAAGAAAGTTTTACCTCTCCATCATCATTGAACGACACATCAGAGTCAAAGCCCTTCTGGACACGGGGGCCGACATTACGCTAATGTCTGCTGAACTCCTCGAGGAAGTCCAAGAAGGAGCAAAGAGGACGAACAGAACCCTCAAACTCCAAAGGTGTGAACTGAACCTCCAAGCGTATTCCCATACGGGCCTACAACTGAAACATGTGGCTCCAATCCACCTGACAGTGGGATCAATGGATCTCATTCATCCAATATATGTTTCCCCACTCAAAACGTACCCACTCCTCATTGGGAAAGATCTGCTTAACCGTTTTGAACCCCTAATAGACTTCAAGCATCTAAAGATGTGGACACAAGTCCGCGAACCTCTGCCTTGCCAGTCATTGGACTCCAACGAGTCACAGTGTCAAGTCACAGACACCGCCCCCAATTCACAGAATGATGGTGCAGTATCAGAACCAAGGCCTGAACCAAGCTCAAGCAGCAAGGACCAGGACCCTCTCCTCTGCTCACTGCAAGAGCCTGAACCAAACGCAGGCCCCCTTCGAATCATGACGGCAATAGATGTCCACGGCACGTCAGTGTCAGATGCGACACTAGCCCTGTGGGCAGAAAACTCAGCCATTAGCCTGAAGCTATTTGAAATATTGAAGCAAAGACACCAAAGTCTACCACATGTTGCTAAACACAGCCGCTTCCCTCTCAGTCCCTGGTCAACGACCATGGCCACCTCCAAGATCGTCTGCGCTGTAGACATACGATGGAACAACAGACATCTGAGTCACTACTTCCTCGTAGTCCCTAAACTACCACATGACATCTACATTGGAGCGGATATCATCGTCCGGCTCAATGCTTGCATTGATACCGTAAACGACATAATATGGGCTCCCCCGTCATGTCAACTGACAACGTCAGTCAATCTCAAGAACCTCCAGTCTGGTCAAACCATGCCAGACGCATGCGCTATGATCACTGAGCAAGAAGCCACAATACCTGCCTACAGCAAGAGTGTCAGTGTCCGCCTCAACATGCGACCTGGCCAGGCTCTCAACAGTAAGCTAGGCTTCTTCCAACCTTCCAGGACCTGCCTAAAGCTTGGACTGACCCTGGAAGCCACACCTCTCATTGAAGTGTCATCCCGTGCTGTGTATGTGTTGTTCAACAACTGTACGGCCCAAGACATCCATGTTCCCAAAGTCAGTCACCTGGGATGGCTCATCAACCAGGCGTTCCACGACTTTGAACTGACGGTACCTGTCATAGGCCCCATACCAGCCCAGCTGATGTCAGACGAATACAATGACACCGTAACATTCACAAAACCTCATGAAGTCATTGCCATCACTTCCATTCTGCCGGTGTCCAAAGAAAGTGTCTGCCGATCAGAACTAACAGATGACACTCACCTCGCTGTCTATGCTGTCTCAGCACAGCCTGCGACAGAATCACCTACACAGGTGACCATCGGGGCCCAAAGCCCCTCAAATGACGCAGCTGCAGAAGAGCCCTACATCGGGTTCAGCGCACAAATTCAGCAGATCCTGAGTGAGGCGGATGCCCTCCAAAATGAAGTGGATCGCCAAGGACTCAAAGAGGTTCTGCACAAGTACAAAGACTCCTTCGCAAAGGATTCACTGGACTGTGGACTAACCAACATCCACACCGTGCGCATCCCGACAAACCCGAATGCGCCACCCACATTTGTGCGGCAGTATAAAATCCCAATAGCGTCATATGAGCCAGTGCAAGAAATTGTTGACTCCATGCTGCAAAAGGGGGTCATCCGGCCCTGTAACAGCACATACTCTGCCCCGATATGGCCAGTCCTAAAACCCAACGGAAAATGGCGGCCCACCATAGATTATCGCAAGTTGAACCAACAAGTACCCTTGTCACGATGGCCTATGACCCAATTGGACCAAGAAATCCCAAAAATCAAAGGCTCGACAATCCTTTCCACACTGGACGTCGCCTCCGGGTTCTGGACGATCCCTGTCCACCCCGAAGACCAACATAAGCTTGCGTTCACCTTTGGCAATCGACAGTACACCTTCACACGGTGCCCTTTCGGCTACGCCAACTCACCAGCAGAATTCAACATCTTCCTGAATAAAGCATGCCCTGACGCCAGAGCAAGAGGCAACCTCGTTTATGTGGATGATGTTTTGCTGAAAAGTTTAAGCGTTGAAGACCACCTCAAAGAAATCGATCATGTTCTGAACCAGCTGACAACAGCAGGAGCTAAGATTGCCCTTCACAAAGGACAGTGGTGCAAAACTAAGGTGAACTATGTCGGCCTGCTCGTCGGACGAAACGGCATCGAGCCACAGTCGAACCGCATCCAAGCAATCCAAAGCATAAAGACGCCGACTAACATATCGGAACTGCGAAGCTTTCTGGGAGTGTGCAATTACTCACGACAGTTCATCGAGAACTATGCTGACATAGCACGACCACTAACGTCCCTCCTGAGAAAAGATGAAGCCTTCATTTGGACGGAAGCCCAGGACACAGCTGTGAGCCAACTCAAACAGCGCCTGTGCTCTGCTCCTTGCCTGGCTTACCCAGACCCAGGAAAAGAATTCTATCTGGACGCTGGATTCTCCAGCCATTGCCTCAGCGCAGGCCTCTACCAGCTCCATGACAAAGACAAGCGAGTGGTCGCTTATGCCAGTAAAACGCTGCTTGCTCCAGAATGCAAGTATTCAGACTGCGAAAAAGCTTTGCTTTGCACTGTGTGGGCTATCCAGCGTTTCTCTAATTACATCGGTGCACAGAAAGTCATCATCGAGACTTGTCATCAACCAGTCACCTACCTCAACAGTCAACGAATCAGAGATGGCATGGTGACCAATGCACGCATAGCTACCTGGCTAATGACACTCCAAGGACGGGATGTTGAGGCAAGATATGCCCAAAACTACAAATCCTCACTTGGAAACGGGCTAGCGGCCTGCCAAAACTGCTCAACGGAGACGTTGGACATCTCAGCGGAATCCAAAGAACCGCTACAACCACAACTGACGAATCACAGGTACTTCGAGGAGAATGTGTGTGAAGGGATGCCCACAGCATATGTCGATGGTTGCTCCTACAATCACAAGGGCATTTTAAAAGCTGGCGCGGGAGTGGTCTGGCTCAACAACGACCCTTGCCCACCGCAACAATTCAACTTAGGCCCTCACTCATCACAGTATGCAGAAATAGCCGCCATCCTCATCGCGCTACAAATGGCTGCATCCCACAACATCAAAGAACTCCTCATCTGTACTGATTCGAACTATGCCCGTCTCAGCTTCACCTGCCATTTAGCTGGATGGAAACAGAATGGATTCAAGACAGCTAACAACAAGCCTGTCAAGCACCAGGAACTCTTCCAAGCAAGCGATGCCATTGTCACCAACCACGACATGATCGTTTACTGGAAAAAGGTTCGAGGTCATTCGCGTCAACCAGGACAGGATAAAGAATTCAATGACCAAACCGATGCCCTCGCCAAAGCAGGTGCATTACACGGAGAGTCCTGGACATTTCAAGCCCTCCCACCCAACCCTTCCGTAGCAGCTATAACCCGCCGCCAACACGCCACTGGCGTTCAAACCCCCGCCTCCTCCCACATTGCCCTATCATCTCAGTTCGCTGCTGACGATCTCCTCACTCTCCAAACTGCGGATCCGACACTGCGAACAATGGCACTTCACATTTCCGACCCCTTAACTCATCCGATTGCCACCTCCGACCTAGCCACTTCCTCCGAGCTCCGCAAGCTCCACTCTATCAAGCACATGCTGCATCTACGAGACGGCGTTCTCATTTATGTCCCTGAGCCCCTTACTGCGCCAAAGCTCGTAGTCCCTCAGGGCCAAAGGGGGATGATGATGACACACGCCCACGATGCACCATGCGCCGGACACCATGGCGCCAAAGCCACTTATGAGACACTCAAGCAAGTAGCATACTGGCCTGGCATGCAACAAGACGTGGCGGAATACGTAAAAGGGTGCCTGGTGTGTTGCCAGTTCCAACCGGCAAACCCGAACCACCGAGCCCCACTGCAAAGGAAAGGAATGACCTTCCCCTGGTCGGACCTCCAAATAGACTGGGTAGGACCCCTGCCACGATCGACACGGGGTAACAAATACTTCCTCACCGTGGTTTGCGAATTCACAAAGTGGATAGAATGCCTCCCAGCTCCCAATGATACAGCAGAAACAACAGCCTGCCTGTTAATGAACCACATCTTTTCAAGATTTGGACTGCCTTTAAGGGTCAACTCTGACCGCGGAACCCACTTCACCGCCGAAATCATGCAGGAAGTGTGGAAACTCCTGGGTATACAGGCCAAGCTCCATATAAGCCATCACCCAATTTCCTCGGGTCAAGTTGAACGGGCCAATAGAACAGTGGTTAGCATGTTAAAGAAGTACGTATCTACCAATCAAAAGGATTGGGATATTAAACTTCCCTTGGTGCTGATGGCCGCTCGGGCCACCCCACACCAGTCTACCGGAGTACCCCCGTTCACATTGATGACAGGGAGAAGTATGACGCTACCACTACACCTGCTGTACCAACCAGGTGACCTAAATCTCGTCACCGCCTATACCACTCACCAGTACCTGGAAGAGTTGCATCAGCACCTGAGAACGACTTTCGCCTTTGCGCAACAGCAACTCCAAAGAAGCGCGGAAGGTCGTAAAGCCTACTACGACCAAAAGGCCTCTCACCATGAGCTCAATGTCGGAGACAAAGTGTGGTACTACAGCTTTGCCAAACCAAAGCAGAACGCTTCCCATCGCCTGTCAAAGAAGTTCCTACCTCACTGGACAGGACCCCACGAGATAACAGACAAGCTCTCACCTGTCGCCTATCAAATCAAAATCAGACAAGGGCGCAGCGAGCAAGTCCTTCGATGGGTCCATCGAAACCAGATAAAGAGGCACCAGGGCTCAAACCAACAGGAAAAGGGGGAAGATCAAACCCACTGACACAGACCGACAATCATATGCTCTGCACCACACTAACATAAATTCTGTCGTTCTAGGAAAACATATAGCAGCCTAGCTTAAACACAACACTGACACACTCTCCTCCACCGCACTGCTAGGACCGACCTCTAGTAGAGAGGAGTTACTCCACACGTGACACTCGTTTGCTGCCTCACCTCATTCAGTGTCCGTGTCCGTGTGCCTTTTGTTTTCTTTGTGTCTTTCTGTGTGTTTTTCCTTTTTCCCTCTTTCACTATCATTTCCTTGTCACTCTAGTCCCCTCATCAAGGAACTCCCTTAGCCGATCGTTAAACTCAGGTCCCGAAATTGAGATTGACTCCCTTCACTAACATTGCCAAAATTCATCGGAAACCGATGATTAGTCAACACTCTAGTGATACAGCCACATGCATTAGCCTGCCCAACCAAACTCTGTGGATCACTGTCCCTAAGGGCTCGATCCTCCACATTGACGAGTTAGCATTGTATCACCTGACCGACGATGAGTATCAGGCTGAAATCGAAATCTCGCCTTTTTTTCAAACAGCATTCCTTCGTCCTCGATCCCGAATTGGAAGAAAGGATCAAGGAGGAAGGAACGCAATTAATTGATTTGACTCCGGTCAATACAGCTTTAGAAGCTATTGCACGCCTTCCGCCCGCTGGCGCGCCGATTATTCGGTCTTGGTCTGCCGCTGACACAGCGCTTTGCATCTCTACTATTGTAGGATATGTTGTGACTTTGACACTGGCCTACCTCCTACACAAGCGAGTGAACGCCGTTCAAGAGTCTTTCAACAAATGCACGTCAGGCGTCCCGCGTTTTTTCCGACGTGATAAAACCGACCAAGAACCCGAACCTGAAAACTCAACAAACCTGATTGAGATCACGCCTATACCATCTCGTCGAACCCTTGACAATTAATCCAATCAAAATGACCTGATTACGAATCATCCTGAACCTTGCACCCTTATGTCCTCTCAAGTTCCCAACCTGTCCATTTTCAAATTGCCCTGCACCAGGGTTCAGTCAGTGATGGAGATGTTGTTTGTGTCTTGTGTGTGCCTGTTCTCCCTGTATCTTGTTCCAGCGCCCGCCGACGTTCGCAAAGGGAACCTCACCGAGCGAAGGGGGATGTGTAAAGCCTAGGCAGGGAAGAACGCACACACATGTTTAACTGAAGAAACTAATCTAACTTCATCCGCTCGTAAAATGAGCAAATGACCAACTTGCGTCCGGCCATACTCCCTTTACCACCCGAGAGACTTGTAAAACATGATAAGGTGAGGATGAACGGCCCGCGCTACATCTGTTGGGAGTTAAACAACGGATAATTACTCCTTTGGAGAAGCTCCAGAACCAGAGTGTTCGCGATACTGCGACCCCGCTAACATAAACTACCTTTCCGATAAACAAAATTTGACTGACTTACAACTTCGTTTCAACAACGACGATCACCAGAGACACACAACGTGATACTCCTCATGACCTCAGAACCTCAGCTCTGGTCTCTTTTCTCTTACAACCAAGGAATGTGCCTCTCTCTTTTCTTCTCCAGAAAGCACCCAAACTTTCATGGGCTTTGCCAAAAGACAATCCAGAAAAGACTTCTGCTATTAAAAGCAATATACTCAAGAGACGATATTTGTATATGAATGTGGTATTTTATGTTTCATATATCTGACTGTAGTTATCAGAACTGAAGATATTTTTAATCTATGACTTAACCATTTAGTAGGTAAAATTATAGGTGTTCAGCATAAGTACCTCATGTTTGATATTGATTTAAGCCTTATTTTTATTCCAATAAGATGAAAAGGATGAATGTTGACTTTTAGCATCATAAGGTATGATTATAACACTTTGTAGAAATCTGCTAGGATATTGTGGCTCATGTGACATATTTATGAGCAGATAATGTATGCACGAAGAAGAAGTCGTGTTGGGCGGGGCTCCGCCCTACAGAGACAATATGATTGGGTCAGACAGTGAAAAGGATGGACTTAATTCTGTCCGATAAAAACAGATACCCCAATTTTGTCTTGAAGAAGTGAAAAAGAAGCAGAGCTCAGAAAAGAAAACCGGGGTGAACAACCGGTTGAAACCTGCAAGGTAACTTGGCTGAAAGTCTGGGCGTTGCCCTCCTGATCCTGCTGCGAAACATCTGGCTGATCATCTCAAAGACTTCAACACTGTCAACTTCAGACCAAAACTTGCAAAGAACTTTAAAGCCTTGCCATTCGCGCGCTGCCCAGAAGCCACGAATCGTAGAGAGGATTTCCGAGTGACGTCACGCGACAACAACACAGCGCGAAAGTCGGGGATTCCCTCAAGAAGTACAGCCTTCAACTCAACTTCACTCACAGCAAGTAAAACAAACAAATCTCTTATTCGCTGAAGCTGAATTGAATTGAATGAATCGTTAAAAGATAACAATAACTGAGTCTTCTGTTTGTGACGGCCTAAGGTCGTTTTATTCTCGGGAAAGAGAATAGCTTAACTCTTCAAACTGCTTTGATCTTGCCATAGTGTGTGTATATGTGTGTGTATGTGTTTTGTTTGTATTATACCCTAGAATAGTAAATAAACTCTCGATTCATTTTTAATGAATAAGTCTGGTGCCGTGATTTTCAAATCTTAAATTATTTGCCATAGATCGTGTTACCTGTGCTCAGAGATTTCCCAATCAAATCTGTATTATCAACAATATGAAGAATTGCTAATTTATACTGTATTAATACTTGCTGGTCGAGCAGTTAATAAGGCATAAATTGTACCTTCTGATTAATATCAATTAATCTATACATTGGTGATTAATATTAATTAATCCGATCAAAGTCGGATTTCTACGATTTGATTCCCTAAAGCTAAAATTTATAAATAAAAGGATAAAACCCTTGCTAAATCCTTACAGATTGATAAAGGCCAGTGGAGGGAATCTGGCCAGGACACCGGGGTTACACCCCTACTCTTTACGAGATGTGCCATGGGATTTTTAATGACCACAGAGAGTTAGGACCTTGGTTTAGCATCTCATCCAAAGGACGGCGCTTGTTTGACAGTATAGTGTCCCCATCCTATACTGGGGCGTTAGGACCCACACAGACCACAGGGTGCTGGCCTCACTAACAGCTCTTCCAACAGCAACCTAGTTTTCCCAGGAGGTCTCCCATCCAGGTACTGACCAGGCTCAACCCTGCTTATCTTCAAGTCACCTTTATTTATATAGCGCTTTTACCAATACAGATTGTGTCAAAGCACATAACAGTATCAAATTGGAGGACAGAGTGTCAGTAATATATAATGATAAGATTAAACACTCAATTTTCAGTTAAAGGCATTTCATTATTGAATTCAGAGATGTCAGTGGGCAACCAGTCTTGGGCTGCAGGGTGATGTGGCTGTGGCAGAATCAGAGTAGTAAAATTATACTCAATCATATATTTCTGTCGTCCCCTAGATTGCCTTAACTGACAATTGAGCTCTTTTTGTATGATTTTCCAATTAATGCAATCCTTCAGCTCTTTAGTTATTATACGTCTTATTGTTTGGATATACGATAACATTATTTTTAGTAAGTACATTATCCACACAGAAGTTTATGTAGTCTGTAATAGTCGCCGTAGTCTCATCAGTGTCCATGTTATTAAAAACATCCCAGTCTGTGCATAGGAAACAATCTTTTAGTCTTTCTATAGCATCATCTGACCACACTTCTACTTCTTTCACTACTGCTTTGCTATGTTTGAGCATGGCTTTATATATAGGAATGAGGTAGATGGTATTGTGGTCAGCATTGGCCAAAGACAGTTTAGATCTGGCCTCATAAGCCTTTTTAATGTTCCCATAGCACTTGTCCAGGATTCTATCCTTCCGTGTGTCACATTTCACATATTGTTCAAACCCCGGCAAGGAAAGGTCAAGCTTGCAGTGATTGAAATCACCTAAAATGAAGGCGCCTCTGGTGTACATTGTAGTTGTTGGTAGACACAATCCGTGACACAGGCTGCTGCTCTTGCTGCATTGCCCCAGGAGGAACATAAGCAGCACAAACAACCACGCAGCCAAACTCCCTTGGGAGATAAAAAGCAGGGACGTGCAGAGAGTTCCTCAGGGGCAGGGGCTCAAATGTAAAAAAGGGGCAATATGAGGAAAAAAAATAAAAATTATAGGTCAAAAGAGATTGGATACATTAGTATTTTATATTTTTGCAAGAAGTCACTTATAGTCATCAAGCCTGCATTCATTTGCATTAAGTAAATTTTACTCATTTACTTAATGCATTTTATTCAATGCTGATTTATTAGCAATGTTGAAAACCTGTAATACTTTTTTCAGGATTCTTTGATGAATAAAATTTTAAGTAAGAACAGCATTCATTTAAAATAGAAATTTTGTAACAATATAGCCTACAGTACTGTTCAAAAGCTTGTGTTTAGTTTGTGTCAGGATTGATAACTAGTCACACAGAAATAAAGTGGTATTTACCGTTATTTCACAAAAGAAAGACACACACAGCCTATTATTCAGTCGCATCTGTTTCTGTTTATTGTAGTCACAGACAGTTTAGGTCTACATCACATCTTATCATGAGTAGCATTAGCACTCTCTCCAGTTCCAATACACTGTTATATTTTCAGTCAGAAAATCAGGGAGCTCCCGAACAAAAATTAGGTTAATGATTTATGACATATCCAGAGCTATATATGAACATCAGGTATAAAGAGAGGAGACTAATTGACAGATAAAATATGTAAATAAGGAAATACATCACTTGTCTGATTTTTCAGGTGGTCGTATTTACTATGTAATTAAAGTCTAAAGTCTTTTGGCAAGGACTGGAATTGGCAACTGCTGGGCTACATCATGTGTCATTCACCGGTGAGAAAACTTTATAGTACAGTTAGTAAAAGTACCACACTACCAGGAAGGAAGATCGAGTTGTTGATGTTTTTCTGCCATTCTCGCTCTGTCTGCAATAGTGTAAGTGAATGCGCTGATGACGTGTCCTGTCTGCGTGAACAGGGTGCACAGAGGTATGCAAATACGTTGACAGGCAGGTAGGAGAGACATTAAAATGCTCGGACCGAGCGTTTTGATTAGACAGACATTTCTTGGTCCTACGCCTTCCACAGAATATATAAATACTAGTGGTGGGCATAGATAATTTTTTTTAATCTAGATTAATCTCACTGTAATCTTGGAATTAATCTAGATTAATCTAGATTAAAATGGCTCATTTGAATTCTGCCAAGTAGATCAGAATAAGTTCATTACTAGTAGTAAACAACTAGCAGTCATCAATAATTTAATATTGATAATAACATTGAAGACATTGTATGATTATTCCTTAAAGATAAGGTTTTAATAGTTTTAGTAGTAGTAGTCTATTACGTTTTGCCCAATGTCTTCAAGTGAAACCGAACTTTTATTTTGACGGGTTGCTGTGAGGATAGTTTTTCTCAAATGAAACGCTCGAATGCTCATGAAGTGACTCTCAGAGCAGTTCTGGAGATGTTGTTCATGTATTTATGTCCTCATTTAGTGAGACGACAGACGTTAATATCGCCGCAAGCGTCACGCGGGCTTCTGTATTAGTGAACAAACCCGCGCATCTGCGCCATACATTAACACAGAGACACACAGAAGTCATATTTAAATAGACGATTTGCGGCTTAATATTTACAATTAGGAGTGTGCTCACTTGTGTGTGCGCTTACGTTTTTGTGTGTGTGCATGTGTGTGTGTGTGTGTGTGTGAGAACCGGGGCAGAACTCCGCTGTGCGCGCGATACAGAGAGCGCGACCATGTAACGTAGAGACAGTAATGACTTGCCGATTTCCATTGGGAAGCTTCTTAAAAATAAATTTTCCCTGAAGCAAACCCGGCGGCTTCATAGCTGCATCCATGTTAGCACGTCACGTTTGATGTGGTAATTTCACAGTAGACATACACACAGGTTCGAAGACTCGTTCTCGCCCCCTACAGTGCAATTCGGCTAGCCATCCGCGCTAAACTATCAAGGTGAAAGTCATCATAGCTTGCGTAGTATAGACCCAGCTCCCAACCCAACTTTGAGAATAGATTAACGGCGATATTTTTTTTATCGCCCAATAAGAGTCTCACGTTAACGCAGCACGTTAACGCTGATAACGGCCCACCACTAATAAATACATATAAATATATTTAGACCACTTAACTTAATGATTGCTATCGCGATGTGAAGAGACTTTCAACCAAAATAACAAAAAATGTTTCTGAAGACAATCACCTATTGCACCTTTAAATTACAACTGAGATGCTTGATAACCAACTTTTAAGTGCTGTTTTGACCCAATATATATATATATATATATATATATATTTTAATTTAAGTAAATTCTTAGCAGTGTTCTTGTTAGTATTTCTCAGAGGCTTGATAAATACAGGTACAGGTCTTGGAGGTCATTGGAGGTGTTCCCCTCTGACTTGAGGCCTTCGAGGGCTTTAAGAAGTAGGTGCTGGATCTTTGCTACGTTTTCAGCATCCTTACTTTCAGTTCCTCTAGATTCCCTACTTCTGTAATGACTACACTGTTTATGGCCAGTTTCATAGCCATCTCTACCTTTCTTCTGTCTTTGCTCTCTGTCCTCCCACTGCCTGCTCTCCTTTCTGGGAGCATACCTGTGACTGTTATGTCTCCTGTAACCTGAGAACCTGGGGCTCTGGGTGCTCTGCTGGAGATTGCTGGGATGGACGAACATATTCTAGGGACGTTCTGACACTTCCATTTGAAGAGGAGTCTTACTGTCATTTCCTGATTCAAGCACAGATGTATCTGGCTCTCTGTCTTTCCTGTTCGTACTGTCTCACTGTCCCAGGCTCGCACTGCAAGCTATCTCAGTTCTCCTGCAGACGTAGGGTCAACATCTTCCAAAAGTGTGAGTGGTTTCCTATCAGTATAGTTACTTTGTCATCCATACTTGCCTCAGGGAACTATGTCAAGGCTGCATTTACATCCTTTCAATACAACTCTACGTTGTTATCAAAAGTCTCAGAGTTAAATAGATTACTCACAAACAAACTCTTAAACTTGACATCCTCCTCTGCGCTATAGGGTCATCTCTACCAGCAAAATACATTTTCCTTAAGCGCTCATAGTACTCTCTGGGAGATTCATGGTGGCCTTGCTTGATTCAGAAAGCTGAGAGACGAGAGGCAGATGGGTTCTGATTGTGCTCTGATAGAGTGGCTTTACACAATTCATCATAATTGTTAGCGATAGCTGGGCTCTGTCTATCTATGAAACCATGGACGGTCCGTTTGGTGGTCTTTCTCAGAAGAAAGACTTTGTCATCCATACTTGCCTCAGGGAACTATGTCAAGGCTGCATTTACATCCTTTCAATACAACTCTACGTTGTTATCAAAAGTCTCAGAGTTAAACACATCTATGCCAAGCACTAATTATCTAAGAATATGCAGGCGGCTGTCTCTAGACGCCCGGGAGCAGGGAGAGTCAGGTAAGAAATAGCTAGTGATGGGATGGATTCTGGAATCCACTGCCACTTCAGTATATCCTTTCGAGTGATTAATTAAGTTGTTAATTAATATTATTCAACAAAATGTTAAATTATTTGAACTTCCCCATGTGAAACTTGAAGAGTACAGAATTGCATGTCTTCTCACTGTAATGTGATCTCTCCATACTTTGGGAAAACACCCAACACCTTAAAACATACATTTACTCTTCTGAATTACTAGGACTGCTTAGGGCACAAAGGTCATTAGGGCCCCTCATCTACATGACCAATTTACAATTTATGTAAACCTGAAACCTCTAGCTGAGAAAAAGTACTTCATATCCAGATATGGGGAAAGATATGTTTGGGATTGAACAACCCAGCCTTGAAGAAGCTGCATACTCTGTGTGTGTCTGTCTGTCTGTCTCTGCGTGTGTGAGATGTCATGACGCATTCTTAAGAAAAAGTCCTCTTAACTGCCTTTTTCTTCTTATTTTTTTGACTAAGTGTATTTTGTATCCCCAAAAATTCTTCTTAAGAATGTTCTTATCTTTTTTGTTAAGATTGTTCTTAAGACAAATCTTAAGAAGAATTCAAATTCTTGAAAAGAATCTTCTTAAAAATGATCATAAATAACTTTGTAAAGTTAGGATAGCCGAAGATAGTTCAAATTATTTAATTAACTTATTTCAAATTAATCGTTATATTTAAGCATTACATTAAAGCTAGATGTGTATAAAACATAGTGTGCTCATTTTTATTTTTAGCCTATACATACGATATAATCTTTGGCAGTATTTAGCGCATATGAATGCATCCATACACAGGGCATGTTTACTGTAGCAGCGTGGACACACATACCCAGTGTTGCCAGATTGGAAATGTCCAAGTATCATACCAGAATCTCAAAATTATTGTATTTGGAAGAAAATTATTGTACATGAGTCAAACGTACAGAATACAGCTATTTATCTAGACCAGTGGTTCTCAACCTTTTTTTTCAGTGGGCCGCACTATGTCCAAGTCTCATGGGCTGCATATCATTTACATATGACGTCACCAATGCAAACTAACCAGATATCAAGGTATATAAATGATTACAATTAGATTTATTATTATTATTAGAGTATAATTCTACTTACCATTAATGGGACACCTGATGTTGTTGGGAGCAGACCAATTTGGTGAAATTCGGCTCAAAAGGAGTAACAGCGCAATGAAGTTGTGACTGTAAGTTGGAGTCTGTAAGACGTGCACGGAAACGCGACTTGATGCGCGTCATTGCAGAAAATGTGCGTTTGCAAATGTATGTAGATCCAAAGATGGAAAGAACTTTTGAACTTAATAATCTGAGGTTTTGTCCAGAGATGTTTCGCCACATTTCTGCAACTGAGGGTGACTGCTGCGCGGTATGGCTGTGTCCTCTTGCCTGAACATCCATCAGTTCATCTTCAAGTGCGCAGCGGGGCAAACCGAAAGTTGCAGCCAAGTCCTTCATTTTTTCCACAGGGAAAGTGAAAGGCTCTCTGATGAAATGCCCTGCAGATTTTATTTTCTCAAAATCAGAAAAACGAGAGATGAATTTTTCCTGCATTTGATTGACAGTTTTAACAAATCGTTCTCTCTGTTGTATGTCCAGTACATCATCACACGTGTCTTTCAGAAGTGGAAAGTGAGTTAAATCACCATCTTTCAGTTGTGCAGTGTACAGTCCTAGCTTCATTTTGAAACACTCAACACAGCCCAACAGGTCATCAACATGTTTTCCGTCACCTTGAAGTTGCAGGTTCAGCTTGTTTAGGTGAGCTGTGACGTCTGCAAGAAAGCAACGTTTGTTTTCCACGCATTGTCTCTCAAGACTGGAAATCGTTCTCCCTCACCGATCTCATTAAGAAAGTGAATTATCTCGGGGAGTAAAGCCAGAAAGCGATGCAAGACTTTTCCCCCGACTTAGCCATCTCACTTCACTGTGAAGAATTAGGTCTCCGTAGGCACTGTCCAGTTCATCCAACAACACAATAAAACGGCGGTGCATTAGAGGCCGCGCTCGAATGAAGTTGACCACCTTGACCACGGTGCTCATAACCTCCACGAAGTATCCATCAACTAACTTGCTGCATAGTGCTTGCTGGTGCATAATACAGTGAAATGCCAACAAGTCAGGGGAGATTTTTCGCATTTCAGCAATGAGACCCTTGTGTTTTCCTGTCATTGAGGGCGCACCGTCAGTAGTGATGGAGACAACTGAGGATGCCGGTATATTCATGTCTTTGCATGCTTCACTAAGTGCTCTATGAATGTCCTCGCCCCTTGTTCGTTCATGAAGCGATTTCAACGCCAATAAATCTTCTATAACCTCAAAAGTCTCTGAATTCACACATCTCACCCAAATGCAAAGCTGAGCAACGTCTCCGATGTCTGTCGATTCATCCGCTGCCAAACTGAGTGCTGAAGCAGTGGCTAGCTTAGTTTTTAGTTGTTCTGTCAAATTCTCAGACATTTCAGAAATTCGACAAGTAACTGTGTCATTGCTGAGCTGTAAACTTTTTATCCTGCGAATTATCTCGCTCTTGTTGCTCAGATCATCAAACAGACATTGTGATTCCAGAAGCGCAAAAAGACAATCCTTGAAGTGTGAGTTTATCAGTGTGTCTTCAGCCATGTATTCAGTCAGATAAAGACTGTCATTTTCTTCTTAAGAAAATAATTAAGATTCTTAACAACATATTTAAGAATTTTTCAAGAATTGCACTTAAGAACATTCTTACGAACTTTGTGGAATTTATCTTAAAGGGGTCATCGGATGCAAAATTCACTTTACAAGTTATTTGAACATAAATGTGTGTTGGAAGTTTGTGTACACATCCATCCTATAATGATAATAATCCACCCAGTTTTTTTTAATCCCTATTTTAAAATCCCCTTTCTCAAATCAGGCTGTTCTGAGAGTCCTGTCAGAATGATGTAGGTCTGCGCAGGCCGCTCCCACGATAGTTGATTGACAAGTCCATCTTACCTTACACCCGCCCTGAGTGAACTGAGAGCTGGCTGCTATCGTGTCGACTCCTGTGCAGGGGAAGACAAGATGTCTCTGATTAAGCAATTGAGACGTTTTGTTGTTGGATGTACAGTGGGGGGGGGGGGGGGGGAATTATTTGATCCCCTACTGATTTTGTACGTTTGCCCACTGACAAAGAAATGATCAGCCTTGTGTAGGTCTACAATCTTGTCCCTGACATCCTTGGACAGCTCTTTAGTCTTGGCCATGGTGGAGAGTTTGGAATCTGATTGATTGATTGCTTCTGTGGACAGGTTGTCTTTTATACAGGTAACAAACTGAGATTAGGAGCACTATTTTAAGAGAGTGCTCCTAATCTCAGCTCCTTACCTGTATAAAAAAAAACACCTCGGAGCCAGAAATCTTGCTGATTGATAGGAGATCAAATACTTATTTCACTCATTAAAATGTAAATCAGTTTTGTAACTTTTTTTTTTTAAATGCATTTTTCTGGATTTGTTGTTGTTATTCTGTCTCTCACTGTTCAAATAAACCTACCATTAAAATTATAGACAGATCATTTTGTTGTCAGTGGGCAAACGTACAAAATCAGCAGGGGATCGTTTTTTTTCGCCCACTGTAATAATGAACATAGCAGTCTTCATTAACTCCCGACATCTGAGCCTCTGAAGACGCAGAGGATTAACGTTACTTTCATTTTAAAGGGATTGCACCAATCCCTGATTTACCTAAATGCGTCTGTTCACGCGAAACATTCATGATCCAGCTTCATCTACAGAAGTATAAGGGTTTTTTTTATGAATCTTTGCAAATTGCCTTTCCTAATAATGTGCTAGTTAGCCAGTTTCTAAAGTAAGCAGTACTGCTTGTCACCACACAGAAGAGAAGGGCGGGGTCAGCAAAGTCATTAGCATTTAAAGCAACATGGACTACACTGAGACATTTCAAAGGGTTTTTACAGTAACTTACTGGCAACACTGTTACAAATATACACATATACAAATATATGCATTTTAACTTAAACTCATCAAGTTTATTTTATCCTGAAGTCTATTTTTGTTCTGTTTCTGATGCATCTGTCTGTGTTGTGTCCACAGCGGCGAGTTATAAACTGCTTCCTGGAGCTCAGAGCGAAGCAGAAACACCGGTGAACTTCATTCTCAATCTGTATTAAAAACGGCTGGTTAAAGGAGATCTGTTAAACATGAAAATACACCCGTGTGTGATTTTTAGGCTGAACACCAACGAGTGTTTTACTCTGGGTGATGTCACCACTGTTAACATGACCATGGTGAAAGGGGGCGTGGCTTACAACGTGGTTCCTGCAGAAATGGATGTCAGCTTTGACTTGAGAATCCCGCCCACCGTTAACCTGCAGGTGTGTATCTAGACCAGGGTTCCTCAAATCTTATACTGGAGGGCCAATCTGCTGCAGAATTTAGCTCCAACCCTGATCAAATTTACTTACCTGTGATTTTCTAATGATCTTGAAGACTCTGATTAGCATGCTCAGGTGTGTTTGATTAGGGTTAGAGCTAAACTCTGCAGGAGTGGGCCAGATTTGAGGATGCCTGATCTAGACCATTACATGTGATCCGAACATGAGTTCAGTTACACCCTTCTCCATTTATAGTCTCTTTTTATTTTGTTAAATTATTTGGCTTTGAACTGGTTATTTCGCCATGTGTCAATTCTGTTCGCTGTACAGGAGTTTGAAGAGAAGATAAAAGCCTGGTGTAAAGAAGCTGGTGAGGACGTGACATATGACTTTGCACAGGTCAGATTTATTTTTTACACCCCAAACACAATTCCATCTGGCCTGATCTCACATCTGGTAATTTCATGTGTCTGCCAGGAGACTTTGGCCACGTACACACTGTAGAGATTCAGGAGTGACACCTGCGTTTAAATACGGGGGTGAATTCTCTAAATTATCATCAGAACTTGCTCTCGAAACTGCCATGATTTACATCATGCATGTGGCATCTTGCACATTTGGTCTCATTTTTTAATTTTACATTGACCAAAGACTTATGTTTGGTGATTTTAACTAAACCACAGAGTCATCGTGTTTTGTTTTGTTTATGTTTGGAAGCATGCGCTCTTGAATGGTTGCCATGTCCACTTATTATAAGCGATGCTTATTAAGCATCTTTGGGTTTGTTGTTTGGGCTCGGCTCCTAAAGTAGAGTTAACAGTTTATGGACTTAATAAAGTAGGCAGGTGCAGGTTGCAATATTTTTTTTTATAGCAAGATCTGGCAACACTACTGAGTCAAAACCTTCCCTGTGATTTCTTGCACCCCACACACAGAAAAGACACAACTCTGATATGATTTTAAATACAACATTAACAACTAGTTGCTCAGTTTGTTTCTGTACACATTGCGTAGTTGTGGTAAATGCGGGGAGTCAGTCTTCCTGTAAATTACTAAACTGTGTGTGTACAAGCACAAGAGACTCATGATTTGGTTTTAAATCTGTTGCTTCTTTCTGCTCTTCAGAAACACATGGACCAGAATTTCACATCCACAGAGGAGAGTGACCCCTGGTGGCACGCGTTTAGCTCTACTTGCAAAGCCATGTGAGGGAAAAGTAGGTTGTTGAACGTAGTTTTGTGAGCCTCTAGTTTATATTATACACATGCAGACGTGTGACTCTATGCGTCTCATGACAGGAACATGACTCTGAAGAAGGAAATCTTCCCTGCTGCCACAGACAGCCGCTTCAGATGTGAAATTGACTTACTTCTCTGATGATGTAATTTATTCCTGTGATGATAAAGCTGAATTTACTCGGCATCATTACTCCAGTCTTCAGTGTCACATGATCCTTCAGAAATCCTTTAGATATACTGATTTGCTGTTCAAGAAACATTTCTGATTGATACATGTTAAATGTATAGATATTTAAAATCATACTGAACCTAAACTATTGTATTTCATTCATTTTGTATGTTATATCCCTCCATAGGTGAGTTCCTATTAATATTGTCTTCCTACCATTGGCTTCTCTCCGATGAATCTCACTCCCATCCTGCTTCACGATCATAATGAGTATCTGAATGAGCAGGTGTTCCTGCGGGGCATCCAGGTGTACGAGCGTCTGGTCCCGGCTCTGGCCAGCGTGCCGCCTTTGAGCGGAGAAGAGTAGAGGATCTCACTCCTCCTCTCCTGCTCCAGCCTCTCACAGCTGCTTCTGCTCCTCGCGGTTCTCAGTAAAGATGCTGATTTCCGCGCATTACCGACAAATGTTTCTGCCATAACACCTGCAAGATCACCTTTATGTTTGCTTTAATTAACTCAGGAGTTGTTTTCTTTCAATGATGTCTTAGAAATGCTTTTAAGTCTTATTTTTTTATCTGGTATCCACAATTAGGAGCTGATATGAACGGTTGTTTAAATTCATAAAGTGTATAATTAACACACTTAAATTAGGCAGTTTGTGTCTCATATGAAAAATGAAAATGACTGAAACTGCATAGCTATGCTTGCCATAGAAGCATTATATTTTTTTAATACGAATGATTTTTTCCCCACTTTCCATGGATGGATGGATGCATAGATAGATAGATAGATAGACAGATAGATATCTCAGATCTCTCTGTTTTCAAAAGTTCAAAAAAACAAAAATATAGTAATATAAGTCTGCATGGGTCATAGGACAGCTTTGTGTGTACAAACACACATTAAAACAAATTGAAACCCGCCAATTGTCCAATCTGAGCTCCTGCAGCAGCACATTACAATGTGGTTCCCTTTCAAGAGTTCACTCTACATTGCGAAGCATCGCTGTGGGAACTCCTCCCCTTCTCCAAAATCCTGAATCATCTTTCTTTTTTCATGGATCTTTTCCTCATTCAATCGTTTCTAGGAAATAAAAGATTTAGTATTTTTATTGCCCAACATAGTTCATCCTCACGCTCACTTGCATGTGGGGTGCCACAGGGTTAAATTCTTGCCCCAGTCTTATTTTCTTTATAAATGCCACTGATGAGAGCTATCTTTAGGAAATATGGAGTGTTTTTTTTGTGTGTGTTTTTTTTACCTGTATGCTGATGATACTCAGGTATATTTTCCTTTGCAGCATAAAAACAAATGTAGGGGAATTTACAGTAAAGACCCTCGGACCAGGTGTGTTGAATGAAGACCAGAAGTCAAGAGATTCGGTCAAAAATGAAGAAAATTAACTGAAGATAGTTTGCAGTTTCATCAGCAGAAGTCAGCTTCAAGACTCGCAATCAAGTTCGCAGGCCGCTCTGCGTACATGTTCTAGACACCAACAGTTATACTCTTAACAGAAGGTCACTAATTACGTCAATACATAGGTAAGCAAGATTCTGGTTGGTAGATAAATTTAGAAAATCTCCACACATGGACGTAAAACTCGAAACATATCTTCTAGTGATTATTTTGGTGACAAATGATCAGAGGTCAGACGCAATAGGTCTCTCCACAGACGTTTATCTGTTACCCTGGATATCAGGGTGACGGCAAATGACGATTTCCTCCTAGAGATCTCTCTCTGCATCTAATTACAAAGATAGACATTCACACACATACGCAGAGAACACTTATCTGTACTTCAAGGTTGCCGGGCTCTGCCCTGAATATTATCAAATATGGTTAACTACACACACACACACACACACACACACACACACACACACACACACACACACACACACACAATGAGATCAGCTTCTTAGAGAGTAAAAAGGCAGACTAAAGCCATATTCAACTTATTTTCCAAAATGCATAAATGTAACTTTGATAAAATATTATTCAAGAAATATTATAATTAACATTATTATGAGGGCCATTGTAGATCTGCAATCCATTCCTTCAGTATGTGGCTAATTATTTTATGCTTGTGTGTAGAGTTACAGTTTTTCTCAGTCGCTTTGGTGCATTTCTCAAATCATCCTTGATATTTGCAAAAAAGTATGTGCATTTCTCAAAACAATTTGTACAAACAGCATCTCACAATTACCTGCAAAAGCCTGTAACATAGCATGAAATATCCTTGTGTCATTTTTGAAAAAGAAAAGACAGTCAAAATGCTTAATCATGTCAATATAACAGTGCACTCTGTTAGTACTACTTGATGTAAACTCTGGCAACAGTATGGATATTTATTTCTGACATACATGTACAAAAGTTTTTATTGAGATTAACAGAGGTTTAGATGTTGATGGTTTATTTAAAATAATAGTTTGGTTTGACGTCACCATTATCGTGATCAGTAGTTGGGCAGTTTGACTCAAACTGTTTAATGTTTTTGTTTGGATGTTTGTTACGGCAAAAACAGTGCAAGAAAACGTGATCAGATGATGTTGGCTACTTGCTTTTGTTAAAGATGTCATGATCTGATCAACCGATCTCATATAGAATCTAATCTATGCTATTAATTTCATATTAGTGACTTTAGTAATGTTTTAATCAGATGATCTGTATTTCTGTTTATAATTTTTGAAACATATTGTTCAGAAACCGCTTTGACCTACTGACGCTTAGATACACACAGAGAAACGGTGTATGAACCTCAACAATGGTGACATGCTTCATGCCGCAATGCATTTTGGCCATGCATGAGTTTTGTATGATGCACCCAGAATACATTGCAGCATGAAGCATGTCACCACTGTTTCATAACCTGAGTCTTGAAGGTTTTTATATTTTTTTTGGAAACCCTTGAAATTATCTGATTAAAACTCTGCTGGGTCTCAGTCTGTTGAACCAATGAGGTGCGATGATCTATAACGTGCAACTAAAACCATAGGTTAGACTGAAAATAATCAGATCGTTACATGATGGTGTCTTAATTATCAGCAAGCAACCAGTATCATCTAATCACATGCTCTTTTTCTGTTTTTACCATAACAAACATAGCTACAGCAGTTAGAGAAGAACGTTGAGAAGTCAAGAGCTAAAATAAATAGCCTAACTAAAGCAAACACTGATCACCACAATGGTGACATCAACACAAACTATTACTTTCAAACAGACATCAACATCTAAAGCTCTGTTAATCTCAACAAGACCTTTTGCACATGTATGACAGAAATAAAGTCAATCCGGTTTATGACAAGTGAAGCTGGAAATACTGTTGTTGGATTTATTTAATGAAGTTGGAGATTCATCAAACAAAGGTTGGGTTTTTACTTTCAACTGTTACGAATGGATTCGCGTGTTTTTAGGGGAACGTGATATCATTCGCTCGTGTGTGCGTAGGTCTTCTCCTGTGTTCCTCTGTCTCTCCCTCTTTTGCTCTAATTGTTTACAGGTGAAGCTGATTAGGAGGACGGAGCTGGTTGGTGACAGGAAAGATGGCCGCAGTATTTAAGTCATCTGGTGGAAGGAATCGTTGGCTCCCCGCTCTCCTGGTGGCTTTGTTGTTTCCTCTGTTCAAACGTGTGTGAAAGCATCGCTAATTGAGACATTTGTTTTCAACCATTGATTGAAATAATGCTTAGTTGTAATTGTACGTTTGGTTACTTATGTCCTGGACCTTGTTTCAGTGGAGCTGGGTTGGGAGACGGGTGCCTGTTTGTTTTGTTTGTTTTCTCCTGTTTATGTTAGCAGGGAGGTAAGAACTTGTATTTTATTTGTTATTTGATTTGCAGGTTAGTTTTCGTAAAGAAGTAGTTTTGTTATTGTAATTTTCTTTGGCAATTTGCCCCTCCCGAAGTTTGATGTTCCTTTTGTTTATCCTTTAAATAAACTTGTTTATTTGCATCTAAGTGTCTTGTGGTTGAGAAATTGAGGAAGAGAGCGGGGACCCCAGGGATCTTTCTTGAATAGATCCCTGTTAATTGTTATGAATCATTTTATTTTCTCTTTGAGTAGGGTTTAATTTGTAGTTCGTAACAAATGGGGGCTCGTCCGCTTGTTTTTCTTTTCTCCCTTTTGTCAATTTGTTTTGAGGTAATGACTTTGTCCATCTAGTTGACTGTTCTTGTTTATTTTGAACAAGTTTTTTTTTATTAACGAATGTTTAAAATGTACCATTATTGGTCTTTTTCTTCAGTGAGTAACAACTGTTCTTGTTTACCTTGTCGTTCTTAGGAAGCGCTGGGTAAAAATGGAGTTAGATATTGGAGCATTTGTTTCTAAGCCTAATATACAGCAATTGAATGCGTTTCGTAAAAAAGATCTTCTGCAAATTGCTGAGGTTTTGAATATTTCTGTGTCAAGTTCCGCAGCTAAGAAAGTTATTAAAGCTGAGGTGTATTCTAAACTTGTCGAGCAAGGTTTATTGTCTGCAGAAACCGATTCGGAGGGTGAGGGTAAAAGTGATGGATTGGAAACGAGTGGAACAAGTGAGTTTCCTTCATCTAAATCAGACCCTTTGCTTCTTTGTAAACTAAAGGAGCTAGAATTGCAGATTAAACGACAAGAGCATGAGAATCGTAGACTACATTTGCGCGAACTTGAAATGCTTCATGAAGAAAAAGACAAAGAAAGGGAGCATGCGCGAACTGTTATTTCACCTGTTGTAATTCCTACGCATGTAAATGTGCCTCCAGTTGATCCGTCTGCGAGAGATGTTGCTCGTATACGTGATGTTGTGGTTCCATTCGATCCTAGTAAGCATATTAAGCTGGTACCTCCGTTTAGGGAGTCAGAAGTTGACGCTTATTTCATTGCATTTGAGCGAATTGCAGCTAAGCTTAATTGGCCAAGGGATATGTGGGCACTAATGCTGCAGTGCAGTTTAATAGGGAAGGCGCAAGAAGTATGTTCCGCTTTACCCATCGAAGACTCTCTTAATTATGATGTGGTAAAAGCTGCTGTTTTAAGGGTCTATGAACTTGTTCCTGAAGCATACAGACAAAAGTTTCGTAGTTACAACAAATCAACGAAGCAAACGTTTGTGGGTTTTGCACGTGATAAAAAAATGTTGTTGGAAAAATGGTGTGCTGCATCGAAAGTAACTACATTTGATCAGTTGCAGGAACTGTTTTTGTTAGAAGACTTCAAGAACTGTTTGCCAGGTAATCTAGTAACTTATCTTAATGAGCAAAAAGTAAATTCCCTTTCAGCTGCGGCAGTGTTAGCAGATGAATATATGCTTACTCATAAGACTGCCTTTTCTTCTGTTGCAGGTCAGAATTATGGTATGTCAATGTTTTCAAATACTGAGAAACCTTTTTCACGTTCAATGAGACCTATGGCGCACTCTGCAGAGCAGTGTAAGGAACAGGGTAAGAGCTCTGAGAATAAAAGAGTTTGTTTTTATTGTTTAGACCCTGGGCATCTGATTGCTGACTGCAAAGTTTGGAAGAGGAAGAACATCGCAGTGAAACCTAAGAGCGTGGCCAATATTGTTTGTGAATCATTGGTTAATATGGAGAATCAGAGTTTTTCAGGTGTCTCTGCTTTTACTCCTTTTGTGTTTAAGGGTAAAGTAGCAATTTCTCCTGATTCTACAGTGAGATCCATCTCTATTTTAAGAGATACAGGAGCAGAGCAGTCGTTCATCCTTGAAGGTGCGTTACCCTTTTCAAATGAAACTTATACAGGAACGGATGTTTTGGTCCGTGGAATTGAGTTAAGCTGTATAAAGGTTCCTCTTCATACTGTGTTCCTGACGTCTGATCTAGTTTCAGGTCCTGTGAAAGTTGGAGTACGTTCAAGACTGCCAGTAGAAGGTGTGAGTTTAATTTTAGGAAATGACCTGGCTGGTGGTAAGGTGTTTCCTCACCCGATTGTGTCAAATACTCCTGTTTGTGACGTGGAGCTTGGCAGTCAGTTCCCGTCAACGTTTTCAGCGTGTACAGTTACTCGTGCACAAGCACGTAAAAATGAGGATGTTATTGACCTGTCTGATACCTTTCTTGCTTTTGCAGACTCCCCTATTGACCTGACCCTATTTGTACACCCTAGTGTGGTTAAAACCGGTAGTGAGAGTAAGTCTACTGGTCAAGAATTTTTGACAATGGGGAGAGATCAATTAGGTAAAGCCCAGAAAGCTGACATTTCTCTAACGCGCTGTCTTGAGGCTGCAAAGAAAGGGGAAGGAGAGGATGCAGATCAGGTGCAATATTTTTGGGATAAAGGTGTACTGATGCGTAAGTGGTTGTCTCAGAATTCGAAGGAATCTGGTTTAAGTCCAGACTACCAGATTGTTTTGCCTTCAGGTTATCGAACCGCAGTTCTTAAACTTGCTCATGATCATTCGTTATCTGGTCATTTGGGTAGTAATAAAACGTTCAAGCGAGTGGCTAAGTACTTTTATTGGCCTGGTTTGAGATCTGCTGTATCAAGGTACTGTCGTTCATGTCATATTTGCCAACTCGCTGGTAAACCCAATCAAGTCATTCGGCCGGCTCCTTTGCAGCCTATTCCGGTGATGGGAGAGCCATTTGAGCGTCTTATTCTAGACTGTGTTGGTCCTTTACCAAAGTCAAAGGCTGGTTACCAGTATATTTTGACGTTAATGTGTGCGACAACACGTTTCCCTGAGGCAGTGCCATTACGTAATCTTAAAGCAAAAACAATTGTGAAAGAATTGATTAAATTCTGTTCCACATTTGGTCTACCTCGTGTGATTCAGACTGATCAAGGAACCAATTTTAAATCGAAAGTGTTTGAACAAGTGTTGAATGGAATTTCTGTGAGTCACGTAGTGTCAAGCGCATATCATCCGCAATCACAGGGAGCTCTCGAGCGATTTCACCAGACACTTAAATCGATGATGCGAGCTCACTGTGCTGAGTCTGGTAAGGACTGGGCTGATGATCTTCCTTTGCTCTTATTTGCAATAAGAGAAACAGTTCAAGAGTCGTTAGGATATAGTCCTGCGGAGCTCATTTTTGGTCACACGGTTCGTGGCCCGTTAAAGTTATTAAGCGAACAATTGGTTGCTGATAACGTTCCACTTGTTCCTGTATCAGAGTATGTCACTTCTATTCGTGAACGCCTTCGTAAAGTCTGTGAGAAAGCGAGAATCAATTTGGCAGAGTCTCAAGCTGATATGAAGGAATATTATGACCGTAAAAGTGTCGCTCGTTCATTTCAGCCGGGCGAGTCAGTTTTGCTGCTATTGGCTACGCCAGGCTCTGCTTTGAAACCAAAGTTCTCAGGTCCTTATACAGTGATGAAGAAATTGTCTGACACAAATTATTTGATTTGCACGCCTGATCGTCGAAGAAAGTCACGATTGGTTCATGTTAACATGATTAAGTCTTATGTGAAAGATGAGTCTGTTACAGTTAAGTCAAGTGCTGTTGTTGCGTTTCTGCCTGTGGCAGATGATGTTGCTGAGCAGGAGTTCTCTGTGCCTTCTGGTCGATTGTCAAACTCTATAATACTGAATGATTTGGATGTTTATTTAAGTCACTTAACTCCGAATCAAAGAAAAGATATTGTTGCATTAATTGGAGATTCATGTTCACTCTTTTGTGATATTCCGTCACAGACTACAGTACTTCAGCATGATATCGATGTTGGTGATGCGCAGCCTATAAAGCAGCATCCTTATCGGATTAATCCAAAGAAACGTGAGTTGATGAAAGCAGAAGTCGAGTATTTACGTCAAAATAACTTTGTGAATTTCAGTCAGAGTGCGTGGAGTTCGCCTTGTTTGTTAGTCCCCAAGTCTGATTCGTCGGTTCGTTTTTGCACAGACTATCGTAAAGTCAATGCAGTAACTAAACCTGATTCTTTTCCGCTTCCCCGTATGGAAGACTGCATTGATCGAGTGGGTCCTGCAAAGTTTGTAACGAAATTGGACCTTCTAAAGGGATACTGGCAAGTGCCTCTTACTCCTCGTGCTTCAGAGATTTCAGCTTTTGTGACCCCTGACGATTTCATGCAGTATTCAGTTATGGCGTTCGGAATGCGCAATGCACCGTCAACATTCCAAAGGTTGATGCGGATTGTATTGAGTGGAGTTGAGAATTGTGAAGCCTATTTAGACGATATCGTGATCTATTCTTCTAGGTGGGAAGAGCATGTGAGTTCTTTACGTGAGGTGTTCTCACGGCTTGCTGGTGCTTCCCTGACTTTAAACTTAGCCAAATGCGAATTTGCTAAGGCTACAGTAGTGTATTTGGGAAAAGTGGTAGGACAGGGTCAAGTACGCCCAGTTGACGCAAAGATTTCGGCTGTTATGGAATTTCCTGCACCTGGGAATAAACGAGGTCTGCGCAGATTTTTAGGTATGGCAGGATATTATAGAGGTTTCTGTCGCAATTTTGCTAGTGTTGTTTCACCGTTAACCGATCTTCTCAGTACAGCCCGAGTTTTTGTGTGGACTCCTGCTTGTGAGCAAGCTTTTCGAGCAGCCAAGGACTTGCTGTGTAATGCTCCTATCCTTTCAGCGCCGGATTTTGGATGCCCGTTTAAGTTAGAAGTGGATGCTTCTGCGACTGGCGCTGGTGCCGTTCTTATTCAAGAGAGTGAGCTGGGGATTGAACACCCAGTTTGTTATTTCTCGAAGAAGTTCACGTTGTGTCAGCGCAGATATAGTACAATTGAAAAAGAAGCTCTTGCGTTACTTTTATCGCTACAACACTTCGAGGTGTACTTGGGTGGAAGTTCTTTTCCTATTGTTGTGTATACTGATCACAACCCCCTTGTTTTCCTGGCTAGGATGTGTAACTCGAATAAACGGTTAATGCGTTGGTCGTTAATAATACAAGAGTTTTATTTAGAGATCCGACACAAAAAGGGCTCGCAGAATATTGTTGCGGATGCACTGTCCAGAGTTCATGGTGCTGAAGTTTAAGGTGTTGTTGGATAGTGATACAAACTTCTTGTTTGTATCTTTTTGGTGTGGAGGTGTTACGAATGGATTCGCGTGTTTTTAGGGGAACGTGATATCATTCGCTCGTGTGTGCGTAGGTCTTCTCCTGTGTTCCTCTGTCTCTCCCTCTTTTGCTCTAATTGTTTACAGGTGAAGCTGATTAGGAGGACGGAGCTGGTTGGTGACAGGAAAGATGGCCGCAGTATTTAAGTCATCTGGTGGAAGGAATCGTTGGCTCCCCGCTCTCCTGGTGGCTTTGTTGTTTCCTCTGTTCAAACGTGTGTGAAAGCATCGCTAATTGAGACATTTGTTTTCAACCATTGATTGAAATAATGCTTAGTTGTAATTGTACGTTTGGTTACTTATGTCCTGGACCTTGTTTCAGTGGAGCTGGGTTGGGAGACGGGTGCCTGTTTGTTTTGTTTGTTTTCTCCTGTTTATGTTAGCAGGGAGGTAAGAACTTGTATTTTATTTGTTATTTGATTTGCAGGTTAGTTTTCGTAAAGAAGTAGTTTTGTTATTGTAATTTTCTTTGGCAATTTGCCCCTCCCGAAGTTTGATGTTCCTTTTGTTTATCCTTTAAATAAACTTGTTTATTTGCATCTAAGTGTCTTGTGGTTGAGAAATTGAGGAAGAGAGCGGGGACCCCAGGGATCTTTCTTGAATAGATCCCTGTTAATTGTTATGAATCATTTTATTTTCTCTTTGAGTAGGGTTTAATTTGTAGTTCGTAACACAACCAAAATTTGACATCTGAGCAACATTTGAGTCCACATGAAATGTCCAATGGAAAATTTCCTGCTTAAATCTTTATTAGAATGTTGGGGATAATGTTCTAATAATGTTATCAATAAACATTTTTAGAATGTTTTTAGAGAATGTTATCCTTTTAGGAGAATATTGTGGGAGCTAAAATAAAATGTCAGTCAATTTATTTCTAGAGCACAATTTAAACAACTTGAAGTTGACCAAAGTGCTTTACATATAGACACATATAGAACAAAATTCAAAACAAAACAGAGCTAAACAGTTTGGTGCACCTGACACGCCTGTACTTTTCTTTGTTTTTTCAGACCTATTTTAGCAGTCACCATTAAGTGCCATATATCATTATAAACAGGACAACTTGAAGTTTCGGTCTAGCTAATTTAAAGTCCCAATTTTCCCTTTGTTTTCTCTAAGAATTAACGAATTTCCAGAATTTTAAGAAAAACACAAGCAATAATTGGGTGTTTTTTTACTGTGTACTCAAACAGAAACTTTAAAAAGTTGTATCTGTGTGTTTTACACTTCCAAATAAAAAATTGTCTACATATAACATTCCCCAAGCAAGTTATAGCCATTTATTACAATATTGTTATAGGCGCTTTTCAGTGAAAAACAGGTTTATTTACTAACAATATTTATGTATAAAAAAAGGGAGTAAGGAAAATGGAAACCGTGTTATATAACAACAAAATACAGTAAAAAATTAACTTTTTTTTCCAGAAAAAAAAAATTCAATCTGAGTATGAACAACAAACACAAACAGTGCAGCAAGTTGTGAAAAAAATTGTCTTGTACAACAAACATACAAGCAGTGCAAATGATTCACAAACTACACACAAAATGGGTGATAAATATATAGAGTGCAATATAAAAAAAAATAGAGCAAATGATCTTTATGAACTATACAAGTATTATTACAAATGTAAAATAACATTGCATATTCTTCACTGTATAAATGGAATAGGCTATATATTAATCATAAGTTATTCAGTCAAGAGCAGTGAGTTCGTTTTGATAGGACTCACAGTGGTGTCACGGTTCGACAGCTTAAGTTTGGATACAGCAAAAAGAAAGAAATGCCAGAGAAATTTCCTTGTTTTCATCTTTATTATTATTATTATTATTTATTAAAACTAACATCATAAAGTGTTTTTTTTTTTTTTTAACAGCAGTGTGCCGAACAACAGTCGCATCTCAGATCAGCTGCAGGAGTCGGATTTCATTCATCACGTGAGGAGAGTGAGTCGAGCTGAAGAGTATTGCATTTTTTACAGTCATGCCAATAAAGCAATTTTGAATTGAATTGAATTGAATTGAATTGACTTGAATTGAAAGACAAAGAAGTTGGTTAAAGATTTAGTTTCGAAACAAAATATAAAATTTGTTTCTTATTTATTTAGTTCCACCAAATAAATGTGTTAATAATGTTTGCTGATTTTCCATGTTTTATATTTAAACTTTGTGTAAGTTATTTATTTTATATTAGGCCTGATAGCGTGGTGTGGCATGGTTTGTATTCGCTTTGTTAATATATTAAACATTCTGTGTAAACATTCTATGTTTAATATAGCCTAAGTGAGTTTGTCATATTCATTCAATTGAAGCTGAATTGCCGCTAATTCGAAAGTGAAAGTAAAATGCGCAAATGCATTTAAAGCGAATAAAAGCGAGGAAAATAAGGAAAACTCTAACGAACTTTTGGGGATGGGAGGGCCAGACATCACGTTGCCTGATACATCGCCTTGTTGAGGATTTTAAATTGTCAGATAATAAATTGTTTTTGAGGTGGCCAAGACAAGTATTTTGACATACTTTTGGATTCCACGCTGTCGGGAGTCACTTCAAAGATTTTACATATCAGTAGTTCTTTGCTCACTGGCTAAACATGACAGAAAGTTGTAGAAGGGAGTCAGGGAGAGGCAGCGGTGTTGTTTTACGGTGTATTACAGTGACAGCGCTACAAGCTAAACATAAGGGGTCGTACTGTATTTAAAAACTTTGCTCTTTTTCTCCTCATCTTTGTCCTCCTTATAGCCTACTCGCAAATTTGCTGGCTTTCATGGCACATCAGCTTATAAATGAAAGAGTAAACGCGTAAAATTAGGGTAAACCATTAAAATGCAGTGGCCTCCATGTTTACTTCCGTATGACAGCATGCTTCATGCCGTCTTGTTGTTGTTCTTTTGCGCATGCGGGTCAGTTCAAGAATGTCATTCATTCACAATTGAATTTGGTCACATTTAATAAAAAAAATATTATGAACAGCCATACAAAAAAAAAACATATATAAATAAAATAAAATAAAGAGGCAAATTGGCAAGGTGGGTCTGTCCTTTAAAGTGCTAGAAGATGCGCTGAAATAAAAAAAATAAAAAAATTACCTAAGTTTTAATTTGGTATACCTGCAGATTTGAAAACTGATGCTTTTGAACGTTAGCATCGCACACATCCAGCTTCATATCTATGGGTTTTCATAGTTTGTTCGGTAGCTCACGGAGTACAAATACGGCCTTAGAAGACAAGAAGCACCGGTTCGAAATCTCATGTAACTATGGTTCGACACAGCAGTTACAATCTGCTTAAAAGGAAGTTCAAATGGCACAGTTGCATCAGCTAATACGTTTTTATATCAGTTTTGCATTTGTTAACACTATGGGTAGGTTTAGGGCTGGATTTGGTGTAGGGCATATTTCCAACAAGATAGAGCATTAACTTTTAGCGACAGTCCCCGGATATTTGAATTCTGAAGCGCCGCAATACGTACCTGAAGCAACGTAATAAAAAACAGCGATACGTACCAATATCTATGTAATAAAAATGTGGCAGGGTTCACATATTGAACCTGTGTTTTAGCACCACTCAGTGGACATTTCTATTTGAAACTGCGGTGAAACATGCAGCAAGGTACATAAAACGGTGTCGCACAAAAAGTGCGCAGAGGTACGTATTTTTATGAGACTTGGTTGAATTTGGGGCCCCCTAGTGGCCTGGACCAATATGCCTGGCATACTCGAAATACTTTGGAAAGGTAATTCATTTCTACCCATCTTGACTACTGCAACTCTCTCTATGTAGGAATTAACAAACATCCTATTCCTCGACTTCAAATGGTGCAAAACTCTGTGGCGAGAATTCTGTTGGGTGTACGAAAACATGAACATATTAACCCAATTCTAATGTCTCTTCATTGGCTTCCTGTCCACTATAGAGTTGATTTTAAGATTATTTTAATGTTTTTGTTTTAATGTTAAATGTTTTTAAATCTTTACACAGACTGGCTTCATTGTATCTGTCAAATATGTTGCTCTTACACAACCCATCGAGATCTCTCCGATCATCTGATCAGAGGCTGGTGACTGTTCCTAGGGCAGGACTGAAAATGAGAGGGGATCGGTCTTTTTCCGTGATTGCCCCTAAATTGTGGAATAGTCTTCCACTGTATATCAGAACTGCTAAAACATTGTCAGATTTTAAGGCTAAGTTAAAAACTCAATGTATTATTTTAATATATTATAGAGATATTAATTTATTATTTTCAATCTGTTTTGTTTTGAATGTTGTTCTGTATGTGTCTATATGTGAAGCACTTTGGTCAACTTCAAGTTGTTTTAACCCTAAAACAGGCAAGAGTGGAAAATGATCAGCAAAAAAATAATTTCATGTCACTTTTTGTATCATCTGGACTTAAGTAAAACATATTCAAAATAAGTTTTGTAATATTTTATATATTTTGGATTTTATAAGTTGTATCTCCCCGGCCGCGTTGCCTGTTAAGAGTATAAAAACATCCCAAGTCATCAATAAGTCTATGATTTATTTGATGCAAAATTTGGAATATCCAAAATATGCTGCATCTATGACATGTCTAAGTGTCCTTAAATTGAGGCATAGACATTTTTTGTATTTTTACATTTTTTAACTGTCTCATCTTTATCCTCAGGGGTGGGCAATTCCAACCATTAAGGTCCACTGTTCTACACGGTTTAGTGCCATCCCTAAACAAACATATAATGTAATTTATGTAACAAAAGATATATTTTTTTATGTAATCCTGAAGACTTCTGTCAGATTTTTCAGATGTGTTTGATCAGGGTTGCAGGATGGTGGCCCTCTAGTAGCAGGGTTGTACACTCCTGTTCTACCATAAAATGAGCTGTGTGAAACCCTGCAAGAGAAAAATCTAGTTAAAAATTAAAAGATGTAGTCAACTAAATGTAATATTATCTATTTTACATGTAAATATTAACATTTGTACATTTTTTTTAACTCAAAATAAATAGAAAGGGGACTGTGTACAGGGGGGCTAGAGGCCAGGAAGGCCTATAAGGCTCTTCCCTAAGGGCCCTGGCCCTGGAATGTGATATCTACTGAGGTGGATCTGCTCTCCTTGATGCGATTTATAACCCCCATCCCCACCCCACTTCGTTGAGATATTTTTTTATTTTGTATTTTATGTGATTTCTGTAACTTCTGTGTATTTTCTACACCCCCTCCCACCTCCCATAACCACCAAGGGGGAACACCAAACCCCCTCAAAACACCCCAACCCACCCCTCACACACACACCACTCCATACCAGCCCAGAATTCACTATAATGCCATAACCAGAACGGGGGGCACAATTTACCTTGTGACACTATTCATTGTCAATATTGAGGATAATCCTTTTTTCTAAAATGTAAATCTGAGCTGTTTCAACTGAAAGAAACTTGCACTAACCGATCATAAAATATTTCAGTGCATTTGTTTTGTCTCAAGATGCACACCAGTATTGGCATGTTGCTAAAAACTAATTAAATATCCAAATTGAACTATTGGCTAATCCTGGTTTAACCTATGCCCTGTCTGTGAAACCAGGTTTTAAATTGTGCTCTAGAAATAAATTAACATTGACATTTTATTTGAGTTCCCAGAATATTCTCCTAAAAGGATAACATTCTCTAAAAACATTCTAAAAATGTTTATTGATATCCTCCAACATTCTAATAAAGATTTAAGCTGGAAACTTTCCATTGGACATTGGATGTGGACACAAATGTTCCTCAGATGTCAAATGTTGGTTGAATGTAAAAACCCAACCTTTGTTTGATGAATCTCCAACTTCATTAAATAAATCCAAAAGCAGTATTTCCAGCTTAACTTATCATAAACCGGATTGACTTTAGAGGTTTAGATGTTGATGTCTGTTTGAAAGTAATAGTTTGCTTTGATGTCACCATTGTGGTGATCAGTGTTTGCTTTAGTTGGGCTATTTGACTCTTGACATCTCAATGTTTTTCTCTAGTTGCTATAGCTATGCTTGTTATGGCAGAAACAGCAAGAGATAACGTGATTAGATGATGCTGGTTGCCTGCTGATGATTAAGATATCAGCACGTAACGGTCTGATTATCTGATTTTGTTCAGTCTAATCTATGGTATTAGATGCACGTTATATATTATCACACCTCATTGGTTCAACAGACTGAGACCCAGCAGAGTTTTAATCAGATAATTTCAAGGATTTTCAAAAAAATATAAAAACATCAAGACTCAGGTTATGAAACAGTGGTGACATGCTTCATGCTGCAGTGTATTCTGGGTGCAAAACTCATCCAAATGCACTGCGGCATGAAGCATGTCACCATTGTTGAGATTCATACACCGTTTCTTGATGTCTGTGTGTTTCTAAATATTCAGTAGTTCAAAGTGATTTGTGAATAATTACAGATAGAAAAACAAATCATCTGATTAAAACACTGCTGGACCTTATGCGGTTGAAACACATTATTAAAGTTATTAATATGAAATTAATAGCATGGATTAGACTCTAGATGAGATCAGTTGATCTTTAACAAAAGCAAGTAACCAACATCATCTGATCACTACGGTGGCCGAGAGAGCTCAACACACTGCAACTTCATGCAAATAGAAAAAGCACCAGCAAATCAAGAAAACATCTTCATCAGTTTGGCAGCAGGGGCTACAAATGCTCACAACACAAACAAATAAAGAAACGTGCTGCAAATGTTCACAACACAACCAAATAAAGAATTTTATTTGCAGCTTGTTTCTTTATTTGTGTTGTGAGCATTTGCAGTGCATGTGTTGTCAAATTGATGAAACTGTATTCTTAATTTGCAGATGTTTTTTTTTTTTGCTTTCTATTTGTAGCGTGTTGAGCTCTCTCGGCCACTGTAGATCAAATTTACTCTCACAGTTTTTGCCATAAGAAACATAGCTACAACAGCCAAACAAAAATTAACATTGAAAAGATTCAGTCAAACTGCTGATCACAATAATGGTGACGTCAAACCAAACTATTATTTTCAATAAACCATCAACATCTAAATCTCTGTTAATCTCAATAAGATCTTTTGTAAATGTATGTCAGAAATCAAGTAAATGGTTTGTAAGTGAAGCTGGTAATGCTGTTTTTACGCTGGAGCTTGACATTAAACAAAGGTTGGGTTTTCACTTTCAACGAAAATTTGACATCTGAGCAATATGAGTCCACATATTTATTTTTATTTTCTATATCACAATGACGTTGTAATGTGTGTTTTTATGTCAGACCAGTAAAAGTGAAACTGTGAATCATATCCAGTTTCTTTCAATCAATATCCCACATACATGTAATGTGTAAATTTATACTTTTGAAATATAAATTATATAGCATAAAGTTTGTCATCTTGTTTATCAACAATGACACAAGGACATTTCATTCTAAGTTACAGGCTTTTGCAGGAAATCCATTGTGAGGTGCTGTTTGTATGAATTGTTTTGAGAAATGCACTACTTTTTTGCAAATATTAAGGATGATTCGAGAAATGCACCAAAGCGACTGAGAAAAACTCTAACTCTGCACACAAGCATACAATAATTAGCCAGATACACGCCAAACTACACACAGAGGTGAAAAATGTAAAACACTACTCTTGTGCGTCTTTTGGTTGGTCAGAGTTCAGTGGAGTACACAGGAGTTTGTCATAGCACTCGCACATACATGCATATGCACATATACACTGTTAGACATTTCAAAGGGTTTTTACAGTAACTTACTGGCAACACTGTTGCCAGTAAGTTACTGTAATTGCAATTTACAGTAGCAAACTGTATTTGATTTATCAGTATACTACTATAATTCATTCATTTTAATATAGATTTCATTAGATTGTATAATTTTTTATATAGAATTCATTTTATTTTTACTCTACATAGGTACTACTGGCATTCAATTAAATCAGACATAATAATCACAAAATATCAAATTCTTTATTTAAAACATTGCATGTATAACACATAAAAATACAGTCTTCCAATGCTGGAACAGTGCATCTTCACCATTTCTCCTGTCTTAGGACGTTTTGTAGTGCATTTTGTTGTGATTTATCCTCACAAAGAATCTTTAGGCAACAGAAACAAAATGGGGAAAAAAGACAAACAGCCAAAGAATATATAGCGGCCTGCAAAACCCAGGTGCTGCTCCAAAACGTGGCCACCATCTTTGCTCACCATCCACTTTGACAGAAATGTCTTCTCTGAAAAACAAGTAGAAGAAATAGCACACTTTTAAAAGGCAAACCTCATATTGAATACACAAACCTCTCAAAACCACAGTTGTTCTCTTACCATTAATTATCAGTCCTGCTCATGTCTTTCTTGATGCTTCATTGCAGTTGCCTTTAAAACACAAATACAAAAAAATGCAGTAAATATTAAATTCCATTAAAAACTATAACAAACTAATTCTAAAACTAAAAAAGGCAGTTAGCCATAAAACTAGTTTAACCTAGCTAACAAACAATTTTATTTTCTCTGTCCAACATTAACTACTAACACCTGAACTAAATTTCACATTAGTTAACCTAATGTTAATATAAGATAAGCGTTGCTCATTAAAAACTATTTTAATTTGGTAACTTAATTCAATAAGCTGACAAAAGTCATTTGAAACAACAGCGCTGTTTACCATGGTGAAGATTTTTCCGCCATGTTGACGTGTAAATGTTACTAACATTAGGTTAAACTGGTGTGCAAAAATCTGACACAAACACACAGACAAACGTACATATATTTTTACCTTTCTTGCTGGTCTTTTTCTCTCGTAAGGTGCATCGACACACAGCGTAGATGTTCTCTGGAGCTCTCCCTCTCTCGCGGGTTCATCCCCGGGCAAAACCCGCAGCGCTGCCCACTGCTTCCGTGTCTTCCTCGGAGTGGTGCGACGAGGTGCGACTCAATAAAAAAACAATATAGAACCCATTATATATATTATCTACAGTGGATGCGGACAGTAATGTGATCCCCGGTATATTTCTGATGTACAGATGTACTCCAAGCGCTTGTGCGGTTTCTGACACTAAGTACAAACTGATTTTCCAAGCATTACAAGCGATACGCGTCCAGTAGTCTGTCCCAAGCTGCTGCGGCGTTGTAGACACGGTGCAGGGCAGATTGTGTCAATCCAAATGTAAGAAATCAGGAAAATAAAGCGACCTCAGTACAATGGCGCCAAAGAGACTGTTACAGTAGTATACAGCAAATACAGTAAGTCTCTGTATGTGGGGTCTGACGTCACAGAAAATTCCCATGATGCAAAGGGTATTACAGTTATTTACTGTAAAGGGAATTTGCAGTATTATACTGGGTGATACACAGTAAATAACTGTGGAAATTACAGAAATGTCTAACAGTGTACACTGTAAATACAGTATGTATGACTGATGAACTTTACAGTTATGCAACTGAACCGAATCAATACTGAACTCACTTGAGCTGTATAATGACACTATTGAATTGATAGAGTTGCTTTACAGCAGAATTTGAATTTGATGCTATTGTGAAGCTGCTGTGAAACAGTCTATATTGTAAAAAGCACTTTAGAAATAAGATAGCGGGACAGAGAAAATGGCTTTCTCTTTAGGTTAGTATGGCCGAGACAACTTGCTGACGTTTACTGTTGTAATTAAGACCCCGTCATATAAATTGTTGACTATTTGATCTTTAAGGCTTAATATTGCAAAATTGAAGACATTTTAAGACTTTAAACTGCACAAATGTTTAGCCAATCATTAGCCTACATATTCGGGTCTTTAGCGACCCAGATTTATATCTATCATGGATGGATCTCTAACTGCTGCAATAGCATAAAACTCTCATGATATTTAAAGAACAATTACAAAAGAATAAATAAAGCATACTTCCTTACCTTTCGAAACATACAATGGTTCGATTTAAGCATCACTGCCATCATCAGAGCGCAGTTCCCCAGTAGGCTATACATTCAGCATCAGGCTCATATTCACAATCAACCATATTCTCAAAACTATAGTTTTCAACATTTACAAAAACAACATTTTGATCGCTATTCTCCACATCCATCATCAAAAGACAGTGACACTTATATTTCATTATGTGCAGTAATTGCTCTGCAGTAAAGCCATTCAAGCCAGTTAGATTTTTGCAGATGATATTATTTGTTTTATGTGGTCATTATGAGTAAAAAATCACGTCATCATTATGTTTTAAACAGTGCCACTTTGAGAAATAAACGTGAATTGCACTTGATTATGCAGACATGTAATTTTTGTTTAACGTTTAATCATTCCTGCTGTTACGGAGCAGTCCGGCGACATGACAAAGAACGTTGATCCTGATTGGTCCTCTTGCGTGCATTCGAAGTGCTGATTGGCTGATTCACAGATAGAACCTTATAGAACCAAGTTAGAGTTCTACTTAGTAGGTAGAACCTTTTTGTTTTGTAAATAAAAAGTCCTACAATGTACACAACTTAAAAACAAAAAAACAAAAAAAAAACATGTAAATTTACTTAATGTAAATAAGTTGTCACAGAATAAGAATATGTGAATAACGCAATTTTGACGAAAGTGTCAGATAGAACCTTATAATTCCAAGATGACGTTATGTTGGTGACATTTGGGTTTAATAATGAATTTTAGTGTCAAAGCAACTGAGAAAACTAATAAGAATAGAGACTTACAAAAAAAAAAGAAGAACAAAAAAAGTAAATATGAGCAACAGTGATATTGACGCTTCTCAACTGATTAAAATTCCTATGTGTTTTGGTTTTACTAACATTTCTCATTCTGCATGAAGCACTAACAAAATAAAATCTGAAAACCACTGATATGAGCTTCTCTTCACACACATGTGGTTTATTTGGCATCACGGCACCATCAGAAATCCTTAGTAATGTGTCTAAGTTAATAAAAGCTGTTTATTCTTTATCTTGTACTTCCTCTTTCATATCATTCTTAGTTAAATATTGATGCATGTCTGATGTCGGCTATATCTTTCTAAACATTTTTATAAGAAAACATCTAATAATGGTTGCTTTCTTCATTTTTGCTACAGTTTTTCCCTCCTGTGTCACTAATATAAATCAACAGTGTGAAACATACAGTGACCAGTGTAGTCTGCATTGTTGCTGTGTTATATTGTACTGTTGTATTTGGCATTGCTGTGCTTTTGTCGTTGTTGTTGTTGTTCAGATACAGTACCTCACAAATTTCACTGCTTAGTTTTCCTCCATGCATAAACTGTTCAAATGCCAATAAAACTCATGAACTTTTCACACAATTGAACAGACTTCTGGGAGCTGAAAGTAAGAATTTATTCTTTAAAACAACTGAAAAAAAAATCATTTTTCAAATTAAGACGGTGGATTCATTAAGATTAACTGGAATTATAAACATTAAATTTGTTTCAATGCACAGGTACAAATATATCAGTGTCAGACTCAGCAAAATCAGTGTCAGAGGCCTGATAGAATAGAAATATATAGATTTAAGATCAGAGTTTGGTTTGTTTTTGTTTGTTCTGTTTCAGCTCCGGCACACGAACCAGTGAGAGAGCAGCAGCAGTTCACTTTATTGTCATGTATATACATAATTACAAACACAGCTTATACCACCATTACAATAAATATTGCTCTATTTCTCTTGTTCATTAAACACACCAGAATACAACTTTTCATAACAGCAAATAAATTTCAGTTAATACTAATGTGAGTTAATACTAACATTTCTGTAGAAAGCTCGCATGTTAGTCAGTGTGACATTTTGTGAAAACATGTTACAAGATTATCAACATTATCAAAAGATCTGACTGATCAACATTATTCTGAAGATCTGACGCAGGTTTCAGGAAGACTTGAGTCTTTAACACAGTCTGTGTCTTTAACCGTCTGTCATCATTCAGTCAGTATGGAGCTCAGTCAACTTCCTCTTCTGCTCTGTGAGTATTATTTTCTCTAAATGTATTTCAGTGGAATTGCTATTATATTATATAAATGATCAAGTGTTTTAGTGTTTCTAGATTTGTGTCTTTTCTTGCTGCTCTCAGAGTTTCAGATCCAGCTCTAGTCCATGATATCTGAGTGAAGGATGAGTTTGAGAGGAAGTGTGCAGTTAGTGCTGTTTGTGAAAGAGAAATGCACTCTGTTGTGTTGTAGATCAGTGTTTGTTCAGTCAGTCAGTTTTGTGATGTGTAATGCTGTTGAATCAGTTCTGTTGGTTTGTTTTGCAGTTATTGTCGCTGTTGTCGTAATATTCACTAGTACACAGTTAGTAAGAGTTTGTCTTTATTCTTCTGCTCGTGATCAGACTGTTTCCTTCAAGTTCCCAAAACAGTTTTCTGCTGTGACCAAATCTATAAAATACCAGTCAGATGTTTTCATGTTTATCTAGACACATATACAGTCCCCTCACAATATCTTAGTTTTTCTCTTTGTGTTTTTAGTGCTGATTTCAAACATTTACTCTCAACATACTGAAGGTGAGTGAATTTAATTCATATATTTTCATCACATATGAGTGATTCTACAGTAACTGTTACAAACCAACCGAGGGTTGAGAAATTACTTACATTTTATTATGATTATAAATGCACCCTTTTAACAAGGTGACTTATTCATGTGACAATTCTCATCTGATTTAGTGTGTGTTTTACAGTCAAGTAACTGTGTTCATGCAGTAAAAGCAGCACATTATTTTTATTGTGAATTGTTGTCATTGTACAGAAACACCAAAACCCACAGTGACCATCAAACCTGCTCAACATGTATTCAGAGGAGGGAGAGTCACTCTCAGATGTGACATATATGCTGTAGGAGTCAGTAGCTGGCGGTACAGATGGTATAAAGATGGTTCATTTATTTTTGTCAGTGATCGACAGGAACACACATTCAGTTCTGTTACTGAGTCTGACGCAGGTAAATACTCCTGTTCTGGAGCAGAGAGAGGAGGATCACGAACATCATACATCAGTGATGAAGTTACACTGACAGTATCAGGTGAGTTTGATCATCTCTTCACATACACACACAAGTTTAACATGTTATTAATGAGTGATTTCTCAGCTTCAGTTCCCAGAGCAGTTTTAAGTGTTTCTCCACAGACGTGGTTGACTGAAGGAGATCCAGTGACTCTGATCTGTGAGGTTAAAGGCTCCTCTATAGGCTGGACATTCAGCTGGTTCACTGTAACTGTCTTATCAGGTAAGATATTGTGCTTCATGTAGCAACATCTGAATAAACTGGTTTCATAAAAAAATAATATAGATATTAAAAATATTGAATCGATCTGAATACTCTGGTTATACCAACAAAGGTAATTTATAAGACTCATGTAAAAATGTCTGCTCATTTCTTGAGGTTAACTGCACTATTTCACTTTATACAGACAACAGCAAACGTTTTGATCTGCTCTCAGACAGCAGCAGAGGAGCTGGAGGAAACTACACTATCGGTTCTGCTGCTCTAAATCACACAGGAGTTTATATGTGCGGAGCAAAGAGAGGAGATCCAGCCTATAGCACATGGAACAGCAACAAACAGTTAATATGGGTCACTGGTGAGTTCAGACTGAACAGAATGAATGAGACACTGGAAATTGTCCTTGATCTTTTAGAGCTTGATGTGTCTTGAAATGTTATTCTGTCATAATATATGGCTACTTTTTAATGGTGTGAATGGAGAAAGATGCTTCTGCTGTCAGGTGTAGTTACTGCATCAACTAGCAGGTCCTAAATAAACCAAACTAACCAGCAACACCTTGATTCCTGAGTTAGCGGCAAAAATGTAAAACGTTTAATTCTAATTGTCATGAAAAACTAAAATATAACTATTGTGGCACAAAAGTGTTGCTTACATAAGTGGACTTGAGGGAAAATAATCAAATAGGTGTAATAAAAATTTATAATCTGACATATTTAATAAATAGTGTTTTCATTATTAAATTCATTTTTATGTCATTGACCAGATCTTGATTCTAGGAGGCACTTTACCAGCAACACAGGACACTCAATGTGCACATCAGCACATTTTATAGGATGAACCATATAAACACTTAATCAATCATTTTACAGTTTGATTAGAATCTGCCTAATAATTATATTATAGTAAGTTGATATACAACAATCTCAGATTCACACTGTGCAGGCAAAGAAGAACTGAACCCCGAGTTGAGTCTGGAGGATTTTGCTGGTTGTCACAGCTGTCTTTAGTTTGATTGCTGATGCCATAATGACATATATATTAAGGTATAACCCACATAGCAATTTTTATAACCATAACTGGCCCAAGTCTCAGCCAAGTTAATTACCCATAACTTCCCCTGAATTGGGCCAGTTATGGCCCATGTGTGGCCCTTGTCTGGAATCCAGACCTGGTACACACTAGGACCGTAAGTCATTGCGGTATGTGGGCCAAGCAAAAGCTGATTGTGTGGGCCAGAGCTGGGCCAGAGAAAAATTGCTATGTGGGATTTGAGGTCCTGTATGACCATACCTGTATGACCATACCCAGACAGCAAGCAGATCCGGCCCAGATCTGCCACATCATGGATTTAACGCGGGCCAGATGTGGGCCGGATCTGGGCCAACACTATGTTGCTGTCTGTGTAGCTGGCCCTATACACTGGACTAGATGGGTTCCACATGTCAGCCTCAACAAAACCATAACCAAGCCACTTGATACACACCCCTCCCAGATTAATAGTCACAACAACGACAATATTCTGAACAAATATTTAATCAGCAAACCAAGTTGAAGGAATCTCACACCTAAGATACAGCATTATGGTCAGTTCACACTTTCACAAAAAACTATAAAAAACTATTAAAAAAAACATGCTTATTTGTTTTGCTTAGTCAGTGTGTTCACCCTGTTGGAGTATGGCAGTGTGAATTGGCTTTTAGGTGCTTTGGAAAACAAAACAAAAACAGTAAAAGAAATATATATTTGTTTAATGTTCACGCAATTAACACACAATTCTTAAATAAGGTAGTTTCTCTATTTTTGCAGTATTCAAGTGTTCATGTCCCTGAATAATATCTGCATGAACCTAAATCTGAAGAGTACACATAATAACTAGTAGACAGCAATCCTTGTGAGTGAGAATTCTGGTGTGGAGGCTGGATCTTGAACTGACTTCTGTCCAGGTTATCAGTCTTCACGAACTGCCCTGAAATACAATTCAAACAAACAATGTAGTGTGAGGCTCTTACATTCACAATGCTCATTTTAGCCTCGGTGGTGAAGTGTGCAGAAAATTCTGCTGGACTAAATTTCAGTCTTTGGTGAACAGTGAACAGTGCAAATCATATTTTAAGTTTTAAGTATCTTTCAGGCTCGCGTGAGGTTTCCACAAGCAACAAAGTCTGCTTGAACAAAAACTTCACTACATTTAAAGTTTAGAAAATAAAATACATACAGACCGTTACAGTTTGAAGAGAGGTGTGTTCACAGTACTCTGTCTTACTGTTATTAATTTTAATTTCAATTAACTTTTTTATTTTCATCTGTATCTTTTTTTTTAATTATGATTGACCCCTCTGTAGGTTGTTGCGTATAAAGTGTCCTCAGAGCAGAGTTAAACAAGATGGCCTTGTAGGAGATACAGGAACCCAGACAGCAACATAGTGTTGGCCCAGATCCGGCCCACATCTGGCCCGTGTGAAATCCATGTGGGCCAGATGTGGGCCAACACTGCTTACTGTCTGGGAAATATTTGATATTTATTTGATACATTTTTTTTGAATATTTGATAAACTTTTGAATCTTACTAGTCAGATGGTTCATGGCGCTTTGGAGATGTTCTTCGACAGGAGATCCACTCCACTCCAGTTCCTATTTCAGAATAGGAACAGTATGTCACATAGCCAACAAAATGTAGTATACAATGTCAGGATTATTAGAAATAAACAAACTACAGCAGAGGTGAAATGCATTAATAATAATAATAATAATATACAAAACATACAAAAAAATCTTAAGATACCAGACGCTGAAGATTACAGATGCATGCCCAGACAGCAAGCAGTGTCGGCCCAGACCCGGCCCACATGGATTTCACACGGGCCGGATGTGGGCCAAATCTGGGCCAAAACTATGTTGCTGTCTGGGTGATGATATAGTTGAAATATATTGTGAAAAATTCATATAAAGTTATTTAATAAGATTTCTCAGATCAACTGTGTTTCCTGCATCTCTGTCAGCAGCTCCTATTACAAATTTTCTTGTAACTTCCCCTGTTTTAGGTATTTTTTTTCTGACGCTCCTGAAATCACAGTACACTTTATCAATATTTTTTTGCAATGAAAGTTCAAAGCTTGTTTGAAATAGTTTCAGCCCATTAGTTCATGTAAGTGACATCACCGATTGACCCCACAGTGCAGACTTTTAGGTTAAATTAATTAGCTTATAGCACTAGCGTAGCTGGAAATGTTTAAGTGGGTGGGCCTACATAAAAATGGGTGGGCCAGGTGTGTATATGAAAACTGCATGTCAAATTGCCAACAAAAAATACAGCACCAAGGTTCATTACACAGTACTTCTAAAGCATGCATTAACATTAGTAATTTGTTATATTAATGTTCATTTCAAAATTTACTAATAGGACATTATTAAAATTAAAAGTTAACATTTAAAAAGTTAACATTGTTAACATTTGTCTGAGCTGGTTAACAAAGATGAATAAACACGTAACAAATGCATTGCTAATGTTAGTTAATGCATTAACTAACATTAACTAAAGGAAGTTTATTAAAAAGCATTACCTCAGTCTGAAACAACGGGGCTTCGCAGATGATTTCATAATCAAACGTCTCTGTCAGTTCACGCGCATCGAGGACCGCAGAAATATGCGCAGCTGCAAATTATGCAGTTTGTCATGGTGATCAGGATCTAGCACAATGTTTATGTGTTTCTTTCCACAAAGGACGCATCTGTTTAGCGGATCAAACACTGTACCTATGCTAATATGATGTTTCAAACACACTTGGTTCAGAAGTTTCTGATCAATAAATCCAGCGCCCTCAGGTGGTCTGTCGGGTTTCATTTGTAGACGGTCCGGATTGATTGCTAAGCTACTTTTTAAAGAATTGATCTTTATGTTTGCTTCACTTGGCTATTTTCAAATTTAACTTCACAAACGCGCACATTTTACTATTATATCCTTACGTCATAAACATATCGTAAATGTAACATTGTGGGTGGGACTAACAGAAACGGACGAATCCTCATTTTGACAAGCATATGATGCACCTATAGGAAAAGGGAAAACTAAGAAACGACCTGTAATTGACCATAAAAACAAGCGTTTAATATTTTTAATAAATAAAGTTGACAGTGAAATAAGACGTTAGTATCATTGTTGGAGAGACTTCGACTGTCAGGATCTGATTTGCAATTGGATGAGTGAACCCCCTGGGTGCCAGTTAGAGCACAATATAATATAAAGGATGAGGAGACTGGTGATTGGGTTTAGATTTACATTACATTTACATTTAGTCATTTTGCAGACACTTTTATCCAAAGCGACTTAAAATTGGGGAATACATAAAGCGATTCATCTTGAAGAGGCAATCCGACAAACAAAGTGATTGTAACACTAAGTCTCAGGCATTGTTTACATAAGTACAAGCTAGCAGGGGAAGGAATAAATAAAGAGAAAGATTTTTTTTTTATATGTAGGGTGAAGTCAAGTAGTGTCGAAAGAGATGAGTTTTCAGCTGTTGCTTGAAGATTGACAGGGATCCAGCACTCCGAATATGGGTGGGAAGATCATTCCACCAGCCAGGAATGGTGAACGAGAATGTTCTGGAGAGTGATTTTGAGCCTCTTTGTGATGGTACCACGAGGCGTCACTCACTAGCAGATCTCAGACTTCTGGAGGGGATGTAGATTCTTAATAGTGAGTGCTTTTAGGTGGGTGCTGAGCCTGTGGTTGTTCTATAAGCAAGCATCAGTGTCTTGAACTTGATGCGAGCTGTGATTGGTAGCCAATGCAATGAAATAAAGAGAGGTGTGACATGGGCTCTTTTGGGTTCCTTGAAGACCAGTCGTGCCGCCGCATTCTGAATCATTTGTAGAGGTTTGACTGTGTTTGATGGAAGTCCAGCCAGAAGAGCATTGCAGTAGTCCAGCCTAGAAATGACAAGGGCCTGGACAAGAAGTTGTGCAGCATGCTCTGTCAGAAAGGGCCTGATCTTTCTGATGTTGTGTAGTGCAAACCTGCAAGATCGAGCAGTCTTTGCAATGTGGTCTTTGAAGGTCAGCTGGTCATCAAAGATTACACCAAGATTTCTGACCGAAGTTGATGGGGTAATTGTTGATGAACCTAACTGGATCGTGATGTCATGCTGTAGAGTTGGAGCGGCGGGAAAGACAAGAAGCTCAGTCTTTGCCAGGTTGAGCTGAAGGTGATGTTCTTTCATCCATGCCGAGATGTCCGCCAGGCAACCTGAGATCCTTGCAGCTACCGTTGGATCATCTGGTTGAAAGGAGAGATAGAGCTGTGTGTCATCAGTATAGCAGTGGTAGGAGAATCCATGTGCCTGTATGATGGGACCCAGCGATGTAGTGTATGTGGAGAAGAAGAGGGGTCCAAGAACCGATCCCTGAGGAACCCCAGTGACCAGTGTATGTGCTTTGGATACCTCCCCTCCCCAGGCCACCCTGAAAGACCTACCAGTGAGATAGGATTCAAACCAGCGAAGTGGAATTCCAGTGATGCCCCGTGATGAGAGGGTGGAGAGGAGTATCTGATGATTGACAGTGTCAAACGCGGCAGATAGATCCAGCAGAATGAGGACTTTGGAATCAGCTTTAGCAATTCGCAGGGCTTCAGTGACCGAGAGAAGCGCAGTCTCAGTTGAATGGCCACTCCTGAAACCTGACTGTTTAGTGTCCAGTTTGTTGTTCTGTGAAAGAAACAATGAGACCTGGTTGAAGACAACGCGTTCAAGTGTTTTCGCTATGAATGGAAGGAGAGAGACAGGTCTATAGTTTTCTATAAGAGAAGTGTTTAATGTAGGTTTTTTTGAGCAGTGGGGTTACCCGAGCCTGCTTGAACGCAGTGGGGAAGATGCCTGTGAGGAGGGATGTGTTGATGATGTGTGTGAGTGCCGGTAAGAGCGTGGGAGAGATTGCTTGCAGAAGGTGCGAGGGGATTGGGTCAAGAGGACATGTTGTAGGATCGTTGGAGAGGAGAAGTTTGGATACTTCAGCCTCCGTCAGGGGACAGAAGGAGAAGATGGGAGTTTTAGCAGAGGATGTGGTCGGTTGGGGGTCCTGTGTGCGTGCAGGTGAGAACTGATCACTGATCGATCTAGTTTTGTCTGTAAAAAAAGTTGCAAAGTCATCAGCTGTAATAGAAGTGGTGGGAGGTGGTGGAGGGGGACAGAGGAGAGAATTATGTTCTGAAGAGATTACGCATGTCTGGAGTGCTGTTGATCTTGTTGTGGAAATGTGAGGATTTGGCAGTGTGGACATCAGCAGAGAAAGATGAGAGCAGAGACTGATACCTACCCAGGTCTGACAGGTTGTTTGATTTGTGCCATTTTCTCTCTGCCGCTCTGAGTTTAGTCCGATGTTCACGGAGGACATCAGATAACCAGGGGTTAGAAGGGGCAGCCCGTGCTGACCTAGAGGAGAGAGGACAAATGTCGTCTAGACAAGAAGTTAAGGTAGAGCATAAAGTTTCAGTAGCTGCATTTACATCCAGAGATGAGAAAGGTGTTAGTGAGGGAAGAGAGGAGGATACTACAGAGGAAAGATGGGAAGGAGAAAGGGAGCGTAGGTTTCATCTAAAAGTAACCGTTAGGGGGGTTGTTGGCACACGGGCAGCAAAATGTAGTGTAAATGTAATGAAGAAATGGTCCGAGATATGTAGCGGTTGTACCAGAATGTTATCTGCAGTACAATTGCGTGTATAAATTAAATCAAGTTGGTTGCCTGATTTGTGCATGCTAGTAGTGGTAAGGCGTTTGAGATCAAATGAAGCTAGGAGTGAGTGGAAGTCTGTAGCATAAGGCTTGTCTAGGTGAATGTTGAAATCACCAAACAAAAACTAAGAGTGGATTGCCATCCTCCACTAAAGAGGACAACAACCCTTCCAGCTCCTCTTCTCACTTAAGTGCAGGAAGGAGTTTAAGCTAAAGGGCCAGTTATTATAATGACCAGTAAGTGCAATCAAAAATATAAACCACAACGAAAAAGCAGAATAGAAATAGGTAGGAAACCAATTATTCTTTCCTAGCAGCAAGTAATTAATATAAACAACAGAACTAAGAACAAGTATTAAAACACTTATGCGCTGCCGTCCGTCTCTTCTGGTGACTATCGACTTCTCCTGGGGTCTAACAGTGCCTGACCAGTTTAAATAGTTTTTACAGTCGCTGTGGTCGCTTTTAATTAGCCCAACCACCAGCCAATCGCAGGGCAATGGCTCAAATCGAAACTAACACTTCTCACTTAAGTGCAGGAAGGAGTTTAAGCTAAAGGGCCAGTTATTATAATGACCAGTAAGTGCAATCAAAAATATAAACCACAACGAAAAAGCAGAATAGAAATAGGTAGGAAACCAAGTATTCTTTCCTAGCAGCAAGTAATTAATATAAACAACAGAACTAAGAACAAGTATTAAAACACTTACGCGCTGCCCTCCGTCTCTTCTGGTGACTAATCGACTTCATCTCTTAGATGATGTATTGATAGAATATTATCAATTTACAGGCAGTAGAGGCATTAGTCTGGAATACAAGAAATACAATAAACAGGCATGAACAACAATAATTAAGCATATACACAATGATAAAAATCCATTGGTACAAAAAGGCAGCCAAAGTATACTAAATCCTCATCTTTACCATTCCTCAGTGAACAATACAATCCACGAAGGGAGAATAAAAGTATCACAGTATGCACTATAAGCAATCATCTAACATGATAAACATCCCTCCATATATGGCTATAATCAGGACCCATCAGAATGTGATCGCTAGTTTGGTATAAACAGCTCAAAATAATCAATATCACGTCACCGTAGTGTCATGGAAAACAAAACAGTGATATCCATAAAGAAGAAATAATCACATCTCGAGCAGAAACATTAAACTAAATTAACAGAAACGATGGCTGCGGGCATGTCTATACATGTGCGGGTGACGCAGTTATAAATAACTCAATACCGATCTCAATAAACACAAAAATTACGCAAACAGGCTTACTTGTAGGTCAATGACTAACACCTCAAGGTAACAGCTGCAGGAAATATCGCAACTGAACAAGTAGAAATGTCCTTTCAGCGATCGACTCGACAGATGTACACTTCAGCAGGCAACAGCGGCTTAACTAACGAGACTGCTCATATGATGTCAGAATAAAAGCCCTCTCTTAAAGGAGCCTTTACAAAAGCCGTCCCCAAAGATGAGAAGCATCTTTGTATTCAAGAAAGGCGACTCTATTCTGGAGGGTTCGGAACTCCAGGATCATCTGAAGGCAAGGTTGGTAGGACCACCAGGCGGGCCACTGGTCTGGTATAGATATGATCCTTGATCTGCACATCTGCAGATCTAATGTGGCCATCAGGACTGAGATGGGTCTGAATGACTTTACCTACAGGCCACAAACCTCTGGGCAACTGAGGGTCGACAATCATGACATAGGTATGCTCTCGGAGGTCAGGAGGCGAGGCTTGCCATTTCTGCCTGGTCTGCAAGCTAGGAAGATAATCCCGGATGAATCGAGACCAGAATCGATCGGCTAGGATCTGGGAATGTCTCCATCTTCAGCGGCTTAACATCTCTGATTCTGGGTAAATGACTTGAGGCAAGGATCCATCAGGCCGCCCCATTAGGAGACTACTGGGGGTCACTGGGTCAGCATCCCCCACGTCGGAGGATACATAACCCAAAGGTTTTGAGTTAAGGATAGCCTCGACTTCCAACAAGACCGTCATCAGGACCTCCTCAGGAACCAACTGGGAACCCAAAACGGTGTACAAGGCCGACTTGACAGATCTCACCTCCCTCTCCCAAACTCCACCAAAGTGAGGGGCTGATGGGGGATTGAAGCAGAAGCTGATCTTCTGGCGCGCAAGATGACGCTGCAGATCAGGAGCTAAGGCGGCATATGCTTCTCGCAACTCCCGCTCGCCTCCACGGAAATTGGTCCCTCGATCTGACCATAACTGTGCTGGGGTGCCTCTCCTAGCGATGAACCTCCGAAGGGCCATAAGAAAGGAATCCGTACTCAGGCTAGGGAGGAAGTCTAAGTGTATGGCTCTAGTGGTAAGACACTTAAACAGAACACCCCAACGCTTCTCTGTACGTCTACCAATCTTGATTAGGAAAGGACCGAAGCAATCCATCCCACATGAATGGAAGGCAGGCTTGTGAAGCTGAAGGCGGGCGGAGGGTAGATCAGATATCTGAGGCACTGAAGGCTGGCCTCTCCATCTGCGACATTCCAGACAGGTATGCTGAAACCGCCGAACAGCTTCACGGCCTCGCAGGACCCAATAATGCCTCCTTATCTCAGCAAACAGCTGTTCTGATCCAGGATGATGCAACTGGTTGTCGTAATGGTGGATTATCAGGCGAGTAACTGGATGTCTAGAGTCTAGGACTACAGGATGGACAACAGAATCTGCAAGGTCAGCCACTCTTCTCAAACGACTGCCCACTCTAATCAAGCCGTTAGAAGGATCCATCTCAGGGGCCAAGGCAACTAGACGGCTACTAGGTTTCACTGTCTTCCCGGATTCCAACAGGTGGTAATCTTCAGGGAAGGATTCCAGTTGGACGCGTTTAAGGACATGAACTTCGGCTCGTTGATAATCTGTGGCTTCGGGAACAGTGTTAGGATCTGAGTCACCTTGTAGGTCTCGGGCAGTGACATCCAGCAGGTCTATCCAGGTAGGGTAACTCCATTTATCGGGGTGGCTAGAGGTGTTTGGTGAGGTAAAAACTCCACAGAAGGTGGACTTTCGCAACTCTGCTAGATCTTCACCAGCCTCAGAAGTACGAAGGACCGGCCATTCTTGAAGGTCAAGGAGAAGGAAAGGGGGTCCTCGGGACCACCGGTTTGGGGAAGCGAGGTAGGACAGAGATCTCCCCTTGGTGAGGTCATCGGCAGGGTTATCTGCAGAACCAACATAACGCCACAAGCACTGATCGGTAAGCTCTTGAATCTCAGCTATCCTATTGCCAACGAAGACTCTGTAGCGACAGGACTCTAACTTTAACCACTGAAGGACCGTCGTAGAATCTGTCCACAGCACAGTAGACTGAATCGTCAAGGTCAACTCATTTGCCAGCAACTTCGCAAGCTGGGCTGTGACTAAGCTCCCACAGAGCTCCAATCGAGGAATAGAATGTACTCTCTTAGGGGTAACTCGGGACCGAGCAATGAGGAAGGAGAGGTAGGTCTGACCAGCTGGATCAATGGTACGCAGATAGGCTACGGCTCCGTAGGCTTGCTCAGAGGCATCTGAGAAGATGTGGACCTCACGAGTAACTCCATCAATCCCAACTGCCGGAGGAACATAAAGCCGAGGAAAAGAGACACTAGGAAGGCCGTGAAGTTCCTCTTCCCACTGTATCCAGGAATGGAGAAGGTCCGGAGGTAGGTTGGGATCATCCCACTCTCTCTTTTTGTTCCAAAGGTGCTTCACGATCACCTTCACATGGGTTGTGTAAGGAAGGAACAGTCCCAGAGGGTCATACTGACTAGCAAGGACCCTATAAATATTCCGCAAGGTTGGGGTCTCATAGATCACGGGTCTGTGCTTATAGGCCAAGGTATCAGACTGCCAATTCCAACTCAAACCTAATGTGGACTCAGGAACATCGGCCTTCTCCTGCGTCAGCCACAACTCCACACTAGTCGCTCTAGTCTCAGGAGGTAGGTGGCTTAATACAGCTGGATCGTTACAGGCCCACTGCCGGTTCTCAAATCCAGCCCCAGAAAGGATAGGAGGTGGTGCCGAAGGGTAGGACCAACCACTCGAAGGTCCGAGGAGCCTCATTCATCTGCAGATCTCGCCATAGGAAGCGGAGCAGAGGATGATCTTCAGGTAGGAGGTGAACCTGGTGGAACATTGCCTTAATATCTCCGCTCACTGCTACAGGATGCTCCCGAAAACGAAGGAGGACACCTAACAACGAAGTTCCTAGGGTTAGTCCGGGCAAAAGATACTGGTTAAGGCTCTGACCTCGATGCTGATGGGAACAATTGAAGACGAGACGGGACTTCCCATTGTGGCTAACAATGGGGTGAGGAATGTACCAACACTCAGGGGTATCAGGAACAGGATCAGGCACTACACAGACAGCTCCAGTTTCAAGGAGTTTACGCATCTCTGCTCGGTAGGTCTCGGCCTTCTCAGGATCCTTCAACAGACGCCGTTCCACACTGCGGAGATTAGACAAGACTGAATCTCTCGTAGCATTTAACAAAGGCATGTCTTTATGACGAAGAAGGGGAGTGGCAAGGCGACGAACACCCTCAATCTCAAGGGTAAGGGTCTTGTGGTCAAGTAGTTGAAAGGCTTCCTGGTCTTGTTTGGAACGGGTAACTTCTTTACACTCCCGGTGAGGAACTGTATCCAATTGCCACAATCTCTGTACATGGTGTAGGAGCTCATCCTGGACAGGAACCAAAGAGGTAAGCATGCACTGGCGAGGGGTGGAAGGACCACCTACGGAAGGAACAGGACCCTGAAGTGTCCATCCCAGGCAGGTATGAACAGCAACTGGAGCTCCTGGGCCGCCCCGTCCAACTGACTCAGTAGGGGTGATAAGGTGGGGCTGGTCAGAACCGATAAGGAGCAAGGGGTGGACCTCAGTAAGGGTACGAATAGGAAGGCCCCTCAAGTGTCTGTACTTCCGTCGCAACTGATCCACCGGATAGGACTGGCGTGACAGGTTAAGGCGATCAGCAGTAAAGGCATGACTGATCTGATATCTGATCTGCGGTTGGTAGACGGGAGAAATCTGGAAGGATATGGAACAACCACGAATGACCTGAACATCGTCTCGGACCGTCCGTAATGGAAGGTCTTCAGGAACACCCTGAATCCCCAGGGCTTCAACGGCAGTGGAAAGCAGGATCGTTCTCTCAGACCCATCATCCAAGAGGGCGGAAGTCTCCAGGGTACGATTCTCATAACTCAGGTGCACTGGAACCACTTGAAGCATCACACGGCCGCTAACAGAAGGCTTATCCAAGAAGAACCTGTCTGAGGAGGAGCTCGTGAAGCAACTTTTCTCCACAGTAGCAGAATCCTCAGTAGAGGAAGGACTGACATTCATGTCGTGAAGGGAATGAAGATGTAGGCCACGGCAAAGACTGCAGGGCTTCTTCAGATCACATTGAGCAACGTGGTGGCATCTGGCACTGCGCCAACAGCGATTGTTCTTACGGATCCAGGTCTTAACTTGATCAGGCGTAAGCAGGGCGAAGGAAGCACACTGACTCAGATAATGCTCAGACGCACCGCAGAATGGACAATAGCGCTTCATTCTAACAGGCTTCGCTGGCTGCATGGAACCTCTACGAGGCATGGAAGACTCAACTGGGGAAGGTGACAAGGATGTGGTTGAGGCTGAGAATGCTCCAACTCCATGCAGAATAGCAACGGATCTCTTGCCAGAATGTGAGCTCTTAGTGGTCAACTCTGCATCTTAACTATGACACCAGGTCTTGTAACGAAGCCAATTAGAAAGGTCAACAAGGTTAGGTGTAGAACCAGGTTGACGAAACATGTGGCGACGAAACTCCGCTCGCTGCTCTGGGGGAAGTTTGCTTAAAAGGCGTGCGACATGGGAACCACAACTCAACTCGAGCTCCCCATCACGTCCTAAGGTTCTCAACAAGCCAACTAGGGACTGGACTTGGAGAGCGAATCTCTGGAAGGCTGGGATGTCATCTCGTCTAACGTCAGGACTGTCCAGGACACTAGCTATCCTCCTCAAGGCTAACTGATGTGGCTGGCCATCATGGAAAACAAAACAGTGATATCCATATCCCTAAAGAAGAAATAATCACATCTCGAGCAGAATCATTAAATTAAATTAACAGAAACGATGGCTGCGGGCATGTCTATACATGTGCGGGTGACGGAGTTATAAATAACTCAATACCGATCTCAATAAACACAAAAATAACGCAAACGGGCTTACTTGTAGGTCAATGACTAACACCTCAAGGTAACAGCTGCAGGAAATATCGCAACTGAACAAGTAGAAATGTCCTTTCAGTGATCGACTCGGCAGATGTACACTTCAGCAGGAAACAGCAGATTAACTAACGAGACTGCTCATATGATGTCAGAATAAAAGCCCTCTCTTAAAGGAGCCTTTACAACAATCATTTAATAAATTACATCCATTTGGAAAATTACATTGGGTGGGCCACAGATGAAAGTGGGTGGGCCTGGGCCCGTAGCTATGCGACTGGCTTATAGTGACTTCCCAGACAGCAAGCAGTGTCGGCCCAGATCCATGCGGGCCAGATGTGGGTCGGATCTGGGCCAAAACAATGTTTGGGTTCCATTTATCTATTGACAAAGTATCAGCAAAACATTTACAAAACTACCAAAGCCGCTCATCTACACATAAAAGGTGCTTAAAAGCTCAAACGTTGATTAATAAGAGCTCAAATCTATAAGTTAGCTTACCTCTAATTGTTAGCCTCTATACTTAACGGTTGTGACGCTAACGGTCTTTTTGAAGACACTACACCACTCCTGTAAAGTAAAGATTCAACAGAAACGTGTCAATTACATGTAAGAATGTGTCAGGAACGGTTGTATGTATTATTTGTATAACTTTAGGGACTAAACTTACCTGAAAGCAGTGAAAACAGCAGAGAGACAGCTTCTCGCTACTTGTCAGCTGAGTGAGTTGACGCCCTGTTACCATGGTAACCTCCTCCGCTCCAGTTTAAATGCGATTTGAATGCTCAACGCGCGCGCTCATTGGCAGTCCACACGAACGTGGTTATTTTCAAAACAACAGTTTTTTCTATGCGGTTTTTCTGTTTGTCCTCAGGCAAACGCTGCACCAGGTCACTGAAACTGAACATTTTGAAAACTCCTGCCAGGGGGAAGATTTTACGGTTGCAATGTTATCGTGTAGACAGCAAAATCAGTTTTTGGCTTGTGACGTCGGAGCCTGCGCTATTATCTCCACCTACTGGAAACTTTTCCAGGCTTCTGATTGGCCAACATGGCCTAAAACACATCAAAGCTACGCATTTACATAAATAGTACATAAAAGTCAAATAAAATGTCCTGAAACTTCATCATGTATTGTTTAGTAGGCCTACATCAAACTGTAAATTGAATGAGAATATGAAAGCAGTGAATGCAAAACATTGTTTGAAGTCAGTTGTATATAAATAAAACAACAGGATATACTATTCTATAATATAACATATACTATCATATCATATACTATCATATGAGTCATGAATATAATTTCACATGTAAACAATTAAACACACAATATGAGCTTCATGTTATGTATTTTAAAAATATATTTTCAAAATGTATTTCAATATATTTAACAGTATTTCATACAGAGCCCCTTAAAGGACATTGTGGTGGGAAAAATTCGGGGTGAGTGGAAAAAAATCAGGGTGGGAGGAAAAAATAATTTGTAAATGTTTTGCGTTCTCTCGCAAAGATATTTGCATTCTCTCACAAAACTTTTGCGTTCTCTAGCAAAACCATTTGATTTCGGACAAACTCTTCCTGTTTACTTTGCAGCTTGCAGTGGTTACACATCGTATGTTCACAATGGAGCGGTTCATAGAGGTTTATTTTGAACTTAGACTCAGAGTAATACAGTCAGTGCTTATTTCGAGGCACGGTTTTGGGTCATTCTAAAACGCTTAATGTGGCTTAATGTTTTAAAACAGTGACATTGGAGGACTAAATTCGATCATAATAAATCCTGATAAAAATTATTAGGCTAACATTAATAACCTTATTAATAATATTACTATTAATAAAGCAGAATATGAACGCAACACCCTGCACGTTAAGCCTTTTCTTCCCCATAGAAAACGCTTAAGGTAGGCTATAATGAAAGGTTCATGCAGCTGGTATGTTCACAATGGAGCGGTTCATAAAGTTTTTATTTTGAACTTTGACTCAAGTATAAAGAAATACAGTCAGGTTAGTTCAAGGCATGGTTTTGAGACATTCTAAAATGCTTTAATGTGGCTTAATGTATTAAAACAGTGATATTAGGACCAAATTCGATAATAATATATACTAATAAAATTGTTAGGTTTATATTAATAACCTTATTAATAATATTACTATTAATAAAGGAGAATAGCCCAGAATATGAATGCAACGGATTTGGTATTTTTAAATCACCGTTTTCATAGCCTACCTTAAGCGTTTTATGAGGGAGAAAAAGCTCAGGCTACATGCAGGGCATTGTGTTCATATTCTGGGCTATTCTGCTTAGTAATATTATTAATATCTTAGTTCAACCGTGCCTTGAACTAAGCACTGACTTATTAATTTATTTGAATCCAAGTTCAAAATAAAACTCTATGAACCGCTCCATTGTGAACATACCAGCTGCGTGAACCTTTCATTATAGCCTACCTTAAGCGTTTTCTATGGGTACCACCTCTGCCAAACCCGGGCCATGTTTGACCCACATGCTGTATGCCAGTGCGGGATGAATACCAGCTGTGCCAGATGCATGCCAAATCTGGGCCAAATTTGTTTGCTGACTGATAATTTTCTTTATGAAGTTTTGGAAATATTCAGTGTTGACTTATGGATTTTCAGATATTAGAACTTTAATATTTTTCTGAAAAGCTGCTTTGAAACAATGTAAGTTGTGTAAAGTGTTTTATCAATAAAACTGTCTTGACTTGATTTCTAAACTGTAGCTGTAATTGTCTTCTCAGGTGTTTCTCCTCCAGTCTCTCTGATCGTCAGACCCAACAGAACTCAACACTTCACATCTGTCTCTCTCTCTCTGAGCTGTGAGGACCAGAGTAGCTCTACTGGATGGACAGTGAGAAGATACAGAGACAGCTGGCAGCTGGATGATTGTTCAACCGTACGTCGAGGATCACAAACAGGATCTACATGTACAATCAGCTCCACCATCACAGAGGACACTGGATTGTACTGGTGTGAGTCTGAATCTGGAGAGAAAAGTCATCCTGTTAATATCACTGTACACCGTGAGTCTGTGTTTCTGAATTTATTCACTTCACAATGTCCTCATTTTATGTTTTGGATTTAAATAGCCAGATTGTGATCTCAATTCAATCTTATCCCACACAATTTTATTCCTGAATGACAATCTGTTAGACTATTAAACCTTTGACTATTAAGCCATTGCTCAAAGTTTGACTTTTGTCATTAAAAAAATAAAAAACAATTCTGTCTTAAAACTCATCTTTTTAAATTAGCTTTTCCTGATTAATTTTAATTTAAGGATTATCTTAATGTTGAATAGAAATTACTTTGATTGTATTACTGCCTTGTAATTTAATATTGTCATTGAGTTTAAGGTGTTTTTGAGTGTTTTAAAAGGCATCTCTAGATAAAATGCATTATTATTATTATTGTTGTTGTTGTTGTTGTCTCCACATTGCTGATACATTCTTTCTATAATCTATTTGTCACTTGATGTTTGCTCTGTTTCTGTAGTTGGTGTGATTCTGGAGAGTCCTGTTCATCCTGTGACTGAAGGAGAAACTCTGACTCTACGCTGTTTAGATCAAAATAAAACCTCACTAAACCTCAGAGCTGATTTCTATAAAGATGAATCACTCATCCAGAGTCAAACCACAGAGATGATCATCTCTACTGTCTCAAAGTCACACGAGGGTTTCTACTCCTGCAAACACCCAGAGAGAGGAGAGTCACCCGAGAGCTGGATCTCAGTCACAGGTGAGAGTCAGTGAAACTGAGCTGATTTATTTCTTCTTATGTTCTCGTTCAGATATGGTGCTTGATAAAGTGTTTGTGTGTCTCTTCTTCAGCGTCTCATTCAGGATCTCAGATCTCTGTCCACCACACACTCAGTTCTGTTCTGGCAGTTTCTCCATATCTGCTAGTGACAGTCGTGCTGATTTTCAAATGGTGCAGGATGAGAGGTAAATGTCTGATTTATTACTTTATATTCATTACATTCAGTTCAACACCAAATTGGTCATCATTACGGCGGTTTCACGCCCGTTTCACACCACAAGCTTGAGCGGCGCTTGAGCGGCGCGTATTTTTTCCGGCGTGCATGTTAACAAATGAGTGCATTCACACCGGCAGCAGGAGCAGCGTGTGAGCATCAAGCAGGAGCAAATTATAACTTAAAGCATTTTATCAAACTCACAACGAACAATTAATCTTGCTCAGGATCTTAAGTTACAATGGAGTATATACAGTAGGCCTACATAAGAAATTCATTATTCATTCATTATCAGCTTCTGTAAATATTGTATTCTGTAAATATTGCACACGTGTTCGCTTATGATTGACGTGACAAACTTGAGCCTATTATTTATTTTCAGGAGCTATAGACACAATAATGCACATGAAACATACTGACATTCAACATTCGGCCAAATAAAAAAGAATATATGAACGCTCAGCGTGCTCACCTTGGTTAGAAACACACCTTTTCATTTTTGAAATGAATCTCTATGAACAAATAATGACTTAAACATAATATTCTCTTTAACAATTAGCTAAAATAGAAAGACTAATTGCTCCAGCTCTTCGATTACAAAAACGGACAACAAGGCACAAACTACAAACAAGGACACAAGATGAACACAGACACCAAAAAAATCGTTTAACCTCTTCCACTCTGATTGCCCGTGGGCGGGCAAAAGAGCTACGTCATTACATTTAAACCTATTTTTTTTTATGTTTCTGGAGATACTATCACCCCATATATAGTATCATTTAAAATCTTAAAACCTCATCTTTACACAGAATATAATGATATTTGTGTATATGGAACACAAATAATGAATATAAAGCTTTAAAAAACAATCGTCACAAAATAGCTCCTCCCCCAAAATGGCGATGCAGAAATGTAAATATGAATATATATATTTTATGTACCTCACAAAACAGAAAAATCATACATCAAAAGAAAGCTCTCATTCTCAGAAATGTGACTGTGTCGTTTGTTTTATTGTTTTAACATCATAATTCACATTATCTCCATAAGAATCGGGCAGTAAAATATGATTTCTGTGAAAAAACAAAGACAAACGTCTCATTTCTGCTTCGATTACAGGTGCTCTAAGCTAAAATCAGCCACAAACACTATATCATCTTTACCCTAGGATGTTTTCTTTCAAATGAGCCCATTTGTACTTTTCTGTGAGCTCCTCTTGGTAAATAATCCACTGTTATGTCTCGGATGTCCAGAACACAAAATGCGCTCGACGGGAGAAACACGCGATCTACACATCATCACCAAAGCGTGCAAGGGTCCTCTAATCATGACGATTATATACATAATCAGGCACGTGTTCAAAGCTGAGGTTGTCCGCTCTCCAATCACATGCCAATCATTTATCTAGTAGTCCAATCACATGCTGAATCAGCCAATGAACCATGAATGAATCAGTGGAGTAGGTGGGCGGGATCACGACCGGTTTGTTGTTGATGATAGGCGAGTAGCTAGTAACAAGTGAATGACAAGTGACTGAGACGACTGACAGAAAATTTGTAGATATATTTGTATTTAAGTAAAGTGCTTTAGTATGTATTAAAAGTAGGATTTTTGAGGTAATATTAGTAAAAAAAAATAAAAAAAATTGCATTTGAGCATTAGAAAAATCCAAAGGACACATATATGCACTAAAAATGACACTTTGCCTCCCTTCGGTTATATTTGAATAACTCTTGTTCAGAATGTGATAGAGAAAAAATCTTTTTTTCTGGTGGATACTGGCACATAGTGTAGTCAAACAATATAATCAGCAGGTCCCCAGAGCAAACAGAACCTGAATCACAGATTTTCAAAGACAGGATTCTAAAAATAAAATAAACAAAAACGCCTATTTTTTTATGTTTATCGTAATATTTTAAAAGCATACAATGCTATTTATGATGTTTTGCAATCTGATTTAGTAAATTTGAAGGGTTTCCTGTACAATGACACTAGCTTTTTAAATTTCCTACACTGTATGTGTCTAGGGTGAATATTTAAACTTGGGTGTGTTAAATTCAGGCGGAATTCCAAAATATGCCTTAGAGTGGAAGAGGATAACCCATATTGACAGCTTCTAAGAAAAAATATTAAGCTTTAAATTATGATTGGCTAGACACACATAGCCTACTTTTTTATTCAGCTCTAAATAATAACTTAAACATTTTGACATTCTTACTTAGCCTATAACGATTAGTTAAAATCCAACGCATAATTCACATGTCTCCCGATCAGTTACAAAAATGGGGTTTAATCACAAGTAATTTACATAAAGCATATTGACAGCTTCTATAAGAAATGGAGATTATGGGTAAAAGTATATATTATTATTAAAAAAAAAAAAAAAACAGTATGAACAGCACTTTCTATATTTGAGTATGACTGAAACAACATGATAGGAGCTGTTTTTGTTGTTTACCATTTACAAGCGAATCCCCAAGACTTCAAAACTTTAAAGTTTATAACTGACCAACTTCTAAAAACAAATGTGTAGTTGTCTTTGTAAATAAATATGGCTTTTGAGCCGCTGTTGTGACGCTGAACAAACGCTTCCAGTGTGAATACTCTGCAAGTCTGCAGCTGCATGTGAAACAGGCGTCAGTGTCCACCAAATGACTTCAGAAAGCTAACCTACTGATATGCTATTTAAGCTGCTTCTTCTTCTTCAACTACATTTCTGAACGCTACTCCTCCTAGAGCTTTTAAACTAGAACCACCAAACTCAGCCCGGCTCTTCAGACTGTTCTGACTCGGGTTGCTTGCTTTTTTCAGACTGATCCAACTTACAGTTTTCATAAAAATGAATCATGCTAAAATCCATGTTAAAACACGCTAGCAATAAGCTTAATCATGTTAAAACATGTTAGCAATGTGTTAAATCATGCTAACAATATGCAAGAAACAAACTAATCATGTTAAAAACATGCTAACAACATGTCAATAATGCTAGCAACATGCTAATCATGCAATAAACATGATTAGCAACATTCTAACAATATGTTAATCATGACCCTGATAGCACACATACATCTCAGAGACATCTATTTGACGTCTACATTTACATCTGGAAGACATATTGTTTGCTCATCTGCAATACGTCTATAGGACGTTTCCTTTTAGATGTCAAATAGACGACTATTAGATGTCTTTAAGATGCTTATGATTTAGAATGTTTGTAAAACCGACATCTGAAAGACGTCTGTCAGATGTTTGTAGACAGCAGATCAAGAGATCTTTAACAGACATCTTTAAAATAAATAAAATAAATAAATAAAATAAAAACTTCAACCATATAGGAAGTATGTGATGTTAATAAATATTAGCCTACTCAGCACTGCAACAAGGACACTGTAAAATAAAGTGAAACCCAAATATGCAGCTGGACATTTATATCTAAATGTATGCTTTTACAGGTGGACTGAGGAAGAATACTACAATTAATGATGTGAAGCAGGAGGCAGAAAAGGCTCCAAGTGGTTTACTGGGACCAGAGACGAGTGGAAAGAGATTAGAGAACAGCACGAGAAAGACCGTCTCCAGGAGTGTTATCAGTTTGTGATGTTGTTTGATTCTAAATTGTGTAGTTTTTGAGACAGCATATGTGACCCTGGACCACAAAACCAGTCTTAAGTCGCTGGGGTATATTTGTAGCAATAGCCAAAAATACATTGTATGGGTCTAAATTACAGATTTTTCTTTTATGCCAAAAATCATTAGGATATTAAGTAAAGATCATGTTCCATGAAGATATTTTTAAATTTCCTACTGTAAATATATCAAAACTTCATTTTTGATATGTAATATGCATTGCTAAGAACTTCATTTTGACAACTTTAAAGGCGATTTTCTCAATATTTAGATTTTTTTTGCACTCTCAAATTCCAGATTTTCAAATAGTTGTATCTCGGCCAAATATTGTCCTATCCTAACAAACCATACATCAATGGAAAGCTTGTTTACTTATTTATTCAGCTTTCAGTTGATGTATAAATCTCAATTTCGAACAATTCACCCTTGTATGGTTTTGTGGTCCTGGGTCACATATATATTTTATTCTTATACTGTAAGTTCAGGTGAGTTTGTTGTTTTTGTGTTTCTTCATTGTGTCAGTGTGTCAAATTTAGAAGAGCACTGATGTTTCTTAAAGGGATAGTTCACCCAAATGTGATTATTCTGTCATCATTTACTCTCCCTCATTTACTTTTTCCAAACCCATAAGACATTCATTCATCTCTGGAACACAAATGAAGATATTTTTTGAGGTTTCTTGCCCTCCATTGAAAGTCTAATCCCAAAACTGACACTTTTAAATGTTCTTAAAAAGATCATACAAAAAATCCATTTGAATTGAGCTGTTTAATCTATGTCTTCTGAAGAGACAGTCACTTTAAATGAAGAGATATAATTTATGCATTTGTGCACATATAAACACTGATCAGCGGACAATGACGTTTTAATAAACGGAAAGTCAAGCCTGCTTGCTTAAAGCGTGAGAACCAGTGAAGTTTGTTCTCATGCAAGTACCGTTGAACTTCTTTATATATTCACTGATCAAAGTTTAAATGTAAATAAAAGCTGAATATAAATCTGTTTACCATGTAATGTGATCATATCTCTTCAGAAGACTTGTATTAAACCCCTTGATTCATATGGATTTATTTTACAATCTCTTTATGAATGTTTTGAAGCATCAGAGTTTTGCGGAAGTAAACTTTCAATAGAGCAACAGAAATCGCTCAGATAAAAAAAAAAAAAAAAGATCTTCATTTGTGTTCTGAAATTTAATTAATTTCTTATGTGTTTGGAGTGACATGATGAAAGAATTTTCATTTTTTTAAGCTTTTAACTGTTAACTGTCAATTTTTATGTTATGTACGATTAGTTACATAAGACCAGTTGTTGAGATGGTATGACCCTGTTGGCTTATCAAAATGTTAATGTTGATGTTCAACATTTTACAAAAACCTGAAAAATATAAAAAAATGTGTCAGAAAATGATAATAAAGTATTATATTGGACCTGTACAACATTTTAATGTATGATTTTTCAAATTGCACACTTTCATGTTTTGCGAGTTTGTAGATTAATAAAGAGTGGAATGTTCATGCAGAAAACTGACATTTACCTAACTGAAATACTGATGCTGCTTTTATCAATATAGTAAATAATTATTTATAATTATACTGTCCAGGTGAGATGCCTCAAAAAAACCTAATCAAAACACTCATGTGGGGCCAGTCCAGTAACCATACTGGGCCCTAGTATATCACACATGTGCTTCATAAGTGGGACCAATATGGGTCTTGTATGTGTTGCCCATTTGGGCCCCGCATTAGCCCCAGTCAGGCCCCATATGAGATTCATATGGGCTGATTCAGATGGGGCCCACATGGAACCCATGGACAAACCCATGTAGAGCCCATATTTACAGCCCGTATGGGGCCCACATGGGCCCCATGATAGAATGTTGGTGAAATATAATCACCTTTCCATTACATTCAAAATGGAACTAGTTTCTTTAGCTGAAGCAATAAATTGTTTTGGGAGAAGGGGAAAATGGGCTCGGGTCGGACTCGGGCTGGTAATTCTGATAAGCTGCCACCACTTTGGTCAATCAAACGCTCCTCCTCACCATGCATTATGGACCCACTGTCACAAATACTGTTGGAAGAGCATGAGGGAAACGTGGAGTACAAATAATAGTCTTTAATACACAGAACACAGGGGAAATCCCCACAACAGGCGCTGAGGCAAACACACGTACACAACGAGTAGACCCACCAAACACTAACTGAAGGGACTGGAGTTTATAAACAGATGATAATTGGGGAAACACGGGTGCACAGCATCATAATCAAAGAGGACAGGAACAAGACCAAATAAGGACAAACAGGAACAGAACCAGAGGCAGAACATGACACAGACAGTCCAGAATCCTGACACACACGTTATCTTCCAGGCAGATTTGTAATATTTTATGTTGACTGGAACCCCTTATTATTGCCCTGATGGTGGAAATGGGAATTTTCAATGCTTTAGCTAATTTCTTACAGCCAATTTCTAATTTGTGAAGCTCAACAATCTTTCTGCACATCTGGGCCCGTATTCATGAAAAATCTTAGTGCTAAGAGTTGCTCCTAGTAACAATATTCTAAGAAAATTATTAGAAATGTGGGTGTTTCCCCTTGAAATTAAAGAAAAGATCCTAGTAAAGAAAAAAAGTAATTCAGAAAGCATCTTAAGCATCATAAGGTTCGGAATTGTTAGGAGTATGGACGAGGACTTTTAAGAGGCTTAAGAGTTTCTTTAGCAGTGGAGAAAATGGATGAAACATGAAGAAGGAGAAGAGATGTGTTGCATACAATGCATGACAGTGAGTTAATAAGACGCTACACATTAGATCGTGCAGGGATCATGTTTGTGACCGATCTTATTACTGACATGCTAACATCTCCGACACCGCGCAGAAATGCCATAACGCCAAAAATGGAAGTAATCACTACATTGACGTATTTAGCAACTAGAAAAATGCAACTGTGCAGCAGCGATGATCTGGGTCTGTCACAACCTTTTATAAGCAAAGTGATCACACAAACAATTACAGCACTTTCAGAACCTTTTTGTGTCGCTGTTCATTTCCTATAAAATATGTTAAGTATGTCAGCATGGTGAATAAAAAATAAGAATATATATATATATATATATATATATATATATATATAGATAGATAGTGTGTGTGTGTGTGTGTGTGTGTGTATGAGAGAGAGAGTGAGTACGGTAAAACAGGAAAAAATACGCCTGTAATTTAAAGTGAAGGCTTATAGTAAACCCTACTCTTAAAAGCGCTCTTTTATTTCATTCTTAGACAACCAACCAATCACAGTATTCAAAAGACTGTGTCATAGCTACCAACGGGGTCAGCCCCGCTTCCTCACTGAGATAAAAGTTTTTGTCTTTTCCTCACTCAGAGTTACTCTCAGATTGGTCCTGAATCACTTTTAAGCTAAGACTCCTAGTTAGAAATGTTTAAGCTAAATTAGGAGCTTTCTGAGAGGATTCTTAGAATCTTTAAGAATATGGGCCCAGAACTACATTCTTTGGTTTTACTCCTTGTGATCCATGATTAAGGGAATTTGACCTTTGTCTTCCCTCATATTTATATTCCTGTGAAACAGGAAGCCATGGCTGGATAATTTCATGTTCTTATAGTCACCCTGATGTGATGTGGAAAAAAAAATAAAATGCACATATGATTGGGAATACACTATGAATTCTTAATCAGAAGAATTCCTAGGAGTACCACATAATTGTAGCCATTGTGTTATAGAGAAAAATATTTATTTCATAATGTGATTTCCCCCCACTTTTGTATTTTATTTATTTATTTATTTATTTTTCTTTTTTCCTTCAATTAAAGGTTAGATTTTTTGGGGGAAATTTATGAATGAAAGATCAAATGAATAAACAATGCATACTTATTTTCACAGCCTTCTTTGATCATATATACCAAGGGTATGAATAATTTTGAGTACAACTGTATATTTTATGTATTCATTAAAAAAAAAAAAAAAAAAAAAAATAACGGGAAAGGAAAGTTAATGGTAAGTTAATATTTTATAAAAAAAAAACAATAATTACGCAAGCTAATGAGGTAGTTGAGTAATTTTGCAGTAAATAGGTAAAGTACCACATATCCTCAAAAGCATATCATAAAATATGTATTGTATTATACAATCGCTCATACTCTGAGAAGCACACACAATAAAAATATACTTGTTAGAGGTATAATTACTTTATACCTTTATTTTTAATTCATATTTCATACATATGCAGTCGGCAAAGCCTTTCAAACCTTCAAATTGATCCTGTGATCAATACCTAAATATACAGTAAATATTATAAGATGACAAAAAAGATAAGCGGAAACAGTGTGTGTTCAGGAGCTAAATTTTAAGGTTTAAATAAAATGGTCAAGTGAAGTAAATAATAAAGCCTTCTATGATTTTATTAGAGAGACGGGTTTGATAAATAGAATATAAATCTCTGTTTCACACTCCGGAGCAGAAGGAGGTGGTAATGCACCTATTTAAGTTGGTTGCCAGCCGCCGTTAAAAACCAAGAAATCCAAACTTTGGGTACTTGGTGTTGAGAAATGGCCAGTGTGCGGGAACAGTGGAACGAACACACGCACGTCCTCTATACGCTATTTGCGTAGCGGGGATGCTAAACTAAGCAGAAACAGACTGCGACACCGGAAGTAAGGCGTGCGCGCGGTCAAGCTTCAGAATTCTAACTTTAGCCTTAACTGTGTAACATCCAAGAAAATGGACACCTATGTGCTTTACCACGGAAACAAAAGAGTGATGCTCAAAGATGATGATATGCGTGCTGAGAAGATTTCATGAATATTTCAGGTAGGTTTTTGGTATAATTAAGATCATTTTTAAAGGATTTAAATTAGCCAGTTAGCTTAATAGCACAGTGCAATCCAATTCCTGAGGAGCCAGGACCAGCAGACTTAGGTTGTTCAAGAAAATGTAATATTACTATACTGTAGTCTGTTGGTATATAGGTTAGGTTTGCTTCTAAAATCTTTGACTCGGTAGTCATTTTTATCGAGTTCTGTATCTGGCCAATGTTACTTTGATGGCAAATGACAAATGTTTCTGCTGCAGCAAATTAAAATCTATATCTCATCCTATTAATAACAATTATGATTATAACATATTTCCTTTTGTATGGCACATATATGCCATTAGTATTCTAAAACCTGAAATGGATACGCCATACAAGGGAAATGTACAGTGCTGAATGGCATGGACACAGGTCCTTAAAAAGTTTTAAATTTAGTTTGATAAAATTTAAGGCCATCAAAAGTCTTAAATGGTTCAAGAAAGCCTTAATTAACATTTCAAAAGGTTTTACATTTCGGGACAGAAAGACAATAATTGTGATATGGCTTATTGCAACAATTAAACTTAAAAAGGTCTACGATTTCCTTAAGTAAAAATGAGCACTGCTGGTTTGTATACTGCAGTTACTGGGGAAACACTGTATTTCTGCCATTCCAAAAGCACTGGCAGACAATAACTTTTCATTAAGCCTGTCTGCTGTTTTAGTTTAGACCAATATGAAAATCAGCCCATATTTTTACACTGCAAACACTCAGGCCAGACAGACAGGGCTTAGACTAGGATCAGGCCATAGTTCAATTAGGACAATTAAATATCTTTTATAAATGTGCCTTAGAAAATTACAATACTAGTGTGCATCTCGAGACAAACAAAGGCATGTTTCTTTCAGTAAAAAACAGCTCAAGTCATGTATTTTTGGTCTGGGACTAGGCTTAAGCCTTGTCTGTGAAACCAGGGATCAGAGTTGTAAATTTGAACTGGTGGATCGACAAGAAGATAATGCATTCTAAAAATTAAAATAATTAGGAAACTAAAATATATATATAATTTAATTTATAAAATAATTGATAGTAATTGTTTAAATTAATATAACAATTGATACATTTAACTCATCTATTTTCTTTAAAAAATTGTAACTTTAAATCATGCTTTTTACAGTCATTTTGCAGTTTAATAAGTTACCAAAAGACCCCCTACCCCACCCATATAGTATTCATTTTATTTGTGCAGTTCTTAAAAAGGTCTTAAAAAGTCTTAGATTTGAGCTTAAAAATCCTACAGATACCCTGGAAACACTGGCATTGAACATACCCCAGTTCACTCTTTCCATAACTGTTTTTAAGAATAAGATACAAATTTGAAATTACTGTTCTGCAGAGATTTTACATTATTTTACAGAACTGTTATAGATGTAACAGGCCTGTTACAGAACCCAATTAAAGTGAATTGCATATATCTGAGTCTGAAATGGCATACTATTTTTCTTGGCTAATTTTTTGTTTTGTTTTAGGTCACCTGTGACAGCCTCTATTTGACGGATGATTCTAATGTTGCAATTTTCCCAAAAGCTGAAGGGTCTTTCAGCACGATGGACTTGACCCTCAGGGCACATTGCGGAGTCCACGGTGACCTTGTTGCGACCCCACAAAACTCCCCTTCGACTTAAGCATTTGCTTCAACTCCAGGTCAGCGGTATTTCTCTTTCACAAGGCCAGGGTCATCTGGATCTATTCTTACAACAACACCGCGTGTAAACCGAACTTGGACAAGGTTTGAAAACTTTTATTTAATGCTTTATGATGTTATTATTGCACATAGGAATTGTTGTATTATGTCATGACAATAGGTTTAAATGTAAATTAAAAACTGAGAATTTAGCAAATGTTGAATCTGTTTCCAAATTTCAGAGCAATAAATGCTGCAGAAGTGATGGATGGAAAACCAGTTTCCAAAAGCGTCATTGTTGTAAAGTTCTCTGAAACTGAGGCCAATGTCCCAAGCATCGTGCAGAAACTTCAGGCTGACCTTAGGGCTTCAGAATCCCGTCCTGCTGGATTCCAACTGGATCACGAGAACACGAGGTAACAAATGAACACTGATAATTTGTAATTAATTACAATGTCATTTGCTTAGTAATTCTGTTACCTAGATAGTGTCTGTATGCATGTACAGCATGTGTTTACCCAAAATTATGTCATGATTTACTCACACTCTTGTTCTAAACCTTCATAAAGTTCTTGCATCTGTTGAACATACAGGAAGATATTTAAGAATGTTGGTAACCAAACAGTTGCTGATCTCCACTAACTTCCATTGTATAGAAAAAAAAAAAAAACACACAATGGGAATTAATGGACACCAGAAAGTTTAGTTTCCTACATTCTTCAAGATATCTTATTTAGTTTTAAAGGGGTGGTTTATTGCAATTTCACATTTTTAACGTTAGTGTAGCGAATTAGCTTAAAAAAAGGGAATTATTTATAATTAATTATAACTGGTTATAATTAATAAAAAATATTTAGATTAGATCTTAGAATTAACTGTAGCAGAATCGATATTACAATTGCTTGATCTGTCCGTCCACCGAGCAGACAATATAATTATTTATCAATTCTAGGAAGATTACTTTCCTGGCCAAGGAACAATAGCCTTCCTACTTATACAGCGTTAGCAGTAGTTTAGCATGTAGCAAAGAGCAATCATTCAGTGACGTTGAAATGTGAGCGGAACACAGAGACAATCAATTGTGAATATAAGGGATTTAATAAATGAAACTATAACTAACATACAAACAAACTAAGCAAAACATATATATAGAATGAAGGAAAGTAAGGAAAAGATAGAGAAGAGCAAAGAATGGCAGTATTTCACATCAATTAACCACAACCTAACATGAGAATCATCAGAGACACAATTCACCTTAAAAGGGGTTCAAACTTAAGCACGCATCTAATCAGTTGTAAATGGTTACTTGCATTGGTTTGTTGCTGAATAAGAGTCTTGATGCGGTAGACGAGGTTCTCGATGATTTCTTGAGGAGGAAGTTGAAGAAGTTCACAGCAAGTCCACAAGTTACTTGAAGGTAAGCACTGCCAGAAAGTTAAACTCAAGAGGAGAGTTTTGGAGTGTGTTTGTCTCAAGAAGAAGAGGTTTTGAGCAAAGATTAGTCTGGGTTCGGAACTTTTGATGGTTCATGCCGCACCCATTTGGTGGGTGGAGTGGCCAATCAGAGGCATGCATTTTGAGCGGGAGAGATACCTTTGTCTCCGTTATTGCCCATTCGCATTTTATTGCTGATCTGGACCGCTAGTGCAGCTTTTAATTCATAGTAAGCATTGTGTGATGCATTTCACGATCACATAGTGTACATTATTGTGTGAGAAATAAAGAGAAGATCATTTTGATACCAAGAAGGTCATCTCCAAATGATATTACAGAAGAGATAAACTCATACACTGGAATATAGGCATTTAACGTCTAACTAATACAAGAAAAGGGTTTTAACTAAGTTAATATAACAGGGGAATATACATACAACACATGCATATAGCAGATGCATTTATAACTGCTTAATTATGGCCTAAATAGAGAAAATGTCTTTAGGTGTGTGTGTGACGTGTATTGGAAATTGTGAAGACATACAATTAGTCTGGTCCCTGGCACGGGGGGGGGGGGGGGGGGGGGGGGGGGGGTCACCCCCCCTTCTGTGGAATGTGTTTGAAGCTTGATACAGACACCTAGTCGGTCTGTTTTAGCATTGTTTTGATAGTGATAAAGACCATCTGCAATTTAGTGCCCATATAAATGTAAACGCTGAGGCCAGGTTGGTAATTTATATGCAAATGTCAAAAGGCTAAAAGGGTTTTTTTTTTTTTAAAACCAAGTGTAATCAGCCATCACTGATCCTAGACAGACGTTACATTAGTTAGTGTGTAATGTTGCTGTTTGAGCATAAACAATATCTGCAAAGTTGCAGTGCTGAAAGTTCAATGCAAACAGAGATATCGTCTTTTAAAATTCTGGAAGTTTAATGCCTACAAAAACGACTGGTAAGGGACAACAACGTACTACTTCCCGGGTCTGTTACATCACGGACCCAGATAAACCCCACCCTCAGGAACTTGTAAGGAAGGGGCGAGGCCATGCTGTGCTGCTTTAGAGAAGAGGAAGTGAAAACTAGGGGTGCACGTAAAAATCTATTCATATATGAATCGTGATTCTGTCTTCTAATGATTCTAATGGATTCACAAGTTTCAAAATCATGTTCTAAAACAGCCGTTCTTAATACTGTTCCTCACGTTGCCCTGCTCTGCATCTCTCTCTCTCTCTCTCTCTCTCTCTCTCTCTCTCTCTCTTTCATTCATTCAGATCGTCAGAGCAGCTCCAACAAACTGTTCCAATTATACATTTTCACATAGCAATGAGAAGCGTTATACATGGACGTGTGTGCGGTTGCCGTACTGTATTAAAGCTTTAATCAGAATAAAACCATATATTAAAAGCTAACATAAGCAGTAGCATAACAACAGCATATCTGAAAGTATGAAACAACAAACAAACATACCATTAAGAGCCGTGCTTGCACAGGTTCTGCGTGATCCTCTTCACTAATATCCTCTGCGTCTCAATCGGGCTCAAGTTGATAAGCAATATAGACGAAACCATTGTTTACAATACAACCAGAGCACATGCCGCTGAGCTGAGGGGCGGGACATTTAGACGCATGCTCGGCGGTTTAGTGAATCACAACACACTGAGCCAGCTAACCAATCAGAGCCCATCACATATTTCTGAGGGAGGAGTTTCATAAAAACAGGAAATAATCGAGGCGTTTGTCAGAGAAGGGACAGAGCAATGTGGAATAAAGGTAAATTATATGAAAAATAATGCGTTTTTAAAAAAACGAAGCATGAACACATGTTAGACTGCACCCCATAAACACAATCAAGCCTAGAAAAAAAACAGTAAACCACCCCTTAAGGCCTAGTCTTGGCTTAAGTCCAGTCAAGTCAAGTCAAATCACCTTTATTTATATAGCGCTTTTAACAATACAGATTGTGTCAAAGCACTTAACATTATCAAATGGATAGAATGTCAGTAATGTATAATGATAAGATTAAACACTCAATTTTCAGTTAAAGTCATTGTCTAACTCAGTTTAGTTTAAATAGTATCTGTGAAATCAAACTGCCGATAATCGCTAGAAATTAAGTGTCCCCAACTGAGCAAGCCAGAAGCGACAGCGGCAAGGAGCTAAGCCCTGTCTATGAAACCGGGCCTTTGTTACTTAAACTGTTGCATGTAACTATTGATCCAGTTACATACAAGCTGTAATTTGCCTCTTTCTTTTATGCAGGGAAGAAGATTCTGGATTGCAGGATATTCTGGTAAAAATCGAGGTGTTGGAGGCATCTCAAGGTCTAGAGAGTGTCGCTATCAGACTCCGAGAGCTTACCACACTGGCCACAAGGGAATGAACTCAATTCAACATGCAGAAAGCATCACAGCGCAAGGAGGCTTTCACCTGCCTTGTTTGTAGAGGTTGGAAAGACAAAGTGTCTGATGTATTACAGTTTTTACAATCGCTAGGACACATTTCTCAATACTAAAGTCACTTTTTCAAAACTCTTCACACACTTCTCCTAACCAACTTTCAGCTTGGCACAGCAGTTCATTCCACATTCAAAATGCACAACAACTATCAAAACACTTCATACATGTCTCAGACCAGCTCATTCTTTCATAACACTAGCAAGGGTTGTCAGTTTAAAAACACACTTGGTCATCTATAAAAGTAAGACCTAAAAAACACTAACAACAGGTGAAATTAAACAATGTATTCTTCTGTAAAAGAAGGACACCTACTTAGGACTACTGTTTACAGCAAAATATATCTTACAGGAATGAATTAGACATGATGCTATATTTATATATATATATATATATATTATTTATTTATTTTTTTACTTTTCAAAGTTATTCCAAAATGCAAGAATTTGTATATATTGTATTGTAGGAATCCTAATCAACTCTATGTACTGCATTTGGCCACAGATTCTCATCCACATCACATCGTATGTCATCTAGGGCAATACACCTAGGAAAGAATCTTTTGGCATGCCTGATCCATCCCTGGCAATCTTCTGCTGATATGTCCAGGCATGCTGCATTCATTGCGTCCAGGAGTGACATTTGATCATGAGGTTGGTGGTCATAAACCTTCCACCTCCGAAAATAATTCCTCTATGGGGTTGAGGAATGGAGAGTAAGGTGGAAGGAAAAGTGACATCACTGGGATGGGCTGCAAACCATTCTGTGACTGCATGAGAGTGGTGAAATGCCACATTGTCCCATACAATTATAAATGTTGGCTGATTTCTGCTCACTGCATCCCTTTCTTCACCAGGCACAACTCTTCCATAGAGCTCATCCAGGAACAAAAGAAGACGCTCAGTGTTGTATGGCCCAATCAGCGGTTTATGTAACAGCACTCCATCAGTGGATATTGCTGCACACATTGTGATGTTAGCACCCCTCTGGCCTGGGACATCCACTGTGGCTCTTTTCCCAATCACGTTCCTTCCTCGACGTTGTGTTTTGGCCAAGTTGAAACCAGCCTCATCCACAAAGATGAATATGTGTGGGGTTTGCCTGCCTTCAGTCTCCATGACTCTAAATTAAATCCAGAAGGCAACAGAAGAATTACTCAATTACAGTAATATGTGTGTTTGTATTTGTTACAGTAAAAAACAAAACAAACAAACAAACAAAAAAAAAAAACGGTTCTGTATTTTTTAGTCATCTTACCTGGACATATTGGTTCCTGAGTTGCTTGACTCGGTCAGAGTTCCTCTCAAAAGGCACAGTGTACAACTGCTTCATCCTGACCTGATGTTTTTTCAGGACTCTTGAAATAGTCGTTATGCTAACACTGTGAATATTCGCAAATGTAGTGTTGTCTGCCAATACTCGGTCTCGAATTTCTGTGAGTTTTATGGCATTGTTTCTGATGACCATGTCAACGACTGCCGTTTCCTGCACATCGGTGAACATCTTACCTCTCCCACCATTGGGAGGTAAACGTTGGGTCCTACAGCAAGTAATGCATAAGAAATTACACACAAGTAGGTTTGGAGGAGATGGTCTTGCAGAATACAACTTACCTGTTGGTTTGCCGGAAAACTCTAACAATAGATGCCACTGTTGAGCATTGAAGATTTGGCTGCACTCGCAGACCTGCCTCTCTCATTGAAAGATCATTATTTATTACATGATCAATTATAGTTGCCCTGATCTCATCTGAGACTACAGATCTTGATCTTCCTCTTATTCTTCTTCCACCACGCATACGTCTCCCTCTTGCTCTTTCAGCCACTTCTCTATGTCTGGCTTGGTCCATGTTTACATCACCATGCAAATTATTCAATGCAAATTATTTTTATAGATGATAATGAAATTATGTAAAGGAGTAACTCATGTAGGTCTTCAGCAACAAAAGGAATCACCTGTGGTTGGTCCAACGATTTTGATAGCATTTCATTTTCTTTTTCTAAATATATTTAAATGAAATATTTTTGTAGAAATGCAGAAAATTGCTGTTTTATTCAGTTTTGTATTGTTATTGTTTTGAACTCAAGTTTAACAATTTTGAAAAGAGTATGTAAACGTGTGCAAACTGGGCTGTAGGTACACAGAGTTTTGACAGTTGTGTCGAAATAAGAAAAGAACTCATGGAATTTGAAAGAAGTAGTCAATGAATGCATGTTGTGCCAAAGCAATGAAAAATGATCCACAGTTTAGCTCACACAGACTGCTGTTGTGCTCACTGTGTGAAGAGTTTTGAAAAAGTGACTTTAGTATTGAGAAATGTGTCCTAGTGATTGTAAAAAACTGTAACATCAGTCTACCACATGCACTTTAGGGTTTATGAAAAATAAACTTGCCATATATATGTGTGTAGCATGAACAGATACATTACATACACATTCTTTTTACAGATGTGTGTGCAAATTAGTAGGGACTTTCAGCAGCCTCTGATGGAAAAGCAACTGCATTCCTGCGTCTACTGTACATGCAGGACAAACCTTTACTTCATAACATTCTGTTGTAACTGTCTACCTCGGGAGAGTAGCTGGTTTGTTGTAGTCAATACTATGTGGCAGATTGTTTGATGGTATGTGTCACTGTAGCAAAAATGTATGTAGCATTTATGTATTTATGTAGCAAAAAAAAAAAAAAACGATACTTGAATTTATGGAACGCAACTTGCATATGTAGCAGTACTGTTTGCCTGTGACGTACCCTGTAATAGGAGGAGGGGGAGTGGTTAGTAATTGCTTTAACTGAATGGCATATAAAAGTGGCCGTAGGGGCGCTATGTGTGTGCGTCCGTTCTGTGTCCACGAGAGCGAGGTAACTCTCACTTCTGGCGAGGTGTGCGAACATTGGGAGGTAGGAGTTGTTGACAGTGACTGTATGGCGGACTTTCTTTATTTGGTCTCATGCGTTCATTTTGTCAAAGGGTGGACTGAGGAGCTGTATGGGATGTCGGCAGTAATAGCGTTCTGAATGGAGGTATATTGAAACATAACCGCGACTAGGTTATGTGAATCTCATTAAAGGTAAGCTTAATCTGCTGCGAGTGCCTTTAGCATTTGGCTCGTCAAAATGTGTGTGTTTTATATTATAGGTGTGAGCCAACGTGTGCCGTGTTGCAGTGGGCTGGTGTCTGGCTCGGTGTGTGTTTCAAACATTGTTGGAGGCTTGACGATTGGCTGTTCCAGTGGCCGCAAATTGTTTTCCCATACTGGGGCTTCGTGCCTCAGCATCGGGGTTATCATCTCTTGTCTCCGGGATCGTATGAGGCTGTAGTCAAATGGAGCTGGCGGATCGGTTTGAGTAACCGGTCGTTGGATTGCGCAAGTGCACTTTTCCTTTATAAATTGAGTACATTGACTGTGTTCAACTTTCACAGGATCAGCTGGACCGGGGTGTGGCGTTCTTCTCGCTCCTTTTTGTTTGGGTTGTGAGTAACGTGAAACAACCTTTGCAGTTACAGTCTATAGCGGTGTATAACAGACGATCGGCCCTTTTGCGTCACCGTCCTTTTTTTTTTGAGTTTGCTTTTGTTTGGTTGATTCTTAAATGAAGATTGTTTTTTGTGCTTTTGTTTTCTGTGACTATTTTGATGTTTATGGAATGTTTTCTTTTTATTGTAACCAGTCTGTGGTTATGGCCTGCTTCTAGCCCGCGTTCAGAGCTGTGGTGTGCTGGACGCGATCCCGATCGCCTATTTGGGCAGAACTGAGACTTTGAATACTGTTTTTCATGTTTTAGTCTGTATTGTATATGTGATCTGACCATGGTGTTTTAGATTGATACTTTATCTATTTTTATTGTTTCTCATCAGAACCGGGTGGCCAACTGCGGAGGGCAGCCTTCCCTTGTGTGTGGTGGTGGGCTTTTTGCCTGAATGCCGTGTTCACTGGAGGTGTGGTATGCTGTGGTGTGAGTGTGCACTGTTGATTGCTGTTTCCATCCTGTCTAGGTGTCCCACCCGAAATTCTGAAGGGTTAACCGTAGGATAGTTTCGTTTTGATTTTTCTCCTGTGCTTGTCATATATTAATAAAGATGGTATTTTATTGTTATAAATAAAGTTTTCATTAATTTACTCCACTCAGCCTGATACCTGACTCCACCGTATCGAACCTGTGAGCTTTGCTCTGAAAAGGTGTGTTCCCCGGACACTAAAACGGGGTGGCGTAGTCGGTGGTTGTGTAGCGGCCCCCTTGTGGTGGCCTGATTATTAAGTCACGAAGTATGTGTGAGGGCAATTAGGTGATAAGATAATTCAGCCCCTTTGAATAGAAACTGCCATATTTGGCATAGTCCATAACACGTATTTCTGACTCCCCTCTCCCTCGTGCCCGCCACACATATATGGAACGAAACTTGATTATATTGAATGAAAGTTTGGATATATGGAATGAAATTTGAATATATAGAATAAAAGTTTGAATAC